>PVKU01000766.1:319041-400292 GCA_004027475.1 Anoura caudifer | reverse complement strand
TAAATGGGTTGGTGGTTGCTGGCAGCAGGGGCTTGGGAAGAGGGTAGAAATGAGTGAAGGCAGTCAGAAAGTACAAACTCCCAATTATCAAATGAGTAATTCATGGGGATATAATATACACCACATGGCTGTAATTAACAATTCTGTATTGTGTATTTGAAAGTTGCTAAGAGAAAAATCTTAAAAGTTCTCATCACAACAAAAAAAATTGTCGCTATGTATGGTGACGAATCTTAACTAGACTTATTGTGATAATCATTTCATAATATATTCAAATATCAAATCATTATATAGTGTATGCCTAGAATTAATATGTCAATTATACTCAATAAAAACACTGAAAAGAATGGAAAGATATATTAAGGAACAAAAACTAGCCCTAATGAAAACCAGTATAACTATATCAATAACAAACATACAGATATAAAAATTTTAAACATTGCTAGAAATAGATACTGTGTAATGACAAAAGTTCAATTAATTAGTAAGATACAATAATCTCAATACTGTACACATATAACATTATAGCTCCAAAATATATAAAGCAGGAAATGACCACACTCAAGAATAAATACATTATGTTAAACAATTTACCTGTCAAACTCGACCATGCCCAGTGATCACAGTTAACATCACCAGTGACAAGGGTAGGGATATGATGAATCCCGATATGATGTGATGAGAATGGCATTCCACCTTTGTGGCCTTCCCCACCAAACCCACAACTACAGCCTGACCACGAGAAGAATATCAGACAATCCCAAATTAAGGGCCACCTACCAAAGATCTGACAAGTATTCCCTAAAGCTGTCATTCAAAACTTAGACTAAAAAATTGTCACAGAACAGAGGATTCTAGGAGGCAGGATGGCTAAATGCAATGTGGAATCTTGAACTGAATTCAAAAGCAGAAAAAAAATGGCATTAGTGGGAAAACCAGTGAAATTCAAATAAAGTCTGGAGTTTAGTTCATTGTAATGTAGCAATGCTGATCTCCTAGTTGTGACAAATGTACTATGGCAGTGTAAGATGTTAATGTTAGGGGAAACTAGGTGAGAGATACCTAACAACTCTGTGTACTATCTTTGCAACTTTACTGTATATCTAAAACTATTCTAAAATAAAGTTTATTTTTAATTATATTTTATTGATTATGCTATTACAGTTGTCCCATTTCCCCCCTTCACTCCCCTCCATGCTGCACACCCTCTCCCATCACATTCCCCCCTTTAGTTTATGTCCATGTGTCATAAGTTCTTCAGCTTCTACTTTTCCCAGACTATTCTTGCCCTCCCCCGTCTACTTTCTACCCACCATCTGTGCTACTTATTCTCTGTACCTTTTCCCCCTCTCTCCTCCTCCCACTCCCCTGTTGCTAACCCTCCATGTGATCTCCATTTCTGTGTTTCTGCTCCTATTCTACTGTTTGCTTATTTGCTTTTGTTTTAAGTGTGGTTGTTAATATCTGTGAGTTTGCTGTCTTTTTACTGTCCTATTTTTTATCTTCTTTTTCTTAAATAAGACCCTTTAACATTTCATACAATAAGGGTGTGGTGATGATGAACTCCATTAACTTGACCTTATCTGAGAAGCACTTTGTCTTCCCCTTCATTCTAAATGACAGCTTTGCTGGATAGAGCAATCTTGGATGGAGGTCCTTGACTTCCATGATTTGGAATACTTCTTTCCAGCCCCTTCTTGCCTACAAGGTCTCTTTTGAGAAATCAGCCGATAGTCTAATGGAAACTCCTTTGTAGGTGACTGTCCCCTTATCCCTTGCTGCTTCTAGAATGCTCTCCTTCATTTTAATCTTGGCTAATGGAATTATGATGTGCCTTGGTGTGTTCCTCCTTGGATCCACCTTCTTTGGGACTCTCTGAGCTTCCTGGACTTCCTGGCAGTCTATTTCCTTTGCCAGATTGGGGAAGTTCTCTATTATTTGTTCAAATAAGTTTTCCATTTGTTGCTCTTCCTCTTCTCCTTCTGGTACCCCTACAATTCAGATGTTGGGGCATTTAAAGATGTCCTGGAGGTTCCTAAGCCTCTCATTTTTTTGAATTCTTGTTTCTTCCTTCTTTTCTGTTTGGTTGTTTCTTTCTTCCTTCTGGTCCACTCCATTGATTTGAGTCCCAGTTTTCCTCCCATCACTATTGGTTCCCTGTGCATTTTTCTTCATTTCACTTATTGTAGCCTCCATCTGTTCATCTAATTTGTGACCAAAATCAACCAGTTCTGTGAGCTTCCTAATCACCAGGGCTTTGAACTGTGCATCTGATAGGTTGGCTGCCTTTTGGTCACTTAGATGAATTAGCTCTCGGCCCTGATCTGTTCTCCCGTTTGAGCCATCCTTGGTTTTTTTGTTTGTTTGTTTTTGGTCTGGTCACAGCTGTTATGTAGTGAGGGGCAGAGCCTTAGGCATTCACCAGGGTGGGGCAATGCAGTCTCTGAGTTGTGACGCTGTATGTGGAGGTGGGGTCAGAGAGGGAACAATGGTGCTTGTTCTGCTCTCGGATTCCAGTCCCTTCTGGCGCTTTCCCCAAGCAAACTGGGCCCCTCTGGTGCTGATTTCCATGTGGGTGGGCTCGTGCACGTTCCAGGACCCTGTGTGTCTCTCTAACGAACTCTCCCATGAGACTGGGATTCTCTCCCAGCACCTCAACCCCCACAAGTGTTTTCAATTGGTGCTTTTAGGCTTTATTTCCCAGTTCTGGGGCCCTGCGTTGCGCAGTCTGTCTTGCTGCCAGGTTTTTGCCTAGTTTATCTGCGAGCGAATGTGTGACTGCGGTCAGCCGCCTTGTGCGCCTTGCTTGGTCTGCTCGTTGCCTCCCCATGCTTGGTAACTGCCACCTGTGCGCCCGGGGTGTGCCAACCACCGCCTGTGTGCCAGGGACCACTAGCCACTGCTTTTTCCTGCCACGACCCCTCTCCACAGGCCACTGACTCTACTTCTCTTACCCGTCTGGGTGAATTGTTGTCAGACTTCCGTACAATTCAATTTTCTATCTGTTCTGTTGGTTTTTTTGGTTCTATATTTTTGTTGTCCTTAATCTTGGTTGTGAGAGGAGGTGCAGTGTATCCACCTACGCCTCCATCTTGGCCGGAAGTCTAAAATAAAGTTTATTTTTAAAAGGAATTTCTATTCATTAAGAACATCACTAAGAGAAGAAAAAGTGACTAGGAGAAAATATTTGTAACAAATCCATCTACTAAATAACTCATTTAAATATATATATGATAGCCCTGACTGGTGTGGCTCAGGATTGTGTGCCAGCCTGTGAACCAAAGGGTCGCCAGTTCAATTCACAGTCAGGGCACATGCCTGGGTTGTGGGCCAGGTCCCTAGTGGGGGGCATGCGAGAGGCAACCATACGTTGATGTTTCTCTCCCTCTCTTTCTCCTTCCCCTCCCCTCTGTCTAAAAATAAATAGATAAAATCTTTAAATATATATGATATATATCATACAGATAGATAGATGACAGATAGATAGATAGATAGATAGATATTTTATATAAAACATCCAGTGGCATACCAAGAGCAGGGCTTGGAAATAAAATGGTGTATTGTCTGTGGAGAATGTAAAAGCAATAATAAAACTGACTAAAAGCAAGTCTGCAATTTATTACCATGAGGTAGGGAAATTCTAAACAATATAATAATAAATTATTTGCCTAGAAAAAAAAGTCTTTTGTTGGTGTAAGTTCTGAACTTAAAGTATGATCCACAGACTTGAAGTAGCCTAAGATCCTTTGAGAGAGTTTATGGCGTAAAAATATTTTCAGAACAATATAAAACATTACTTGCTTTCTTGCTGTATTATGTGCACTGATGGTCCTGTAACAATGGTGAGTAAATCTGCTTCCTTCTCAGCCTGAGTGAAGGCAGCGGCACAGATTACACTAGTACATATTGTATCTTCACCACTATGCGTGAAGTTAACAATAGCAAAAAACCTAGTTTTACTTAAGAATATCCCTAATAAAACAGAGCACCCATTTTGTATGTATGTGTAATGAAATGGAAAATAAAGTGCTTTTGCTGTCTCAAGAAGCGTTTTAGTGATCATTGAATCGTGAGCTGATCTAGCAATTTTTTTTAATGGAATACCATTTTCACCTGAAAAAACAACTAATAGACTATAGTTTAGAGCCCTAGTTATTTAGCAAGCATGTTCTCAAAAATGAACAAAGTGAGCCTGGCATTTCAAAGAAAATGGCTTAAATATTTGCTACTTTAAATTTGAGCTATCAAACCAAAATTGAATGTGAGAAGCTATTGTGAGCTTAAAATCTTCTGTGGGCTGACAGACTCTTATAATGAGATCAATGATGATATTAACAAATGTAACATTTTTGCTATTATAAAATGAAATTTGTCAACACTTAGAAAAGCTGCACAAACTCAGGAAAGTCATATTTCCCAAATCAACAAGGCATGATGATACAGTTATGCATGACTTTCATTCAGAAGATAAGATGGGCCAATAGATTTTAATGTAATAGTATGAAGTGTATACTTATGTGGTTTCACCACACATTTTAACTAACCTGCAAAAACTACTTCCTGCCAAGTTTTGTTGTAGTATCAAAAAAAGAATATCTACAATTATTTATAATGGCAGAAGAATTTTTTTAAAAAGGAAAAGTTGTATGTACTGATAAGAATAATTATTCTAAGCATTTTGTTAAGCAAAAAAAAAAAAGGGAAAGGATTCAGAACATTGTATAGAACATTCTACCATTTGCGTATTTCTAAGATACTATATATAATATATATTTATGCAAATATAATCATATGTATATAGTTGTATGTGTTTACAAATATATATATGATTATATTTGCATAAACCACCTCTGGAAGAAATCCAAATATTGGTGATAATAGTTGTTTCCAGATAGGGTTACTGGGGGACTGGAAGATATAGGGGAAAGATCATTTTCATTTCTCATTTTTCTTTTTTTTTGTTTTTTTATTTTATTTTAATTGTTGTTCTTATACAGTTTTCTGTCTTCTACTCCCATCCCAGCCCACCGCCCCAGCCCTCCCCATACATTTCTCATTTTTCTTCATGAGGAACTACGTGTCATCATCCTCGGTGAGAGTAGAAGTGACCAGACTAGTCGAGGCAGAGCAGTGGGTGTCAGAGTTGGGTTCATACAACTCAAAGAAAGAGGGCTTTTTGGACACGATCGGAGAGTCAAGGTTTGAAGTGATAATGAAGGTCTAAGGGACTACCACTTCCTGGTGCAGAGATACAGGCGAAGAAAGAATGGCCAGCTTCTTTAAAGAAAACTGCCTGAAAAGTGATGAAGTCAAGGGAAAGCCACGTTTACATTAACGTTCACATCTCGTTATATAAGAACATAACGAGTTCTGAGAAGAGGCTGGCAGTGCTGTAGAGAATAGACTAAGATTGCCAGAGAGCAGTTTTTGAGGGCTGTGAGAGAGGTCAACATCAGGAAGCAATGAGAAGATGACTCAGAGGGAAACACATATGGAGTAGAATGGAGAAGAGGAAGAAGGAAATGCCTGAAGAGCCTGCCCTCCAGACCTGAGGGTGACAGCCCCGAGAGCCACGCCCGGAGTTCCCAGCTGGCAAGGCTCTGGTTCCATCAGGACCAACCTGGGCTCAGGCCCCCAGCCACCTAACGGTGTTAGCAGGTAGCCCGGACTATAAATGCTGTGATGGGCTAGAACCCACATGTTGTCAATTATGGCATTTATTCTACAGCCTCTTGGCACAGCAACCCTAACAGAAATTTGGTAAGGAATTATTTCTGTGCCACCACAAAATTCAACTGTAGGTAGTACTGACCACGCTCTTGGAGGGCCTTTTCCTAAATCTCAGCATCAACCTGAAATTCCACTTTCTTACCTATTTTCCCAACATTCCCAATCACTCACTATAATTCTACTTTCGGAATGTGTGGTTTTGGTGGCTCTGGACTCACCCCAGTTCCAGGTAGTACACTGGACACAGGCCTGGGCCAATCAACTGATCACACTCCTCAGGCTAAGCTAATTTGTTTACGGATGGGCAAGTGACCCAACCCAGACCAAGGATGCATCAAGACTTTTGCTGAGATTTCCAGGACAGAGACACTCTTTTCTGGTCACTTTTAATATGAGAAGCCATAAGATCCGGAATTGCTGGCTATTTTTACCATAACAAGAAGAGATGATGTCTGAAAATGGTGCCAGAAAGAAGATCAGAGAATCTAGGAGGTAGAAACTGGGCCCTGATGGCATCACAAGTCCCCGTGTACAACTTCCAGTTATATGATCAAATAACACCCGTTTTTACCTTAGTCAATTTGTTTTCTTCTGTCCGAAACAAGAAAAGAGTTCTAACTGACTCAGGTATTACTGATGAACATTTTACTGAAAAATAATATACATCAAGATTGAAGAACATAATTGAGATATAATATTTTAATTATTCTAAATTATGCCAAGCAGACAATTAGTTTTGTAGCTTGCCGTTACCTCAGAAGATATAACTAGATCCTCAGCCTGGTAAGAAACATACATGAAAATCCTACAGAGAGAGGTTCTGGTCAAGATGCAGGTAAACAAGGTGCTTACATCCTCCCATAGCCACATCAGAACTACAACTAAGCTGCAGATTGACCACCAATCAGAACCTCCTGAAGTCTAACTGAACAGTACAATTATTTTAAAAGACTGTTAAAAAACCTCTGTTCTCCATCTACATATTTGTATGAGGCCAGATTCTTTTCATATACTTTAACTAGAGCAATGTATTACAGCAGATTGAATGCAGAAGCCTATGTGAGACTCCAATGGCAAAAATGTAAAATGATGTCAGCCTTATTGCTAAATTTTGTTTTGTTTTGAAAAATTAATTATATTTATAAACATATTTATATATGTTAATATGCAGTGGATTATTTTAAGATGGAAATTTAATTTAAAATATAAAAACTTTTCCTCAGTTTTAATATCAAATAGGTAAACATTAATAAATCTAGCACATTAAAAAAAAGCAAAGAGTTCAGAAATTTTTTAAGAGTGCAATGAAGTCCTGAAAATAAAATGTTCCAGCACTGCTGCTCTGAACAACTGCTATGATTATTGAACTTTAGTAATACATGTAAGCATTAAATTAGCACCTTTTTATTATTTTCTCTGTAATAAACACTTTTTTTCCTATGTGGAATTTACTTCAATAAGTCAGAAAAAAAACTGAAGTTCTAGTTTGAAAAGCAGCCAGGTAGGAGGAGTCCCCTCTTCCTCAGCATTTTTCTTCTATCCAGGCCTTCAACTGACTGAGTGAAGTCTAATCACATCGGGGAGAATAATTAGCTTTACTCAGTTGACTAATTCAAATGTGAAACGCATCCAAAAACACCCTCACAGAAAGCTGGAATGATGTTTAACCAAATTTCTGTTGCACGCTGTGGCCCAGTCAAGTTAACACATAAAATTAACCATCACATTTATTTATGTTTCTCTGCCTGCATTTGTCTTTGCCGTCAATATCACAGGAGACTAATAGACATGTAAAGATCATGTGAGGGGTGTAAAGGATTCAACTTTCACATGTCACTGAAGAGTTAACTTCTTATCTGGAGGGGGAGGGATAAGTAAGTTTCTGATAGGAAGAGACTTGTGTAGCAGGGGCAGGATCTTACAGACCGAGGAGGTTGCTCCCAGTTTGGATTCAGATCATATTTGTAAAGCAAAGTCTTTGGCTAAAGAAAGTCCCTAAGACTGTTGCTCAGATAACTAAACACACAGGTTGCTCCCAACCTGGGGGAAATCCAAACAATTTTCCAGTGTGGGAATATCCATCGTTGTTATCCTTGAGGATCAGTCTTGGCTCAGAGTTAGTTACCATAGAGACCATTTAATTATTAAGCTTTTCCTTAGTGATATCGAAGAAAACCCAGACAGATACCTATTAAGAAAATATTCTAATATATGGCTTTACACCAAAATAGATGACTAGGTCTTTTGTGGAAAACAAAAGCAATGGTGTTTATGCAAGAATGTGGAGGCAAGGTTCTCAAATGCAAATTTTGATAAGTGACTAAAATCGCTATTTACATATTTCACTTTTAAGATTTCTAAGTAAAACATGTTTATTTGAAAAATACAGAAAAAAAAGAAAGCATATAAAATAAAACAAGCAAGACTTTTCCTCCTCCCCTTCAATTTCACCAGGCCCATCCCCGAGATAACCACATTTATCTATTTGGTCCTTATTTACTGTGCTAATTTCTTTCTTGCTTATTCATGTATTGATTCAGCAGCTATTTACTGAGTGGGCACCTTGGGCCAAGCACTATTCTAAACATAGCTATTTCCGAATCCGGTAAATTTCCCTCTTCCCATGGGTTACATTGTAGTGAGAGATCCACAATAAATCAGCAAACAAATGAATAAATAAGAAAATACTAACTGGTAAGAAATGTTTTGCAGAAGATAAGGTGGCAATATTACACCTGAAACTGAACTGTGAGGATACAGTCAGCCCAGTGAAGACTGAGGGAAGATACTGCAAGTACAGAGAAGAGGAGGAAAAGGGCCTCAAGGTAAAAACCGGGAGAAGGCCAGTGTGGCTGTCTTGCATGGGGGTGGGGGAGTTGAGATGAGGTTGAAGAGGTGAGCCTAGAAATATATCATGGAGGGCTTTGGGGGAAGAGAGTATCAAAAGAGTCTGGCCTTTTAAGCCAAGAGGAAGTCACTGGAGAGTTTTAACAGGCAAGTGGTATGCTCTGATCTATATTTTTTAAAGTTTTGCTCTGTGGAAAATATATTTAGAGCAGAGATTCCCAACATGAAATTCACAGACTCTCCCAAGTCCATAGACAGAATTCAGGGGGTTCATTACCTTGAATGGGAGAAAATTACCTGGCCTGGCCCCATGAAGCAGTAAATATCTCAAAATTGTTTTATTTTGTCTCTCCTCCGTTTTCCCCAAAGTATCAAAATGACACTTTCTGGTTTCCTGAGTGCCATGGTGGCAGGAGTCTCACCTTGACAAGAAGGCTCTTCCTTTTTCTCTTCAGGTAGTGTTTAAATCTAAACTCTCCTAAAGGCCTGCTAACTTCAAGGGCTTAGCTTCAAAGACAAACCTAGTCCTATGTAAAGTGACCAGACTGAGGGTGACTTTGGGGTCAGGGCAGAAGAGTCCCCACTACCGGGATCCAGCACTTCCACAGCCCACCCCAGCTCTTCTCAGATTCCGGTTCCCTGCTGCCACCTGGAAAAGGGAAGCAGATGCAAAATACACACACGCCACCACCAACAAAACACCCAAATTGTAATGCGGGGGGGGGGGGGGGGGGGGCATGGGAAGCACACCTGTAGAGAGAGAAGAAATCAAATGCTTCTTGAAAGTGCTTAGAAGTATTTCCCAAATTTGGCACTAGTTAAAAATGGGTATTCCTGTGTTCCACCCCAGACATACTGACTCAGTCTCTAAAGGTGGAGCCCAACAATCACCTCTGGTAATTGCAATGATCAGCCAGTTGGGAAAATACTGTCAATATCTCTGGGGAAAAATCTAAAAGACCCCATGGAGCACAATGCTTAGCAGGCCCAAAGTGAGAAAGCACAATCTTAGCCCTTTAGCCCTCACATGTGGTTTTTGGCTTAAACAATTATGGGCATTTTCACTGGTATATTTTTAGAAAGGTGACCAGCATGTTAATAAGCTAAACACACTATATTCAATAAAACCCCTGAGATTACTGACATTGAAAGAGAGAATGACTTAATTCATCTTCCATTGTACCCTTCAAGATGTAAAATTATTTCTTTTCATGCTGCCAGAACAAATGGACTCCATTTAGTGTGGCCAAGGACCATACAATTTATTAAATGACACTTGGAAGTCCTCATAAAAGTGATTAATATGTGTGCACTCAGAGCTCTGTGTGTGGTCATTTCTCGGATGGTCTATTGTTCCTGCATTGAGAGAACCAACCAACTTGTGTGTGTGTGTGTGTGTGTGTGTGTGTGTGTGTGTGTGTGTGTATGTGTGAGCTCTACAAGGAGGAAGGTCTGTTTTTGAAAAGAAATCATAGAATATTAGAGAATTACAGCTGGTGATCTCATCCAGTCTCACTCAGGGCTTTAAATGCTATCTACCCACTGCTAAATTCAAATTTGGATGTCTAGCCTGACCTCTCCCCTGAACCTTGGACTCTTGCATCTAACAGTTTACTTGACATCTGCACTTACTTTAATGTGCATGTAAAACTTTACAGGAGTAAAACTGAACTTTCGATTTTCCCCCTGCGTCCCTCATTCTTTTCCATCTCAGTTATAACAACTCCTTTTTTCTAGCTCCTCAGTCATCCTCGACTGTTGTTTCTTTCCCACTCCACATCCAAATCCATTAACTGATCTTTTCCACTTTCCCTTAACAATATATCCAGAACCGACCCACTTCTCAGCACCTTCACTTTAACCATCGCAGGCCACCATCAATTCTCCCCTAGATAAGGAACTTCTAACTGGTCCTCTTTGCTTTCTACATTTGCCTCTCTTCCATCTACTTTTAACACAGAAGCTGAAGGGTTCTTTTTTGTTTACTTAATTTTCATTATGGGAAGTTTAAACAAACACAAAAGAAGGGAGAATAACATAATGAAACCCTGTATCTAGTCATCCAGCTTCAACAATTATTATGCATGGCCATTCCTGTTTCATCTGTAAGTCCATCTACTTTCTCCTCATCGTAATGGAATCCTTGTTCAAACCCTCCAATAGCTTCCTAGCGCATTCAAAATGAACTCCAAAATCCTTTCAGTGGCATGCAAGTGTTCCTAGATGCCCACATTTCTCTGCTGTCACTGTTCCCTCTTGCTCCCTCTCTTTCACATTAGCTCCTAGCTACCTCTCGAACACGTGAGGACATTCCTGTCTCTGAGCAGGATAGTCCTCAGACAGCCCCCTCCACATGCCCTGCATTCCCTCTCTCCCTCCAGGGAGAGTTTCCTACAGCCTGGCTTTGCTGACTGCCTACACGTGGCAAAATTCAAATACTCCTCTGCCCTTTGAGATCCTACAAATTAGCTGCCGAGAGTCGTAGTTTAAAAGTCTTCACTGTTCACCCCTCAGCTACTCATCTTTCTGTAACTGTTATGTGTATGTGAACTTCCACAGAGGGACTGTCACCTAGTGAGATGCAACTACCCTTTGCAAAGAGGCACTCTCACCTTTTCTCTTGGATGACGGATATTCTGCCCATTGCACTTAAACCGACTGCTGATCACATATATACTTACTTAAAAAATGAATATGTCCAGTCCTTCCTGAAGGTCAAAGCAACTCATTGGTAGGCCGTGGCAAGAACTTTGAATTTGCCCTGGCTGGTGTAGCTCAGTGGATTGAGCGTGGGCCTCTGAGCTAAGGGATCGTGGTTCGATTCCCAGTCAGGGCACATGCCTGGGTTGCGGGCCAGTTCCCACCAGGGGACGCACTAGAGGCAACCATACATCAACCATACATTGATGTTTCTCTCCCTCTCTCCTTCCCTTCCCCACTAAAGATAAATAAATAAAATGTTAAAAAAAAAGAACTTTGAATTTTATTCTAAGTGCTGCACTACATGGTAAGAATTCAATACATACTCTTTATTATGAAAATTGACTTTAATAAATAAAAATTGATTGTAAATATACTTGAAACTGAATTATACACTTCCAAGTTAGAATGATAAGTTTTATATCATGTGAATTTAATTTTTTTAAGGCATTCCAGAAGTCCACAATCAGGCATATCTCTTTCACTGGGTTCGGAAACTTCCACACAAAATCCTACCTGCACCTCAAGGAATTCAGGTTTGGGCAGAGTCAGTGGCCTCAGATCAGCCAGGTTCCTCCACACACCTCAAAGGATGCACCTGGACTTTGAGTTTCAGCCCATCGTGTTTATTTACTCCTAAGCACATTCATTCGTGTATTGACTCACCACTGTCTGACCCCAGTACCCAGGAGCAAGGGCTGCAGCTCAGCTCTGAGGCACCAGAATCTGCAGAAACAGCAAAGTCCTTTTTCCTGGCGTCCTCTGGGCCATGGTGCTTTCTGGGAGTGTTGGTCCAGCTTGCCAGTGTGCCTGTGTGACTCTCTACCCTGCCTCACTCACTTGCTCACTGTTACCACTGTGCCAGATATGGGTGTCTGCAGAACACTGTGATGCTCACACCTCTCCTAATCCTGCCCTTGAATGGGGTCTGACTCCTTTCTTCTGGGCAATAGCCCAGGCCTTCTATAGGCCCTAGGGCATTGAGGCCAGCACCATCCAAGCCCCATCTCTTGAAAATGGTTCTTCTCCTAGGTAACCTGATCCTCTCCTTGGACCCCCTGGCTACTTTCCTAAAGAATTCTTAACCCAAGCAACTCCCCAACTGGGAAACTCAGGCTGGTATTTTGGCCACTTCTCCAAAAAGGAATCTTGGTAGCCATCATATCTATGAGAAATCTGTTATGATCAAATGTGAACTGTGTTTTTAATACACCATAAATTATTGTGTTTTTAATAACAATAAGAGTTAAGATTTATGAGAGCACTGGATGTGGCAAGCCAGGGAATAAGTTATTCACATGCATTGTCTCATTAAATTTTAACAGAATTTCAATGAATAAATTAGAAAGCATCTGCAGTCACTTCAAAGGGAGCATTCAAGGTAATCAGAGCTCAGACTTCTGGGGCAATCACAGTGGTCTTGGCAATAAGAAGAGAAAAGAAATGCCATTGGAGTTAATATTTTTAATAAAATATGTGTAATGACAGGATTTCAGCAGAGCATATAACAAGTAGTATCATAATATTTATTATTTTCACAAAATGGTAAAATGTGGTTTGGATTGTGGTACAGAGCAGGGAATATATAAATCCTTGAACAACTACACCGAAACAATACTCACTCAATTAGTGGCTGGTGATTGGTTAACACTGAACACTTGCTGTGGGCTAGTTAGTCACCAGACTAAATGCTGTACCTGCTTTAGTCTCATTTAATCCTCACTGCAGTGCTATAGGAATGTTATTATTCTTTCTCTGTTTTACAAGTGGAGAGGGAAGGCACACATTAGTAAAATAACCCCCACAGTCACACACCTGGTGGTAGACAGAGAGGGGACCAGAACTCCAGCACATTCATGTCAGTGCACTCACACTTAACCGCTATGCAGAACACCTCACAGTAGCCTGCCTTAGACACTATCAGTTTTTATTTATAATCGGAATGAAGGTGGAGATGGCATGCTGATCGAATTTAAGCATAATCTACAGCAGGGATGAGGCACTAAAATATGAGAGGTCAGAGTCAGAATTCAAAATGATTTCAACAGGCTCCTTTGGTGCTAGAACAGACAACAACTGACATTTGCAATTTAATGCAGGGTTTCTCAATGTCAGTGCTATTAACATTTTGGGCCAGGTAATTCTTTGATGTAAGGAGCTGTCATGTGCTTTCTAAGATGTTTAACAGCATTCCTAGCTTCTACCTTCTAGATACTATTTACCGCCTCCAGCTGTGACAACCAAAAACATCTCCCTACAAACTTTGTCAAGTGTCACCTGGAAAGTAAAATCGACCCCGGTCGAGAACCAGTGATTAAGTCCTTGGCTACATTTGGAAAAATTTAAGTCTGGTAAGAGGTGGGTAGAGTTGAAATTGAAACAAAAGTTATCCGATTCTGGGTGTCATGCTCTGATCAAGATGAAATCAATGAGAAATGAATATAAATTCCTGCACTGAGAGCCAAACGACAGCAAAAACTTAATGCCATGATGAGGAATTATGGAAGTCAGCACATGTGGAAGAAAACATGTTTTTAAACGAGTGAAGACTCATCTAAATAATTGGAGCAAACGTTTGTGGAGGTCTTACGCTTTTTCGGATTCTTCTATGAATTCTGTATACAAGCTTCTTCGATCCTCACAAGTAGTCCTGCGAGGTCACGTTATTGCCCCATTTTAGAGTATGAGGATGTTGAAGTTCAAGTAGCATAGCACAGTGGCAGAGGTAACATGGCACTGTCATGATTTGAATTGAAGCTGTCTAATTCAAGTCAGTGCTTTTAACGACTGTGTTAAAATAACACTCCACAGCCCTGGCTGGTGTGGCTCAGTGGATTGAGAGCTGGACTGCAAATCCCAGTCAGGGCTCATGCTTGGGTTGCAGGCCAGGTCCCCAGTGAGGGAGGTGTGAGAGGCAACCACTCATAGATGTTTCTCTCCCTCCCTATCTCCCTCCTTTCCCCTCTAATAATAAAGAAATAAAATCTTAAGAAAAAATACTCCACAAACACACATGCACGAATCTTCAATGTAATATGTGGTGTGCTTCTAAACTCTAAGGGACCCCATAAACTTGCAACCAGGTAACCAGGTAAGCAGCCCGCTGCGGGAGCTCGTCCCAGGTTAACCCCATAAAACCCATAAAACTGTCCTCAAGGCCCCCCCTTTTCTTTCACTTCCCAGTGAGCTAAAGCAGCCCAGCCCTGGTTCTCCTTCTTCTGCTTCTGGTCTAGGCCCGCCCTTGTTTCACTGTCCCCAGCTTTGTAAAAGTCCTCTCAAAGTCACCTGGACTGGTGTTGTGAAACCTCTCCTGCACGAAGTCAAGAACCCACACACTACCAGCCAGCCCCAGGGCAGTCCCGCTCCAAGGCCAGATCCCCTTTCTGGTAACAAACCCAGATGAGGAACTGAATCCCCTTTTAACATTACAAGTCATACAACCTGTTAAAGAAGACAATTCAACCATGTACATTTGAAGATCTAAATGGCTTTATTAAGTGATTCATGAATTGGGCAGCATCCCATCCTGCAAGCAGAAAGGCCCTTTGAGGGGGTGTACAAAAATGGAAGGCTTTTACAGGAAGAAGTGGGTGGAAGGGGAGTTATTAGAAGAGAAAGCATTCTTTTTAGATCAAGGCTTCTTTTTGGTGGGGGAGAGATCAGGGAATTGCAAGGGTTTTATCATTCAAATTGCCTCTTTTTCCTTTGGCGGGTCGTGTGGAGAAAACCCACATGACAGGTTACTGGTGCTTGACCAGAAAATTTTAGACTGGTTAAGATTCTCCTTCTGGGAGAGGTTGAAACTACAATTAAACCAGGTATTAAATTTCTGGTTGGCATCATGGGCTTTAGCACAAGTGACACTTTGGGCCTGTGGTTTTCTCTTTGACAAACCTAACCCAGAGCTTTCTAGGACAGAGTAAATTTCCTTGAAGTCTGTTGCAGAGTAAACATGGCAGCAGATTCTGACATCACATTTCAGACACGTCTGTACTCAGATCTCTTCAGGCTTGAAAAGGCCAGAACTTTCAGGGGAGTATGCTTCCTCTCCAAACTCTTATTCTCATCCTCTCCCTTTTGAACTACAAATAATCCTTCCTTTGTTATGCAGAGCAACCCACTGTTCAGAAAGTGCAAGGGTTTCTTGTTTTTCTATTAAAGAGTTTGTCTTTGTTACATTTGCAATTTCTTCTTTGTTCTTCTTCGGTTAAACCAGTAATTCTCAACCAAGGGCAATTTTGCTCTCAGGGGATATCTATAGACAATTTTTTTTTGTCCCTACTAGGTTGTGAGAGCATGTAGTGTTACTGGCACTTAGTTGATAAAGGCCAGGGATGCTGCTAAACTACCTACAATGCACAGGACAGTTCCCACACAAAGAATTATCTGATCCAAAATGCCAATAATTTCAAGATGAAGCAGTCCTGGGCCATTGAAGAACAGAAACTTCCCCAGAGGAAATTTGAAGATGATCGTTGAAGAACTTAAAATTGTACCAAATGATGAGTGGCTGAAGGGGCCACAAATGTTTAATCTGGAGATAGGGGTAGCTGGAGAACATGAGAACTGCTTTTGAAAATTTGAAGAGTGTTAAGGGCCACACTAGGCTATGCAGAGAGAGAGAGGATGGTACTTACAGAGCGGCAAGTGTCACCTGGACAAAAGAAAGACTATCTTAAAACGGCTGAATGAAAGTGAAATGGGCTTCCCTAATCTTCCCACTGTGTGTGAAGGACTGGTGACCCTTTGTCAAGAACTTAGAGGAGAGTCAGGCAGTAACACGAGCCATATCAAACTTCTATTCTTTTTGGTCAGATATGGTCACATATCAGCAATTTCATAAGGCTCAATTTAATGTTAGTTAAGAGCCCTTCACCCTGGGATTCAGTAATGATGTCTATGGGTTCTCTTATCTCAGAACTGGTCAGGAGTCTCAGTATTTCAAAAACTGAGCAAAGGCCCACAACAATGGGATCATTTTAGGGTGACATCTCAGAGTCATGAGCTTGTCTTTCCTTCCTTTCTGTTTCTATTTATATTATTGGATAATTTTAGCATCTTGGAGAATTATTTTCCTCCTATGGGCACATGCCTTGAGATAGCACTCAAGAAACTGCCTCAGTTCAGATAAGGCTTCGGGTTCTACACAAGGAGCTTGGTCCATAGCGTGTGTGAGGGTAAGAGACTGAGTCTTGCACTTCTCTTCCACTTTTACTCTGGGCTGCTGAGATTCCACATATTCTTAAGTCTTTGAAATGGTTATGAAAGCTGTCGGAAATAATGTCCAGCTCATTGAAATAAAAATTAAGCTTTCCCCACCTCATCCATGTTTTAACTATGAAAAATTTAAATATGTGGGAAAGTTGAAAGATTAGTTCAATAATCAGCCATTTATATTCAGCATTATTTTTACATTTTGCATATATATATAAAATTTGAAAAGATGCTGCAGATAATTCATCAGTTTATCTGTACTTCAGGGCACAGCTCCTAAGAAATTAGAAATCATCCTACATACCAGAATATCAGTGTCATATGTAAAAAGCTAACACCAGTCCTGACTGGTGTGGCTCAGTTGGTTGGGCATCATCCTGTGAAGCAAAAGGTCACCAGTTCTATTTCCAGTCAGGGCACATGCCTAGGTTGAGGTTCCGCCCCTAGCTGGGCATGTAGGGGAGGCAACTGATTGATGTTTCTCTATCTTATCAATGTTTCTTTCCCTCTCTTTCTCCCTCCCTTCCCCTCTCTCTGAAAAATAAATAAATAAATAAACTTAAATAAATTAACATCAGTACCCTAGTGTCATTTAACACCCAGTAAAATTAAAATTTTTCTAACAATCCTAAAATGACTTCCATAGCTGTTCTTCTTCTTCTTCTTCTTCTTTTTAAAATTAGGATTCAGTCAAGTCCTTCTATTGCATTTGGCTTTTACATATCTTTTCATATGGACTATTGTTCCAATTCTTTGATGGTGTTGAGTATTTTATGAGATCAGGTAGTTGTGCTGTGTCTACCTTCTAGATGTGATTTATGGTTTCCTTATAGTGTGTTCAACTTGATCCTTTATCACCGACCTCTATGTGTTATAAGCTAGAAATTAGATCTAAAGGCCTCTTTCAATGTGGGTTAAAAACGTGTGGCATATATACAATAAGCAGAAACTTCTGAGATATTCTAAATAAAATTATAGTGACTAGAGAATGAGAGAAAGAGGCACAATTGCTAGTCTGACAATGACCAATTACCAGTTAACAAAAGATTTCTCACCTCTCTGTGTGGCCTCTTGGAATTTTGGATTAATTTCCAGGTGTCTGTTTCTGTAGACTATGTTAGCCAGGCACCATCTAATCCCAGAAGCCCTCACTTGTTTACATGTGGGCTTTCCGGACTGCTGCCCCAGCCAATCCACAGGAGCCAACATTTCTTTATGGGGACTATGCTCTCCCAGAACTGGCTCTTTCTTTCTTCCTTGTACTGTATGTATAAAAATGTTTGCAAAATTCTGGGACGACTGACATACTGCCTTTTCTACCTTGGTAGTCTAGACTCCATGCCCCCAAACTAGTCCTTTGGCTAGCATTGTTTACTCAATAAAACCTACTTACAAAAAGACTTTAGGCCGTGGAGGTTAATCTGCTACACTCTAAATGTGGTGGCTATGGGTGATAGTGACTGCCAGTTTGCTTTAGATACTTTTCCCCCTTTATTTGGAATAAATGCTTTGGCATCAAGAGAGTATTCTGTTTTTCAACAATATTCCAACAAATTATTTAGTACCTATTGATAACCCTTGCCTACGTCAATTATTTGGGGAGAGGGATGTAAAATTCTGACATTCTAGTCACATCATCTCTTCTACATTCATAAGCTGATACTCTTTTTTAAAGGAGCATTTATCCCATTAATTGGGGCTGAACTACATTCCCTCCTAAAAAGTTACAGTAAATGCTGAATTCCTTCCCTTTAATTTTTAACAAATGAGAAAAAAAACATTAAAAATGATGCTTTTTAATGGTTTTTATTAAGAAGAGAGTTTCTCTTCTTCAAAATAGAGTAAAAATCCTCAAAACCAAAAGCAAGAAACTGTTTCTAATCTCAGTAAAAGGAGAGGAAAACAGAATTTTAATTACCATCTACAAAATGCAATTTACTTTTTTAATTATTATATCATCGCATAGAGTTAAACTGAAAATTCACCATCTTCAACAATGTTTCAAAAAGCAGTAATTAGTGGCTAATAATTAATTATCATATATTACCACTACAAACATTGCTTCAAGAATAATATTAGAATGTCTTTCATTAAAAGAATGAAAAACTAATTGGGAGAAGTGGAGGTTTATTGGCAAAAATGGGAAGTTTTTACCCATAAAATTATATTAGATTTATTATTCTTTTATAGTCCAATAAAGCTATTCTACTTAAAAAGCCAAATTGTAAACAGTTGTGGGAGAAAATATACATATATGAAGGTTAAAAAGTCAACTATTACTTCTTTAATGATTAATTGATCACATCATTTTTAAAAATCAAAATTTAAGTAGAGAAGGACATACAGTTTCTAAAATTTATTTTGGAGTAGGTTCCAGTACCTGTTCATTCCAGGGAATAAGGTATAAAATTATTAATATATTACAATAAAATTTTAAAAACCTACATAAATCAATTTTCTAGGTTCATGTGGTCCATTTTCCTGTGCTGCCCCATCCCTTCCCAAATTACAGAGATAAAAAGAAACTTTTAAAATAAGTTTGCTGCTCTAAAAAAATACTGTACTCATATTGCCAACATTATGTATGCTTTATCATTTTTTCCCCTGTGAGGAACAGGGAACTCAAGGCCTTTAAAATTTTTTGTTAGTAGTTTCTTAGACAAAAGAAATGTATTCCTAAGTGGTTAGCTATTCCTGAGAACCTTAGTAAAATTTCTTTTAAAACTGATGACCTTTTAGGGAAGGTAAACGAAAGAGAAACTAAAATGCTCACAGTGAACAACCGAAAGAATCAAAGGATAAAGGCAACTTTCCAGATGATGTAAACTTCTCTAGAGAATTTTCTTGGAGTTTTAACTACGCAAAAGCTAAACATCAAAGGCATATTTGATTTCACCTTCTTTTTGACAAACATGTAGAAATTGACCAATGCATACACACATCAAGGAAATGAGATGGAACTCCAGTCTAGGAACGGCCATGGCACACGATCTTTCCCAGTGACTCACCAGGTTCCCATAGTTTTCCAGTGGTTTTTTTTTTCAGTGCTAATTGAAGGGGAGGTGGGGATATCTTTTGCTGTTCTGTCAGTTCTGCTTATAATGTTTGTTTTGCAAATGAGATTTCATTCCAGTGCAATTGATTTATCAGGGAAGGATTTGAGCATAATACAAATTTTGTGTTTATGTGCAGTTTTGTCTGTGAAAACCTTAGGTGAATGTACAAAACTGCACCCACCTGAACTGAGCTTTGAAGTCAATTCATCACCAGTTTAAACTGAGGCCACATTCCTCAGCCAATGATTGAGTGCTGGAGACCTCTGAGGCAGGCCCATTCCTAGGACATGGCACCCGGGCTCAAGAATTCCCCACTGGTTTTGCTGAAACTTTCCTAAAACCATGCTGAGGTCAAAGACCCTTCCTCCCCAAGTTTCATCTCTCCCTTCTCTTCTCCACAGGGGTCAGACATTGCAGTGCAGTCTGACAACTCTCCAAATCTCCTGAGAGATATTTCCCCCAATAAATCTGTTGTCCATCTTATCCCATCTTCACACTCACTTCTCAGAGTACCAAACCTAACACAGGGGTCAATGGGGTGGTAGGTGAAAAAATTAGCCATGTGTTATAATAAGTGTTAAAAAGTAGATGATGGGTACGCCTGACCGTTCATTGTCCTCTCAAATAAAAAGTCATTACACAATCCATTTTGGATCTGTTTTAAAATTTCTGTAGTGGAAAAAAAAGCTTAAAATGGAAGAGAGGAAGGGAGGGAAGCAAGGATAAGACAGAGTAACACACCTGGATAAGATAATAACTAAAGCTCAACACCCTGCTTTGTGATTTCTGGTTTATTATATGAGAACATGCATTTAAAAAACAAATAAACTCTGAAGCCCCCCTTTTTGTCTATGTGGACTTGAACAATACCTGTTAGCAGTCATCCCTCAGTTCCCCCTCCTCCAAGTCCTTGAACCACTAATCTACTTTCTGTCTCTGTGGAGCTCCCTATTCTGGACATTTCATAGGAATGGAATCATATAATGTATGATTTTATGTCTGGCTTCTTTCATGTAGCATATGTTTTTAAGGTTCACCCATGTCATAGCCTGTCCCAGTACATCATTCCTTTTAATGGCTGAATAATATTTTTGTATGGATATACCACATTTATTTATCTATTCATCAGTTCATTGACATTTGAGTTATTTCAACTTTTTGGCCATTATGAGTAATGCTGCTATGAACATGTGCATCCAAGTTTCTATGTGGGCATATGTTTTTCATTCTTTTGGGTATATTCATAGGAATAAAAATGCTGGGTAGTAATAATATATTTAATATTCTGAGAAACTTTCAACTTGTTTTCCACAGTGGCTGCCAAGTTCTCAATCCAAACAGCAATGCATGACGGTCTCTGCTTCTCTACCACCTCACAAATGCTTGATACTGTCTATTTTTGTTTGTTTCTTTCTTTGTGGTGTGAAATAGTGTCTCATGATTTTGATTTGACATTCCCTAGTGACAAATGATATCTTTTGATGTCATTGAGCATCTTTTCATGTGCTACTGGCCATTTGTACATCATCTTTGGGGAAATGTCTGTTTAAGTTCTTTGTTCACTTTTTATTTCAGTAATATCCTTTTTACTGTTAAGTTGTCAGAATTCTTTATATATTCTAGTTACATTCTATTATAAGATATATGATTTGCAAATATTTCCTTTCATGTGGGATATCTTTCATTTTCTTCATGGTGTTATTGAAGTATAAACTTTTTAGTTTTAATAAATTCCAGTTTTTCTATTTTTTTCTGTTACTTGCACTTTTGTTGTCATGTCTAAGAAACCAATGCTTAGTCCAAATTCATGAAGATATTTTTCTTCGAGGAGTCCTATAGTTTTAGCCCTTTTATCTAGGTGTATATTCATTTTGGGTGAATTTTTCTATATGGTGTGAAGTTGAGGGTCCAATCTCACTCAGTTTATTTCTGGACTCTTAATTCTATTTATTGAGCTATAAGTCTATTATTAGTCCAGTACTACATTGTTGCGGTGACTGTAGTTTTGCAGTAAGTTTTAAAATTGAGAAGTGTGAGTCCTCTGAATTTGTTCTTCTTTGGTATTCTGGATCACCACATTAGTTTTGCGATCACCTCGACAATTTGTGTGGAAGAGACAGCTAGGATTGTGCTGGGCATTAAATCGAACATGGAGATCAATTTGGGATGTATAGCTATCTTAACAATATTGTCTTTCAAGCATTTGAATGTTTTCCCATTTATTTAGGTCTTCTCTAAGTTCTTTCAATAATGTTCTATAGTTTTTTAGCATACAAGTCTTGTACTTCTTTTGCTAAATTTGTTCCTAAATATTTATTATTTTGATGCTGTTGTAAATGTAGTTATTTTATTAGTTTCATTTTTGGATTGTCCATTACTAGTGTATAGAAATACAACTGATTTTTACACATTAACTTAGAATTCTGCAAACTTACTGAACTTAGTAGTTCTAGTAATTTATTAGTGGATACTTTAGGTTTTTCTATATAATAGACCATTTCATTTGTGAATGGACTTGTTTTATTTCTTCCTTTCCAATCCAAATGACTTTTATTGCTTGTTCTTGCCCAATTGCTTTGGCCACAACCTCCAGAACAATGTTTCTGAGTCTATGGGAATGAGCTTATGGATTGGCTGAGAAGCTCTGCTCCAAGCTTTAGTGTGGCTGTGCTCGTCTAGACTCAGCTGGATTTAGCTGGACTTTGCTATCTCCCAGTTCCAGAGAGAGGCTCCAGACTCCAGGGTGTAAGTTGGGTTTAGGTCCATTACACATGTCTCCACATTCTCTTTGAACCTACAGCTACCAATGATTGGTGGGTCATAGAAGAGCAAGAGATTAAGCCCAGCTCATGAAAAAATCTTTAAAGGCTCTTCTTATGTCAGTAGGACAGGAAATACACTCTGCTCATGGACACAGAGCTCTTTTTCTGCTCATGTATTTTGTATGGGCAGATTTTTTTAGAACTACTATTTAATCAAATTAGTGAATTCATTCATTTGCTCATTTATTCATTCGTTTAACAGTTATCATTGGTTTTATCAGGTATCTGCCTTCATACAGCTCTCTCCTTACAGATTCTAGGAATGACTCCCTTGTCCTTGAAGTCTAGGAATGGTAGGTTCCTGCATCACTCGTTGAGTGCGTCCTTACACTCTGTTCACACTTCTGTAGTGTGTTTATTAAACTCTCTTCAGCTCTGACAGGTGTGGCTCGTGGATTGAGCACCAGCCTGTAAACCAAAAGGTTGCCAGTTTGAGTCCCAGTCAGGGCACATGCCTGGGTTGTGGCCTGAGTCCTCAGATGAAGGTGTGCAAGAAGCAGTGATTGATGTTTCTCTTCACACATGGATGTCTCTCCCCTTCTCTTACTCCCTCTTTTCCCCCTCTCTGAAAATAAACAAATAAAATCTTTTAAAAAAAACTCTCCTCAAATTATCTTAAATTGTGACTGTTATTTAGTTCTTCCCAGAACCATGACTGATAGATCTGTTAATCATTTCAAATTAATAATGCCAATATAAATACTAAAAATAAGACTTCCCTGTATGAAATTTCTTATTTATGATTCTTCTTTTTGTCCTAACAATATATCCCTCCAGGAATATGCAGCCAAAATACTGTGTTTTATAGTGTGTTACTTTTCTATTCCTGCCAAAACATACTACCACAAATTTAGCAGCTTAAAACAACACAAATTTATTATTGTATCTCATAGTTCTGTAGGGCAGGAGCCCAGTTGACTTGGCTGGATTCTCTGCTTCAGGTTTCCCAGGGGCAAAATCATGCTGTTGGCCTGCCTGGAGTGTCTATCTGGAGGCTCTAGTAAAGACTCGACTTCTAAGTTCGTTTAGGTTGTTGCATACACTTGTTCCTTGTAAATGTAAGATCGAGGTCCCCAGTTCTTGGCTGGCGGTCAGCATGGGGTCACTGTGAACTTCTAGAAAACTCTTTCCATTTCATGCACTTGGGCCTCTCTATCTCAGTGCCAGCGACAGTATGTTGGATCCTTGTCTGACTTCCCTTTCTACCACATCCCTTCTATTTCCAGTCAGAGAAAGTTCTCTGCTCCAAGGGCTGGTGTGATCAGATTGGACCCATCCCAATAACACAGGAGAATTTCCGTGTTATAAGGCCCATAATCCTCATTACAACTGCACACTCCCTCTTGCCATTTTACTGTAACATATTTACAGGTTCCAGAGATTAGAGTGAGGAGGTCTTTGAAGGGCTATTGTTCTGCCTCCACCCATAGTCTGGCTGTGCTTGTCTGGACTCACCTGGATTCAGCCGGACTTGGCTATCTCCCAGCGCTGTGCAGAGGCTCCAGACTCCAGGACGCAAGTTGGATTTAGGCCCACCCCTCGTGTCTCCGTACACTCTTTGAACCTGCAGCTACCAGTGGTTGGTGGCAATTCTTCTCTCTGTGGTTGTTTCTCTCCTTCCCTTCCCCTTTCTCTAAAAATCAATGAGCATGTCCTCAGGTGAAGAAAAGAAGATTATTTATTTCAGTCAGTTAGTTTAAATAAAATTATTTTTTAAAACAATTTTAGACTTAAAGAAGAGTTATAAAGACAGTACAGAGGATTTCTGTATTTCTTTGTTTCAGTCCGTTTTTCAGTTTTAAGAATTAATTTTTTAATTAAAACATTTTCTTTTTTTTTAAGTAGGCAAAACATCTGCATGGTTCCAAACTCAAGAACTGTATAACTAGTACCTTCTGAGATTTGGCTTCCATACCATTTCACCCTCCTTTTCTCCACCCGCCCCCCTTGAAAACACTCTCATCTTCCCTCTGATCTGCTGATACTCCACATTGCTGAGGCATCCCTCAGCCTGTCTTATTTGAGACCATTATTCTTCAAAAGCTGTTCCCCTTTTTGTCTTATGTCTTCCATCATGAAAGAGGAAAAAAATCTGTGATGAAGTTTAAGACACCTGTTGCCCAAGTACAGCAGAGCTTCAGACAGAACATTCAGGGCACACTCCTAATCACCAACCGCCTGCTCGGTTCTTCTGGAAATTGCTGGATATCGATACAGTTTATAAAAATTACTTACGCTGACCATAATTTCTATACTATAAAACAATGGTACAGCCTACCATCAGTTTAATAACATTTTGAGGATATTAAAAGAAATACTTCCGCATTGAATGAACACATAGACTATAGGGTATATTCCCCTTTCAAAAGTAGAAAAAGTGCCATATAAAAATACAAGGAAATATGGTCCAAATCATTCTGTAGTTAGATTAGATTCATGCTGAAAACCGTCTTCTTTCTTGTTAACATTCTTTTCATTTTTTTCATATTTTTTGGAGAAATACCACAGCCTGCACCTTTCTTGGAAATACATGTCATAATATTTTTAATTAAATCCAATTGACTTATTCGTCCCAGTAGTGATGGTCTATACTATCTCTGCAAACAGTGAATTAGCCAATCGGGAGACACTGAATTGGGAGCCATTGCTCCTAGGGGAAGTACAGATTAGGTTCCCGCCAGCCTCTGGTGACAACGTTTTCATCAACGTACCAATACAAAACCTTGTTTTATGTGTGTTTCTCTTTAAAGACACTTTATATAATACATGTTGTTCTCTATTAGCTCTGAAATCACTGCCAACAGCCCTGTAATGCGTGCCTGAAGGAGACATCTAACACACAGTATTTTGTCCCTAAGGTATGTCATGCTCTTCTTGTGGTGAGGAACATGAGGCCGCACTTCGGCGCTGCACTTGGTCATTTTAATGAAATTGTCAACCAAAAGCATGAAAATACAAAGCATGAGGCACTATAAAAGCTGAATGCAGGGTACTGCCTTGCTCTGTCTCAGCAGAGAACATGCATTATCACGGGACTTGAGTTTTTTCCAGTGTGCGTGTCTGCGAATGACCACAAAACACCCACATATGCTGATTTGAGAGTTACAAATACATTTTAGGGGGCAGGCAAATTTGGAAAAATTTGGATCAGCTGTGTGAAAAACACACCAAAAAGTACTGAAGAGTCAGGCATGCACGATCTTGCTGGGTCAAATCTACATTTCCAGACAGTCCTTTCCATGCTGATGTTTAAAGAAATAAAGAACTACAAAATGGTTGAAGCCCTTTGTGATCCCCCTTTCTAGAGGAAACCACTGTCCTGAATTAGGTGTTTATCGTTATGCATGCCTTTATATATTTACTACAAATGGAAGGATTCACGACGACTATGTTTTGCCTACTTTTGAACATTGTATAAATTGTATCATAGGAACTATGTTTCCACTACTTGTTTTGTTTCCCCTCAACGTGTTTTTGAGAATCATCCATGTTGATACTTACTGCTCTAGAGAAGTTATTTTCCTTGCTATACAGAATGAGTTGATTTATCCACTCTGCTGTTGAACATTTACTTGTAACTATGTTTTGCTCTTTCACACAATTCTGCAAAGATTCTTGTTAATATCTCCTTGTGCACATGTGTAGTTGTTTTCTAAAAGGTACAATAAGGAACGGAATTGCTGGATTATGTAATAAATGTGCATTTTTCAACTTTATAAGACATCACTAAATTGTTCTGCAGTTTATACCTCTATGAGCAATGAATGACAGAAGAGTTCTCATTACTTTGTGTTCTTACCAATCCTTGATATAGTTAAGGTTAAATTTTGTTGTCAATTTAAAGGCTATGCAAGAGTATTTCAATGTGGTATTATTTGGATTTCACTTTCTACTAGTGAGATTGAGCATTTTGTCATTTGCCTATTGGCAATTTGGTTTTCTGCCTCTGTTGAATGGTCTGATCAATGTCCTTTGCTTTTTATTCTTTAATGGATTATCTTTTTTCTTATGTATTTATAGTCATTGTTTATATAATTTGGAGACTAATCCTTTGTCAGTTATGTGAAGCACAAATATCTTTTATATATGTAGTCTTTCAGGGGTCCAAGCTGACAGGGGCTCTGCCATCTTAAATTGGGGTCCTCTGTGGTGGCTTTGGGGGGTCACCATTATAGTTAGTTGTAAAAGAAAAGAGCATGGAAGACTGCGCTTGAAAAATTTTAAGATTTTTATTTATTTAATTTTAGAGAGGGGAAGGGAGGGAGAAAGAAAGGGAGAGAAACATCAATATGTGTGTGGTTGCCTCTCATACACCCCCCTCCCCCCCACTGGGGAACTGGCCGACAACCCAGGCATGTGCCCTGACTGGGAATTGAACCAGTGACCCTTTGGTTTGCAGGCTGACACTCAGTCCATTGAGCCACACCAGCCAGGGCTAGGTGCTTGGAATTTTTTATTCTCCATGTGTGGCAGTGGCATATATATTCTACTCTGGGGAACATTGTCTTATGTTCACATCTAACTGCAAGGGAGGTTAGGAGAAGTTCTCTGGTCTAAAAAAGAAAGAACAATTCTGGTGAACAATTAGCAGTCTAACAGCATTTAACTTTCATTCTTTTTCTTTTCCTTTCTTTTCCACTGCCCTTGTCTGGTTTTAGAATCACATTTACTGCCCTTGTAAAACAATTGTGAGTTATTTCCTTATTTTCCATTTTCTGGAACAATTTGTACAAGAGGAGATTATTTGTTCTTTGATTGTTTGGTGGCACTCTCTAAGAAATCTCTTAGGCCTCAGGGAAGGGGGTTCTTGGAGGAATATTTTAAACTTCTGACTCAATTTGTCCAGTGGTTACATTCAGATTTTCTATTTGTTTTCAGCAAACTTTTTTTCTCCCCAAACTGTACCTTTTGTCTAAATGTTTTTTTCCTGCCAAAAAAAATTGCTTACAGTCATTTTCCCTCTATCTTTTTTCCTTGCTGAATCTTACTATATATTTGTCTGGTATTTTTCACTTAAGCAGCACTCTACATGTTTGGTAAGTAGATTTTATTATTGTTGTAAATGTCTGCGAATTTTCATACTTAATTCCCTTCATACAATTTATTTAGAAACTATCTGAAATTTCTAGATATATTTATTTTAATTATATTTTATCAGTAATTCCTCATTTAGTTGCATTATGATCAGAAGGCTTAATATTAATTCTTTGGAAAGTCGAGAGATCATAGTTGTTAGGAGTGTATGCGTTGTATCAGAATATTTATTCTCCTTTTCTAGTAGGAATTGTGTATCAGGGCAACCAAATCATCTCAGCTAATGAGAAAAGGCTCTTCCTTACAAAAGGAATGACAGCTAATATATGCAAAAGAAATGACAGAACTAGACAATTATCATTTTGAAGCCCTTAAAGAGATTACTTGTTGAAACTAGGGTCATCCATGGATGTTGAAACCATTAGGTCAAGTGCTGATGGGAGGCAGGAACACAACGCATCCATTGCTGAGATATCATCCCACCAGTTATGTGGTGGGAGAAAAAGGTAAAGCATAACGTTGCAATAATGAAACCTGGGTGTCCTCACTTTAACTGAGTGATTAATTTGTGCATCCACTTTAAGTCAACAACCAGACATTGTTGCTTCCTGGTGCATTGCAGTGTAAAGCACACAGAATCACCTCTGACGCATTCTTGGTACAAGTTTTAACCCGAATCTAAATGAGCTTCAGACCAACACTCTGGTTTACAGAAACACAAAGAGCAGAGGAAAAGGTTAAGACAACATTAAAAGAAAAAAAAAAAACCTGGGCAAATCTAGAAGTGCAACACTCTACAAGTGTCTTCAGTATGCTAATGACCTGGAAAAAGTGATGAGATGGCTTTATTAAAATAAAAGAAGACTGGAGAGACAAAGAACCAAAGCAGCAGAACAGATGGTCTTTGATTAGATCTTGGTTTGAATTAGCCAGGTATAAAAAACACGCTGGAGACAATCGGGAAAATTTTGATATCAATAGGGTATTTTATAATACTAAGGCAATTACTGTTATTTTTATTAGAAATAATCATTGCATTGTGGTTACATCAACAATATTTTTTGGTGAAACATTACGATGTCTCTATATTACTTTAAAGTATCTGAATACATCACTCTCCTCCTTAGAAAGAAAAAAACAGCTGTTCAGATTTATTTCCTGTAAGATAAAGTCCAAATGCTTTCTTGTGGCGTAAAAAAATAGATTCAAATCTGGCCTCCATTTATACTTCTAGTCATTTGCTTTCATATAGTTTTACTCTGGCCTCGATGAATTTCTCACTGCTTTTTGGCCTATACCATAAGCCATTTTTCCTACTGAAAATGCCCTTTATCTTCTTCATACAACTGTTAAAATTAACGCCCATGTATACATGTACAAATACATATACATGTTCACCAAAATCAACATTAAACACTTTTTAAAAAATATTTTATTGATTTATTTTTGGAGGGGGGAGGGAGAGACAGAGAGAAACATCAATGCATGGTTGCCTCTCACACACCCCCCACTGGGGACCTGGCCTGCAACCCAGGCATGTGCCCTGACTGGGAATCAAACCAGTGACCTTTGGTTTGCAGGCTGGCACTCAATCCACTGAGCCACACCAGCCAGGGCTAAACATTTTTAATAGTGCCAGATTTGGTCATTATAAATGTATAAAATATAAATTGGAAAGATACATATCTATCATGGAGAAGAGGGTGGAAATAAAACTGAGTTGAAAGGGGCTTAACTGTAAATGTTCTATGTCTTTTAGAAAAGGAAAATACTAAAAGAATGTGACCAAATGGCAAAACTCACTAATTCAGAGTGTTGAGAATGTGTGCTTCTGTGCATCTTTTTGAATTCCTCTGAGAAAAAAAAGAAAAGTGCATGTCTGCAGATGGCATTGACTTGAACCACAGTCCTCCGATCTATCAGTTGATGAGCTCAAGGCAACTTTCTTAATTTCTTTTAGCCCAGTTTCCTCATCTTTAAAATGGGGATAAGCATAGTACCTATTCTAGTGGGGCTGTTCAGAGGATTAAACAAGTTAATACACGTAAAGCACTGAGGCGTGTAACCAGCGCCTGGCACTGAGTAAGCATCTGATAGGGACATTATGTATTGAGATCTGCTTTGTGGTCTAATCCATAGTCAGTTTTGATATATTGTGCGCTGAATAGAATATTTGCTCTGTAGTTTTTGGGTGCAGATACACACACACACTTGATTAAGTTTGTTAATTGTGTTCAGACCTTCCACATTCTTTTCAATTTTTCATTTATGTAATCTTTCAATAATGAGATGTGCTATGATCACCTATGATGATTGTGGATTAGTCAATTTATGCTTATAATTCTGTTAACTTTTAATACATATATTGAGGCTATATTCTGAGGCACATAAAATTTTTGTTATATTTTCTTGTTATTATTTCCTTTAATTATGAGGTATCTACTTTAAAAAATCTATAGAGCTTTTGATTTCTTTCAGGGGCTCATTTTAATATGGCTTATTCAGTTTTCTGTTTTCTTTTGGTAGGTATTTGTGTATGTGTATCTTTTTTCATTCTTTTGCTTTTAAACTTTTTAAGTCCTTAGTGTTAATGTCTTATAGTCTTGTAAAAAATGTGGCTGGATTTTTTTTCCTTTTCCAGTCTGATTATTTCTGTTTTTATAGGTAGGTTCAATTACAGTAATTATGCTTCCTGATATATTTGCACCAATTTTATAACCTTGTATACGTGTCTGATTGCTATTTATTCTGATTTTTTTTTCTGGTTGTCTTTTCTATTAACAAATCTGTTGGCGCTCTATGGGTAATTGTTCTTTATAGGTAATCTCTGTTTTCTCTTTTCTCTCTGGTTTTATGTAAGATTGTTTTCATTTATTTATTATTTGGACTTGTCCTTCAGAATTTCTACCAGTATATTTTTAATTTCTTTTGTTTAGATTATATTTTATTGATTATGCTATTGCAGTTGTCCGGTTTTTCCCCCTTGGGAATACCCTCTACCTAGTATGCTCCACTGCCTCAGGCACTCCCTCCACTATTGTTCATGTCCATAGGTCAGGCGTGTAAGTTCTTTGGCTACTCCATTCCCTGTACTGTACTTTACACCCCATGGCTATTCTGTAACTACCTATTTGTACTTCTTAATCCCCTCACCTCTTCATTCATTCCCCCACACTCCCACCCATCTGGCAACCACCAAAATGCTCTCTGTATCCATGATTCTATCTTTGTTCTTTTTATTTATTTTGTTTGTTAGATTCAATTGTTGATAGATTTATATTTATTGTCATTTTATTGTTCATAGTTTGGATCTTTTTCTTAAATAAATCCCTTTAACATTCCATATAATAATAGTTTGGTGATGATGAACTCCTTCAGTTTTTTCTTCTCTGCGAGGCTCTTTATCTACCCTTTGATTCTAAATGATAGCTTTGCTAGGCAGAGCAGTCTTGGCTGTAGGTCCCTGCTTTTCATGACTTTGAATATTTCCTGCCAGTCCCTTCTAGCCTGCAAAGTTTTTTGAGAAATCAGCTAACAGCCTTATGGGAACTCTCCTTTAGGTAACTAACTTCTTTTCTCTTGCTGCTTTTAAGATTCTCTCTTTATTTTTAAACTTAGTCATTTCAATTATGCTGTGTCTTGGAGTGGGTCTCTTTGCATCTATCTTGTTTGGGACTCTCTGTGCTTCCTGGACTTGCACATCTATTTCCTTCACCAAATTGGGGAACTTTTATTTCATTATTTTTCAAATAGATTTCCAACTTCTTGTCCTTTCTCTTCTCCTTCTGGTACCCCTATGATGTGATGTTGGACCTCTTGAAGATGTTCCAGAGGCTGCTTATAATATCTTCATTTTTTATATTCTTTTTTCTTCTTGTTGTCCTCATTGGTTGTTTTTACTTTCTTATGTTCCAAATCATTGATTTGATTCTCAGTTTTATCTGCTCAACTGTTGTTTCACTGTAAATTGTTTTTTATTTCAATTCATGTATCTTTCATTTTTGATGAGATTTTTTTATGCTACTGGGGTCCTCAGTAAGTTTCTTGAGCATCCTTATAACCAGTGTTTTGAACTCTGCATCTTATAGATTGCTTATCTTCATTCCATTTAGCTCTCTTTCTGGAGTTTTGATCTATTCTTTCATTTGGGCCATGTTTCTTTGTCTCCTTGTTTCGGCAGCCTCCCTGTGTTTGTTTCTATGTATTAGGTAGAGCTGCTTTGACTCCCTGTCTTTGTAGTGTGGCATAACGTAGCAGGTATCCTGTAGGGTCCAGTGGCACAGCCTCTCCTGTCACCCAAGCTGGGTACTCAAGGTACACCCTTTGTGTGGACTGAGTACATCCTCCTATTGTAGGTAAGCGTTGATTGCTGTTGGCATGTCAATGGGAGGGATTTACCCAGGCCAGATAGCTGCAAGGATTGGCTGTGACCACTTGGCACCAATGTCTGCCCTCTGTGGAGGATCAGCTTGCAGGGTGGTGGTGCTCCGATGTGGTCTGTAGGTGTGCACTGGGTACACTGGCCCTGGGTTTTCGCAGGTGGTGCAGGCCAAGGTCAGTCCCTACCTGGGTTTTGCCTTCCTGATATATAAAGCAATCTGAGATGGCAGCTACTTGTGCTGGGCTGGGAGATTCCCAAGTGAAGTCAAGGCTGGCTGCTGCTAGTACCAGGCCTGAGACTCACTGAGGCCAGCTGTTGCTTGTTTCAGAGGATTTAGGAAGTTGTAAAGCATGAGCCAAGATCAGCCATTCATATGGAAAAGCAGTTTGGGTGGGCCTGTAAGTTGGGTGGGACAGAGTCTCTGGGGATCTCCAAGGCGGGTTTAACAGTGTTAGTAGCCAGGTTGACAGAGTGAGATATATGGGGAGAGGGTTTGGAAAAGAGACAATGGCTGCTGCTTGCCTTGATGCCAGATACTTCAGTTTCTCCCTGTATGCCACTGGTGCCTTTTAAGATGTTACCCCACTGCTGTAGCTCAGTGGGAGTGAGTTTGAGTAGGTAAGTCTGAGTGTGGGTTCTTTAAGAGAAATTGCTTGGGACTCCAGAAGTTTCTTCCACTGACTTTAACCCCCACTGGTTTTTGCAGCCAGAAGTTGTGGAGACTTACCCTCCTTGCACTGGAACCCTGGGCTGGGGGGCCTTATGTGGAGCTAGGACTCCTCACTCCTGAGGTATCCTCCCCAATTTTTATCCTCCACACGTGGGTGAGGGACCAGGCCATTCTGCATCAGCACCCCTCCTACCAGTCTGGACAGATGTGGTTTCTTTAATTCCATAGTTGTCAGACTTCCATTCAACTGGATTTCTGACAATTCTGAGTGATGGTCGTTCTATATTTTAGTTGCAATTTTGATGTGGTTGTGTGAAGAGGAGCCATGTCTGCCTTGAATTTCTCTTGATACAACTCTTTTATTTACCCTATTCCTTTCTCATTTTAACTCCTGAATATGACCATTCATATTTTACCAATTATGGAAAGTCCTGAGCCAATATCACTTTAAATATTGCCTTTCCATCCTTCCTTGTTGTTCTCTAATCCCTGAATACTTATTAGATGCATGCTGGACATTGTTATTCTATCCTCTCAGTCTCTAATATGCTCTTATATCTCTGTATGTCTCTGTGCTGCATTCTAATTTTCCTAGATCTATCTCCTTCTTTCTAATCCTCTCTTCAGCTGTGTCCAGTCTGCTCATTGGTTTACTCCTTGAGGGTTTTAATATTTAATCATTTAATAAAATGAAAAACTGCTCAGGTGACAGTTCAGATGTTCCTATTGGAAAGAAAACGATACTCACAAAATAAAAACAGTGATCAAATGAGGCCTCTCCTTTCGATGTCTGGAACAAGAGAAAAAAAAAAAAAACCCACCTCCAAAACAAAAAAACCACTCTGCAGCCACAGAAATAACTAAACGTACTCTTCACGACATGCATAACTACTGCTTCTTTGCCAGTGATATCTCTAGCCCAACTTTAATACTCCTGCCTCTTAGATAAACATTATCAAGATACTCAATCATCAAATTTCTTCTACTTCTTAACAACATCTGATCCAGAACTGACTTCTGCTTTCTTAAACCCTGCTTAGAATTACCCGGTTCAAGCACAAATCCTATAATAATTCCCTCCCACCGTTGCACTGATGTACACTTTTCTTTGCTGCAGCAAGCTAGATAAACCTGGCTTTTTGACTGCAGGTGTGGCCCTGGTCTTTGGTTAACACAGGGGTGTCAAACTCATTTTCACCGGGGGCCACATCACCCTCAAGTTCACCTTCAAAGAGCCGAATGTAGAGCTCCTTGCCCCTAGTTAAGGAGTAGTTACTTTTATGCAGTCCTAAAATTACATTCGGTCCTTTGAAGGCAACTGTGAGGCTAATGTGGCCCCCTGTGAAAATGAGTTTGACATCCATAGGTTAATGGGTTTTAACCTCCTAGAAGTTCTAGAAGCTCTATTTGGTTCTTTTGTAAATTTGATTGTCGTCTTCAATTCTGACTTTTCTTTTGTATTGTTATGCTTTCTAGTCCTTTTTTATGGTTCTAGTTATTTTAAACATGCTTAATCTTATTAAATTCAATGACAGTCAACATTTGCCTTAAGGGAAATTCAAGGGATAACATCCTGTTATTTATTCTTTGCTAATTTTTGTTCATGATAGATCATTTCTCTGCATTTTATATATCTTTATTGCAACCTCATTTTCATGTTGAGACTGCTTCAGGTGAATTTTTGCTTGCTTCTGTCAGGTGGGCTAGGGTTAGTACCATCCCAACACCAACTTCTTTTTACCAGTTAATTTTTTTAGTTGGGTTTTTCATAGAGTACAAATACCCTTCTTAAGTATGTTTGATGAAATCTGACAAACGTATACATTTGTGTGACTACCACCACAGTCAAGATATAGAACAATTGCATCAGCCAAAGAATTTGCATGCCAGCCCAACTTTTAGATGTTATGTCATCTTGGGGATTTCTGGACTATGTAGGTAATATAAATTATGTACCGCATTTTTGGGCTATAAGACACACTCTCCCCCCAAATTTGGGAGGAAAGGGGAGTGCATCTTATAGTCCGAATGTAGCTTACCTGGCTCGCTGTGGGGGGTGGGGCGGCAGTGGAGCGGGGTCACAGGAGGCAGGAGCAGGGTCGCTGCTGCATTTTCCTCCCAAATTTTTGGGTGGGGGGAGTGCATCTTATAGTCTGAAAAATACGGTATGTGAAACTCCTGACTCTGTGAAGCTTAAATCTAGATAATAAATTTTCTAAAAAGACTTTTTTTTAAAGTTCTGAATACAGTTTAAGTTAAACAAGTTTCCTTGTTGTTTTTCTATTTGCTGGTTGGAAGACTTTTCCCATTAGTCCAGCCTTGCGGTCTATGCGTAGCTCTTGGATGGTCTGGCATTTTGCAGGTGTCTTAGTTACACCTTCCTGCCTTGCACAAACCCGAAGCCTCAAGTCCTATCCCTGAGGGGCACAGAGCTCAAATGCCATGATTAACAAGACCCACAACGCTGCTGCCCCAGTTTCAGCCGACAGGTTATTACTCTGGATTATAGTGCCCAGACTCTCCCCCTTTTTAAAATCATACATTTTATTAAAGTATATATACATATAGAAAACTACACAGATCATAAATATATCGCTCTATTCCTCTTCAGAACTGACCTACCTTTGTAACAAGTACTCGCATGATGGGTATTACTAGAAACCTCCTCGTATCCTTTCTAAATGCTATCTCCTTTCAAGGAGAATCATTACTGACTTCTAATACCATAGATTAATTTTGCCTATTTTTGAACTCTATATAAGTACAATCATACAGCACAACTCTTTTGTCTCTGGCTTCCTTTGCTTATCGTTATGTTTTGAAGCTCACTCATGGTGCTTCATGTAGTTGTCAGTTGTTTGTTCTCAGTGCTGTATATTATTCCATTGCGTGAATGCAACAGGATTTAGGTGGTGAGTAAACATTTGGGTTGTTTCCAGTTTTCTTCTTTGCTTTTGGAGCATAGGATTTCCCTTTACTTCCCTTCAAGTTCTGCTGTGTATTTAGTAGAATTTAAAAAGCATTTCCTGTTCAGCAATTCTGTATGATCTGGGTCAAGACAAGTTTTATATTTTGTAGGCTGCTAAATTTCTAGACATACAAGTCATATGTTTCAGTTTTTGTTGACATTCTTACTTGATTCTTAGCTGACATACTTTATTTAGCCTTTGGCTTGTTCCTTCAGGCCGAATTTGTAAATGATTTTGATTTGGTGAACTACTGATGAGCAAACACAAACATGAAGACAGAGATGAGATACATAATTGATGTTGCACAGTGGATTCTTTGGGTGGGTGCTGAAGATGCAAAGCTAGTTTGACACGAATAGGTATGAAATACTGAAAATACATGTTAAAGAAATGGGGTAGCTGAAGACAAGCAATGGTAGGAAGTGTGGGTATGGTGGTTTGGGTTCAGGATCTCCTGCAGAGTTGAAACCGGGAATATGAAATGACAGAGAGAATTCTCTTGATGGTTCAGGGGGACGTAATCTATGTGTTGTCAGAAGAGCCACTCCAAGATGACCTCGCTTTTGCCCTCCAAAGGTGTTTGTTCAACTAGATCAGTAGTTTTCAACTGGGGAAATTTCCCCCCCTGGGGATATTGGTAACATCTGGAGAACTTTTTTGGTTGGCATGCTCTTGGCATCTAGTAGGTAGAGGCTAGGGATGCTGCTAAACATCCTACAGGACAGGAAAGGATCCTCAGACCTACCCCAACAAAGAATTTTCCAGCTCCAACTGTCAATAACGCCAAGGTTGAGAAACTCTATGCTAGATACTAGATCTGGGGACTGGAACCAACCTCTAAATCAAAAGTATATTTAAATAAACCCTATCTTTCAAGAAACAATAGCACCACAGTGGCACATTCTTCTACGATTCTATGCAAATTCTTTTCAAAACTGTAATGTGGGTCTTGTAACCACCAAATCCATTCAGAGTTTGAATACAATTACTCATTCTGACATTAATGTAAAAAGATATGTACAGCAATTTATTTATAGCCATTAACATTAAAAAACAAAATTTCCCTATGATTTATGCCATTATTCCAATTTTACTATTGAAAGTTCCAAGGCCATAGACAGTGAAATGGCAATAGACAGTGAGAGATTTTGGTGTTGTACCTTGCAATTAGACTCTAAGGTATTCTATTCCTTCGTGATGTTTTTCCAGCTTGAATTTAGGGCAAAGGTAAATACCATTATTTCTCAAATGGCAGTGATTTTCTAAATTCATCTCTTCTTCAGACAGCACAAAGTACCATTTATTCTTCTGATTCATTTCCCCCAGAAAGCTAAGAAGGAGTTTTCTAATGGTATTATTGGTTTTGTAACTAGTGTTTCCATTGTAATGCTATTACTGAACCACTGTTGTGATAAATGGCCTGTTTATAAGAGGAATCAGTTTTACAAGTAGAAAATTAGACACGCTTCTGCTTTGCAATAACAATAAAAACCACAGTGAAAAAAAATATTCTCCAGTTTATTCCCATCTATATAAGCAGGGAAGATACTTTCCCCCTAAAGTAAAACAGGATTACTGCCTAAAAGCAACATGTCAAAATGTACTTTTTCTCCAAATGCTGTTCAAGACCAATATATTCTTAAATTTACTGTAACGTGGGCCCTTTAAGAAAGTCAGGCACCCTAAACCCCACCCCTCGGCTGACTTGAAGCAGTAGTGCCTGCCTTTCTGAGGCACTTGGTGATAAAGCTAAGACTAGCCAACTTTCCCCCCTCTCTGTTTGGAAGGAATGTTTCTGTTGCAATAAACTCTAAGAGTAGAAGCTTAAACATACTGTGGGTTAGGGGACAACAGAAACTTGTGAAGTATGGAAGCCAGACCGGCCCTTAAGATTCTATCCCGGTGCTGAATAAAGTGGAAAGAATGCTGTTAAATCTGTTTCCCCCTGTGGTGCTACTACTCCCCGCTAGCTTTACTCTTCCATTTCACCTAGCAAGTGAGTTTTCCAGAAGCCTTTTCCAATGTAATGAGTTGCTTGTCTCACGTACCAGATCCCCAAAAGGAAAAGTTGGGGAGAGAAGTAAGTTTCAGTGAACGTTACACTGGATCACTTCTAACAGAACGATTACTTTGGCTACACGATTCTGAAGAGTACAGCCACACCCCCGCCCCCCACCCCCACCCCGCTTCACACACACCAACGGTGGCCGAGTTCAGAGGTTTTCTGGCACTAAAATAAAAACAAACAGGAGAAATTTGGGGGTTAATTGCGGTTGCAGTTCTGAGCTGTCTGCTAGAAGCAGCCATCTTGGTAAAAGATGATGTAATTTGGAATGCTTGGAGTGTTATTCTTTCCCGAGGTAGCAGTTTCCAATAGCCATTGAATAACAGTTTAATCATTAGATCAAATTTAGGTTTACAGATAATGAAGGAGTAGAAACAATCATTCTTTTCCCCATCTCTTTATACTTCTTAACACATTATAAACTTTTCCAAAAGTTCAAAGGAATAGAAAAAATTTTTATTTTTATTTTTTGTATTTTTTGTTTCCATATGTTTGGTCTTCCCTTGACTAAACTTGGATAATAAAACTAGTCTGGTCAGTTTCATTTTCCAATTTTTACACATGAGTGAAAGCTGTTCTGTGTCAACAGTGTTTAGAATCTTCTAACCTGCCAATTTCCTACAAGTCCTTTGGGAGGGGAGAGAGAGGATAAAAGTTTTCATTATAAACTTCTTATGCTTCAAAACTAGAACCCTGAATTAGACCACATTAGAGTAATTGGTCTAATTTCTGATTTATTAAAGTTTTCTAGGAGTGGGCAGGAGTATAGTAAGGAAAGGTGATGGTTATGTTGTAGTCCTACTTAATTACCACTACTTGTAGAACATAATTCTATGTCTCCAGTTACTTTGGAAAACTGGCACTTAAAGAGATGACTTTCAATCCACAAAAAGTGTTATCCTTTTTTTTTTTTTTCTTTTTGGATTAGATGTTAGCGTCTTAATCCTATTACATTACATATCCTGGTACTATTTGCAAGATGCAAATAGAAAAAGAAAAAAAAAGTTACACCTTGTTTAACAGTTGAGCCGAGTGGGGTTTATTAAACTATTAAGGGGAGTAAAGAAGGTGGCGTGTTCTGCAAATCTTTGTTAACGCGGTTAACCTGCGGCTAGTGTTGTTTCGCCCCATCCCACTCCGCTCCTTACAGGGGAACTTACTGTTCTCTTCAGGCTCTTCAACGCCTCCCTGTCAGGCTCACTAACATAAAACTGAAAGGGCTGCGTGGATGTTTGAAACAGACAGAGGGAGACACGAGCACACACAGTCAGCGGAAGATGTGGCCAAGACGAGTCCAGGGCGGGCTGCCGGAACCCGGCTGACCTCTCCACGTGTCCCCAGCACCTGCAAGGCTAGTGGGGCATTGGTTTTCTTTTTCCCAGGGGCGGGCGCGAGCCCGGAAGAGGCTGGGCAGCCTTGGGTTTAAATTAGGGGGCTCGGAGGCCCTCCCTCAGAACACGTGCGGCCAGCGGACAGCAGGAGCGGAGGTTAGCCTGGCTTTCTCGCAGCGGCCGCGCGTCCCTAGCCTGCTGGCGGACGCCAGTGGGCGGGCCCGTGGCGGCAGCGGGCCGGTCCCGGAGCTTTCGGATAGCTTAGCTGGGCGGCCTACCAAGCGCGCCAGGCCGGCTGGAGCAAGCCTCAGTGCAATACTGCCCAAGCCCGGGCGGGGTCTCTGTTCTCTGGCAGAGGAGGTCCCTTGGCAGCGGGAAGCTCCCTCTCTTTCTCGCGCCGCGCTCCGAGTCTGCGCCCTGGTGCCAGGCGCCCAGCTCAGCGCTCCCCTGTGCTCGCCCCGCGCCCACTCATTCGCAGCCCAGCCTTCGCCTCCTCCGCCGCCGCCACCACCGCCGCCGCCGCCACCGCCGCTGCCGCCACCGCCGCCGCCTCCGCCGTCGCCGTCTCCCTGCTCCTCCTCCTTACCCCAGCCCGCCGCGGCCATGGCGGACAGCGCCAGCGAGAGCGACACGGACGGGGCGGGGGGCAACAGCAGCAGCTCGGCCGCCATGCAGTCATCCTGCTCGTCGACCTCGGGTGGTGGTGGCGGGAGCAGCGGTGGTGGCGGCGGAGGTAGCGGTGGTGGGAAATCGGGGGGCATTGTCATCTCGCCGTTCCGTCTGGAGGAGCTCACCAACCGCCTGGCCTCGCTGCAGCAGGAGAACAAGGTGCTGAAGATAGAGCTGGAAACCTACAAACTAAAGTGCAAGGCGCTGCAGGAGGAAAACCGCGACCTGCGCAAAGCCAGCGTGACCATCGTGAGTGTCCCCCGGGGTTGCGCCGCAGCGCCGACCTCCGCCCACCCCCGGGAGAGGCCATACCCGGACCCTGGCAGCCCCTGGTCTCCCCGAGGTTCCCGGGGTTCCGCAGCAAGCTCACTCCCTCGCGACCTGACGGCCTCCACGGGGTCTAGGGAGGGAGGTGTCCCTTCGGGGCCACGCGAGTCTGTTTTTCCTGGGGGTTCAGGCCCCTTGCGGAGTATGGGAGAAGGCTGCTGGGACAACCTACCCACGCTCTTTTCACCTCTGGAGAGAAGGCCCCTCCGGGGCAGAGCTGGAGGCTGGTGTTGTAGCTGGGGGGCGGGGTGGGACTTTTTCAGTCCTAGCATGACTGAGGGGTGCGTCCAGAATCTCCATGCTTCACCCCAGGGGAGAGGGAGGAAGCTGGGGCTTGTTTCGGGGACCGGCTTGGGGTGCAGAGGGTAAGGGTACCCAGCTGGGGTGAGCACTTCGTTGGCATCAGGACGGCGCTAACCGGATTGCCCGGGGAGGGGGCGGGAGACAGTGGCCGGGAATCCGGGAAGTGGAGTTTTCTGGCCAGGATCGAGAGGGAAGGGCGGGTACCGGAGTTGGTGCTCCTACCTCGTTGGAAGTCCTTTCCTTGGTGGGGAGGGTGGGGGTGGGGGATGTAGGAGGCGATGTACAGCCGGGAGAATGCAGTATCTTACCCTGGTCTGGATAGAGTGAAGGGTAATGAAGCCTGAACAGGCAGAAACCAGGGTGAAAGGTTAGCGACTTTTAGTGTCTCCCTTGCTGAGCAAGACATACATACATGTATTCCTTTCATTGGTGATGAAGTGTCCGGGGGTATTTGGCCGTTGAGTCCAGGTACTGGCCGGGAGGACAGGCTGTCTGTTCTGTTTCCACCTGGCTCCCGGAGGCTGCTCCAAAGAGCGTAATGTTCGTAGCAGGCATCTAGAAAGACCACTATAGCTGTGATGAGGCGAAACATAACTGGAGAAAGTACACCAAGTGCTCTCACCTGACATCCCTGCCAGCTAGCCACATCATTAATATGCAGAATCCCCATGCAGCTGACTCTATTCAGATCAAAACAGTTTCCCAGCCAGGAGCAGAGAAGAAAACGTTAAGAAATCAAAGGAATGAATTGTCATAGCTGCTGCACAGTAGCTGATTAGACTGAACCTTCAGAATGGAGAAAGATATGAGTTTGGGGATGGGTCAAAGATCACACTATGAAGTGGGGCAAGTTTATGATGCCCCCTTCTCGTGAAAGTCTTCAATGGAGGAGTGAGTGTGTATGTGTGAATGGGTGTGTTTGCTCCCCTAATGCTAGTTCACACATAGGAATTGGATAGTTGTGTGAATTTGCTTAGGAAGCAGGTTTCCTCTAAAGTTTCAGTGTGATTGGCAGCCTAAACAGAAATTGATTGTAGAAAGACATTTTGCGTGCTCAAATCCAGTCCTAGTGATCAGAATTAGAACTGTAAAGTTCTTGAACTGTGCCCCTTTGGTAGGAAGGGGGATACATTTCCAAAGGCAGCCACTTCCAGGCCTCCTCTGTAGCTTTCTTGGCCAAGAGATGTCTCTGCTGAGCGAGGGTTTGAGATGAGTGGGGAGCTGGTATAGAAGCAGTTTATTTAAGGTTTGAGTTAGTAAATGCGAGGTTGCATCTCTTGGAGAATGTGAACCACTGAAAGTAGTAAAACATACATGAGATAGTTTATAGCCTCTTGCATGCAGTAAGTAATTCAGGCTGTTTTTATTTGTTTGGGAAGGAGAATGTGGAGTGGAGATACTATGAAAGGGTAATCTGTATGACACTTGACCATATTATAAGTAGGTCTGTAAACTGTACACAAACATGTTGGTTTTGCAAGGACAAACATGTGAACATACTCATTCCTGGTGTATAAGATCAGAGGCCTTCTGAACATTTAAAGAGTATGTGAGGTGGTGGCTTTATTTCTTAGCACTTACCCTCCGCCAAAACTGATATCCAACCAAATGTACTTTGTGAAATGTCCTTATGAGTAAAGTTTACAATTGTTTTAGATGACAGCTTACAAATACCAGAAGCCTCTCAATTCTTCCTTAATCTCTGATGAATATATTCAGGGAGACAAATAAAAGTGCTTGTGGTTTACTTGTTCCCTAGTACTTGACAGGTGTTAATAAGGCAAATGCAAAGAAGAGGTTCCTTTAAGCTTTTGAAAATTTTGTTAATTGAACTATGACCAGAATGTGTGACTACATGAAATGGTCTCTGGATGTAAGGAGTCCCTTGAACAACACTGCGTGGTCATTTATGTCAAGGTTAAGCTCTACAACCCCAGATGACACTAACTTAAAGATAGCCCTTGCTAGTAGCTGCCTGGGAAATTTGTGACAAGGCCTAGATACTCAGTTCAGTGATGACCTTGCTAGATTTTTCACTATTTTAGTTCATTTGAAGCACACATGGAGCCATAAACTTATTACTTGCCTTTCAGTGTCCTATTAGTTCTTCTAGTTAATAATACTAATTGTCAAGTTCCTGAGCACAAAAAGATGATTATGGGTGTCTTTTCCCTGAACATGATCAGGAGGGTACATAGCTAATTAGCCACACCCTGGAGAAGAGAGAGGTGCCCTCTTTTTTTTTTTTTTTTTTAATAGCCTTTATGTTTTACAGCACTTCTGGGTTTCCAGCAAAACTGAATGGAAGGTACAGAGATTTCCCGTGTACCCCCTGCCCTAACTCCCTTCCCCTGTCGTCAGTATCCCCCACTGGAGTGGCACATTTGTTATAACCAGTGAACCAACACTGACACATCATAATCCCCTGAAGTCCATAGTTTACATTAGGGTTCAATCTTGCTGTTGTACATCCTGTGAGTTTGGACAAAGGGTAATGGCACATATCCACTAGAATCATATAGAGGAGACACAGTGCCCTAAAAATTCTCTGTGCTCCCCCTTTCCATCCTTCCCTAACCCCTGGCAACTACTGGTCTTTTTACTTTCTGTAGTTTTGCCCTTTCAGAATGTCCTAGAGTTAGAATCATACAGTATTATAGCCTTTTTAGAATGGCTTCTTTCACTTAGTAATAGACATTTAAGTTTCCATCATGTCTTTTTATGGCATAATAGTTCATTTCTTTTTAGCATGGAATAATATTCCGTTATCTGAATATTCTACAGTTTATTCATGTACTTACTGAGGGACGTGGCTGCTTTCAAGTTTTGGCAATTTTGAATAAAGCTGTAATAAACATCTTTGTGCTGATTTTTGTGTGGGCAGGAGATTTCATCTCATTTGGGTAAATAGCAAGGAGCACTATTACTGGATTGGATTGTATGTAAGAGCATTTTAGTTTGTTAAGAAACTGCCAGGCTGTCTTTCCAAAGTGGCTGTAATGCAATATTTTACATTCCCACCAGCAACGAAACAGTTCTTGATGCTTCACATTCTTGCCAGCATTTGATATTGTCAGTGTTGTGAATTTTGACCACTGTAACAGGTGTGTAGTGGTATCTCATTGTTGTGCCCTCTGTTTTTGAGCCACGTTCAAAGGCCAATAGAAGGTCGTAACTAATGGTCATTTCTCTCTCTTTTGTACATAAGTGCTTATTCTGATCAATCTACCTACCCATTTAATACAGGACTGGGTTCTTGGGTCTGTGTTCTCAGCATTTAGAGGTAAACACCATCTGTGGGGAAGAGTCTGATGTACGAGGCCTTTCGTCTCTCTCTGCAAGTGCATGTGGGAGTTAGAGCTTGCCCCTAGTGTTTTTTTTTTTTTTTTTTTGAAGAATTAGAGATGGAGTGGAATGTTTCAAGTGCTTCTTCAATTTCTTCTAACCAGCGATGGAACCAGGCTAAGGATTATAGATCACAAGTTCTTTACAGTGAAAAAAAAATAAATAAATAAACAAAAAAAACAGATGCTCAGTCACCCTGTTGGGTAGCTTGTAGATGTTGGGTTAGATCTATCTGGCTTGTACTGTGGGTGAAAGTTGGAGGTTATCTAATTCAGTGGTCCCCAACCTTTTTGACAGCAGGGACTGGTTTTGTGGAAGACAGTTTTTTTCACAGATCATGGTTGGGGGGGGGATGATTTCAGGATGATTCAAGTGCATTACATTCAAGCTTACCTCCTGCTCTGCGGCCCAATTTCTAACAGGCCTGGACTGGTACCCATCCAAGGCCCGGAGGTTGGGAACCCCTGATCTAATTCATTGTTAGTGAGACGTATTCAGTAGTGGTGGTCTGTGAGAAGGTGAAGAAATGCAATTGGGGGCAGGAAGTGGATGGCTTCAGCGTTCTGGACTAGTTGCTGGTATTCTCAGAGTACAGCCAGGGCCTCACACCTAGTGGCTAATTCTCTAGGTGTGTGCTTTTCTAGTTAAGACCTTTAGCATGTGTTTGGTTCGAAAATAAAAGCTATTATAAATTACTAGTAAGTATATATATGTATATACTTATATATATACACATATATATTTGTATATACATATATACACACAAACACACATTTTAGATTTTACTTATTTTAGAGAGGGGAAAGGAGAAAGAGAGGAAGAGAAACATCAATACAAAAGAGAGGGAGAGAAACATCAATAGTTGGTTTTCTCTTGCATGCCCCCTACTGGGGGCCTGGCCTGCAACCCAGGCATGTGCTCTGACTGGAAATTGAACCAGTGACCCTTTGGCTCTCAGGCTGGCACTCAATCCACTGAGCCACAGCAGCAAGGGCACTATTAAGTATCTTTCTAACTGTAAAATTAGTCCTTCATCATAGAAGTTTATGGATATACAGAAATGCAAAGGCATTTGGAAGGTATAGTAGAAAAACATGTTGGTATGGCATGATTAGAAAAACCTGGCTATTTTGAACATTAACAGTGTAATGGTTTCATTAACCAATAAAAGCCACCTTATAGTTAATGTTGTGGATTTTGGATTATTTATCCTGGAAGCCTAATACACCATTTTCCACTTTAAAGACTTCATTTTGGCAGACTCTGAAGATAGCAGGTCAGCATTGCCTCCATAAAGAGGTATATTGTGTCTTTTTTTCTGTTTAAAAAAATTTTTAGATTTTCATGGAAACATTCAGCTTTAGACACAACTTTAAGAAAAGTACAATCTTGCAGTTAGGTCTAATTGTACACAATTTCAGTCTTCTTAAAGAGGTTATTCTTAGGTTTCTTTTGCAGTTAAAGTTCTTTACATTTGTAGGTTCCTTTTGTGTGTTTCATGTAATCTATTTGTATACGATTGCAAAAACACAAAACCTGAGTGGAGGCTATAACAATCTGTCAGTGTTCTCATTTATTTTGCTGGGTTGGGGACGAGTTCAGAGAATCTCCAGTGTCTGGTTTGTGATGACTCTTGTATAAAACCGGAGAGACTGGTGTAAAGCAAAACTCCGAAGTGGTCACTGCTTGCTTTACAGTCTCCAGGGGCTCCCCACTGCCCTCTGGATCAAGTAAACATCCTTGTGGTGTACATTCCGGTATGATCTGGGCCCTGCTGGCTTCACAGACACACCCCACACATTTGAAGCTCTCACTGGGCTGAACTGCTAGTTGTGGGAGTTAATTTTGGCAGGCTTCTCTGGCTTGTCCAGGATATACCTCGTGTCCTTAACTATTCCTCCTGACTTCTCCCCCTCACACCCTTGCGTTTACCTTGGCAATCCAAGTCGACTGTGACTGTCCCCTTCCTGAGTGTCCACTGGCACTGACTCTTTGCCAGCCACCCACTTGGTTTTGCACCCACTCGTGTCCCACAGGAGCCATCTATCACCCTGCCACTCCCATCACATGGGTCTGCCACAGTGGATGTGTAAATTTTTCCAGGGGGAATGTAGAATTTGCCCAGTTCACTCCCATTCCTCAGTTCCTGGGTGCAGTAGAGTGTTTGGGTTGACTCCAGAGGCATGGGATTTTTTTTTTTTTAATTGGGGTGAGCAATGCTGTCTCCTGACCTTGTGCTCCTAGAGTCACTCTCTTGCATGTGCCCTCAACAACAGCAAGCAAACACCATCTTCTCCATAGTTTGTTGAACAGACTGGATGGATGAATGGATACACTGTATACTTTGGGGGACAACTACAATCAGTGTGTGCCCCAAGCTCCTGCTTTCCAACTGTCCAGGATGTCCTAGGCTACCTTGTAGCATACACCTGGAGTTCGTGATACATTTCACCTTTGAAAGGGAGCACTTTTCTTCAGGTTCACTTCACCCAGGGTTTTTGAGCAAGGCTTAGGGGAAGAAGTGGCTTTGTTAGAAGTGTTCAGATTTGCCATTTCAGTTTTGCTCATGTTGACAAATCACTCCAGGCGTTGCTTTTGACTTTTTTTAATGTTGAAATGCCCCACAGCCGCTGGGGAACAACTGTGGACCATGGCAGGGAGAATGTGTCAATGCAAGGACCTGGAGCTTCAGCTGGGGAAGTGTCAGCAAGTAAGATCGGGCCACCTGCTGAGTCCTTGGACAGTAGATGGCCACCTACAGAGTGGGGTTTGGGAGTTTGCTGTAGCATTGCACACAGTGTACATGGGTTTCTTTTCTTTTTTCTTCTTCCTTAAATCATATCTTGTGGAGATAATTGCATTTACACCTAGAAATACAAACCTGAGCTTTTATACTACAGCTGGGAGGAGCAAAGAAGTAGCAATCATTTTCCTTGTTCCTTCCCTCAGTAAGGCGTTGCTTTTTGTTTTCAATCACAGTGCAGTTGCTTTTAGGTAGATTGCATTCTTGTTAAAGCTGGGGAAGTAAATGTTCGCAGGTTAGGTGTGTTCCTGCTTGGTGGTGATTGAAATTTTCTTGACAGGGCAACTAATGCTTTGCAAAATATTTCTAGTCGTCAGGATTTGGAGTGGTGTTAACTTGCAGACTTCTTCCCCAGGGCTGTCAAGCCCCCACAGGTGTGAATTTTATCCCAGTGCTCAGTAGATTGCAAACTCAGTTCGTATAGGTGTTCTTTTCTAGGGAGAAGAATGTTAAAAAAAAAAAAAAGGGTTAATAGTTTGATGGATGGTTATTTAGGTTTTTAACTTCATCCCAATCCTTATTATTGGTCCCTAGAACTGATGCGTGGGGTGTAGTTTAATGATTTCAATTTATTATTATACATGGTTAGTGCTGGGAAATTTTCTATGGTTTTCTCTCCTCCCTTTGCCTCTTCAGGAAGGGACAAAATGATATGTGACAAATACAGCCTGAAATAGGCAGGGTTCAACCTACAAGTACTTGTGAAGGGCTGACCGTGTGCCAGATATTCCGAAATATTCAGAAGGAATGTAAGGGCTTCTCCAGCAGCCTGCCAAGGATTGCACTTGACTTTCATTCAGCTTGGCCCTGCTGGGTGCTGTGGGGAATTCAGAGTAGAGGGAATGGGCCTGCCTTCTTCAGCATTTTCCAGCCCAGGGAGTCGTGAAGTACCGAGATAACCAACAGATAAATGGAAGCAAGAAAGGGAGTTCAGGCATGCTCCTGTAGAGGTGCCCAGGGAGGGCTGCATTACCTTCCATCTTGGGGAATGAGGTTCATCTGTTTTGTGAATACCTTTAAGGAAAACAATGTGTCCTGTTCACTCAGTTTAATTAGCTTGTACTTTATTTTGTAAGGCACAGATGGGGAGAGCTGTTGTTCAGTTTGTCTATGTCAAGGTGGCATGGGAGGCTTTTGTTTGCTTTTAATTTTATGTTTGTTTTTAATTTTCCTTTTTATGTGGTGATGATTGAAAAGAAATGCCATTGATGTTTTGATGTTATGATTTATATCTGCCTGTAGATCGAAATTATCTAGGTGGTTTTTCCTCTATTTGTTCCATTCTGGGGTTCACTCCTGTTCCTCTCATAGAATATTGTTGGATGCACTGAAATTTTCTTGTCTTCAGCCTGAAATCTGTGAAAGCAAAGACTTCTTATCTTAAAATTAGAGATACTAGTTTATGGGCAATTTAAAATGCCAGGTTTTTTTTTTTTTTAAAGCAGTGTTGATTGACAGGATAATCTGCCACGCATCTGTTCCAGATCAAGTCATCCTTGGGTGCCAGGTGTGTGTCCAGAGTGATCTGGTTAATGCCCTCCAGGGCATCTTAGGGCACTTGGGATCAAATGAGGCCACTCGGTACTGAGACGCAGGGTTGGGATATTCAGCCAGACATAGGTCATGATTCAAAAAAGTTTTCCTTAGAAGGAAAGAGGAAAGTGAAAGAATTGAAAGCAGCGTGGAGTTCCGGTGAGCTGCAGCAGGTTCCTAGAAACCTTGTGCCTGCTTCAAACACTGCATGTGTTGCTTCCATAAATGAACATAGTCTTTTGTGTTATCAGCTTTTTGAAACTGACTTAAAGGGCTGAAATAGTATTGGCAAAAATTTATTTGGTGTTTTATTATAGAAAGAGCTTCTCAATTCATGAAATTGTTTGCCATGTAAGTGGTGATATTTTTTTTCAATTGTCCTAATACACCAACTCAAATAATAACTTTTATTTGGTTGAGGTTGTTTTGTTGTTGCTTTTTGGTTCTTCATTGGACAGGCCTTAATTTATCTAAACAAAGACATTTGTTGAGAGTCAAAACATTGTGTCTCTGCTTCATTTAGTAGCTTCTGGTTATAGAAGCTGCTAAAATTTGAGAAGGGAAGATCAGCTAGATGATTTTGATGTTTTTGCTAGCCAAAGAGTACAATTTTAAGTATATACGCCATAAAGTAGAGGATTGGACTCATTTAGGTTCAAATCACTACCTGATAAAGTGCCATGTCTTTTTGGAAAGTATATTAACTATTTCAAATCATTTTGAAACTTGAATGCCTATAGCTAATTATCGAGAAGTACCTTAGGTCCCAGAGATTAGGGCCGGTGACTTTTTTGTAGTGATTTAAACATTTGTGGTAAAATATGTACAAATAAAAGTTACCATTTTAACCACTTTTAAGTGTACAACCCAGTGGCACTGAGTACGCTCACAGGACAGCGCAGCCACCTCCACCGCCCTTTCCTGGAACTTCTTCCTCATCCCAAACAGAACCTCTGTGTTGATTCAGCAGTAACTCCTGTCCCCCTACCAGCCCCTCGTAACCTATCTTCATAGTAGTTTAATTTTTGTTTTTTGAAGGAAGAACTTACTCATCTACAGAGACAGCTAGCTGCGTTTTCAATGCCCTTGTGTTGAAGTTACGAATTTGGATCGAAAGCCTTTTAATTAAAGTGCTGATGATAATTTGCTCCCACCTGAATTTTTTTTTTTTTCTTTTTCTTTTTGGCTGACATACATCTGGTGTGTTCAACCAACATGTACGGCCCATCAGCCCTGGGTTTGGTGCCTTTTCTTTCCTTGTTCACCCCCTCTAATTTGCATTTAGAGTAAGTACCTAGAGGCGCAGAACCTCGGGAAGGAGTAATCCGCAGTGGCAGCCTGTGCTCTGGGAAGGAGGGCCTTTGCCCTGGCACCAAATACATGATGGGTGCGCCTTTTAAAAAGAATGTGTTGTGGGCGTTTGATTTCCTTGATAGAAGTTTGAATATTCCATAATTTATGAAAGTTTGAAGAAAAGCTTGAAGGAATAAATAAGAATTCTTATTCACCAGCATCTCTCTACTTCCAGATTATTTCGTGTTGCTGTGTTAACAGCCAGTGTTTATCCAATGCCTACTGTGGGACGGGTGCTATTGGGAGGGGTTTGCGTATATCTTCTCATGTAACCCTCACCATCGTTCTGTGTGGTCAGTGCTGATGTTAGCCATTAGTACAGACTTGCAAATTCAGGCCCAGAGAGGTTATGTAACTTGTGGCTGCGATTTGAACCCAGATCTGGCTTCAGAGCTTAAGCACAAGGCCCCATAGCCTGTGGGAGGGTGGGATAGAAATTAATTTATAGGCAGTTTTCCTTTTAGTTGTTTCTACACTGTTCAATTCCTTCAGTTACTGTAGTCAGGGCTGCCCCATTACCACAGCAAATTCTCAGGATGCCAGGCCCCGTGGAGTGTTTCCAAGGCCACAAACTCCCTGCCTCAGAAAAGAAACAATGATGGACAGGGTGCCTCAGTGCCTGGGGGCAGCCTGTGTGCCCCTTGCTGGTGCTGCCCTGCTCCGTTGTTGGGCCTGGGTCTCTTCCATCCCCCTATCCTGTCCGATGTACCCCAGGAGATTGCCACCTCTGCTTATAGAACTGCTGTCTGGGCTCCCCTCCCAGTCTGGAGTCAGTCTCTTTGTAGTACTTAGGTTAAACCCCTATTTAAAAATAGTCTGACCAGCACAGTAATGGTGGATTTTTTCCAGCACATGAATTGATCACCTGCTGTATACCAGGCAGAGTGCCATATTTAAGAACTGGCATGAGACTATATCTGGGGAGTTGGGACCATGGTCAAGGGAGGGGAGGGCTCTTTCCCTCTCGTGAGGTGAAGGATAATTTGAAGGTCATGGCATTAGGAGGCATGACTCCCTTACTCAGGAAGAACCCAAATGCGGGGAAAGAAATGAAACTGGGGAGGAGAGCAGGGCCATTATTAGCAACCAACCCTTTTTGTTGTTCTCCAAAATGTACTTTACAATCAAAAACTATTCTTGATTATCCTGTCTGATGATGGCAGCAAAATACATTCTGAAAAGCCGAGAGGGTGCAGTGGAGGCAACAAGCACCCAACTCCGGAGACCACAGGCTGGGGAGGTCTGCAGCCTGGCTTCTCAAGGCCTGTGTTTCTCTGGCGCTTGCGGATGCCTGGGAACTCGGCCCATTTCCTAGGGCTTGGTGAGTCAGGGTTAAACCGGCCTGTGTGGCCCTGTAAAAGTAATAGGACAGTAGAAGACAAAAGCATTTCCTAAAAGATCCATTTTTTTTTTCCTTGTAGGTTGGTTGCAGGGTTCCACTATTTCTTGAAAAAAGAGCCAATGTGTGCCTCTTCCCAGTTTTCTGTTTTTAGCACTGTGGGCAGCAGCCAATCAAAGCCTGCTTCTCTATCCTGTGACTTTTGACTCCTGTTTCGCAGGGGTGTGGATTCTGGAGGGCAGACTTTGACCGCTGAGACACAGGTACCACTTCTGCTTAACTGCTGGTCTAAAGAAGAGAAACCAAAATGCGAATTGCTTTGACATTGGCTGACTTTGCAGGAGTGCCCTTACAGTCCCCAAATGACAGAAGGATAGCCCCAGCTTGTGAGCCGGTGCTGGGGGGCGGGGGGGGGCAGGTGTGTTTGCAGGGACTGGAGTGACCTCTTTTCTTTCTCGTGCCTCTGGATCTCTCTAGCAATAGAAATGGTAGCCTGGGGACTTTTTGAAGGTTGAAGGAACATGCTTTTCACTAGGGGTATGTCAAGATTTTGTTGTCCTGCTGTGAAGCCTTTTGGTATGATGAAAGGGGTCAGGAGAGAGTTTGTGGAATTCAGGGACTCCACTGGCATTGTAAGTGCACGAGTTACAGCGATCTGAACCAGGAATGCCCTTAGCTCCCCCACTGTCATCTGCCCACCAGGGGTGGGGGGTGCTGGCCAAGACTACCAGGAACCTCCCTGCCTCCCTCCGAGGCTACTGTGAATGCCTTCCCATTGAACTCTTTTTCAGGTAAGACAGATTTGCACTAATGACTTTAATCCTTGTTTGGTTGGTTCTGACTTGGCCCAGAGCCTTGCAGCTCTGGGTCATTGGTACCTGATGGGTGACCTGATCAGGTGATTGGAATTCACTTGTTAGCCCGCAAATGAAAACTAGTAGGCTTTGATGCTTCTCCTAAGTCCAATGTATTCTTTCTGTATTTTCTTAATTCCTGTGGGGTCCACTGCTCACCTTTTTTGTTTTTTTGCGCTTTCAGTTTTTGTGTTGCAGATTAGCAGCCTCCATTAGGCTATCTGTGAATTATTCCTTTCAATTTTATTCAACTACTTTCTGTCATTCCACCCCAGGGTTCTTTGAGAGAACTTGGTATAATGGAGAGATACTTGGAAATCAGATAGGGTTGCCAGATTTAGCAAATAAAAACAGGACGAGGAGCTGTATTTAGATTTCAGATACAGTGAATAATTTTTTTAGTATATGTATGTCCCAAATGTTGTATGAAACATATGTACACTAAAAATTATTCATTGTTTATCTGAGATGCAAATTTTACTGGCCTCCTGTATTTTATAAACACAAACCATAGGATTAGAAAATTCTTAGTTCTGCTCCTTCCTAGCTCTGTAATCGTATGGCAACTTTCCTGAGCCACCACGCCTCCTTTTCTATGAAGGGATCTGGATCCCACCTCCCAGGTTTTGAGGATAAATGATGTTACTTATGAAAGCCTCCAGGATGCATTCAGCATATCTTTCTTTTCCTGCTTTAGCCAATGATTCTGGATTTGCATCTTGTCCATCTTCTTCCTTTTTCCCTTCTCCTCCTTTGTGAAACCAACCAAGTGCCCTCTCCTTAGTGTGGCTCTTCGGGGTCTTCTCAGGATGTCACCTTCACCTTATCCTCAAAGTTAGAGCAAAAGCGGCTCTCACTTTGCTTTCACTTTTTCTGTCCTCCCACCACCTACTTCCTTATTTCTTCTTCCCTGAAGGCCATCTTTGCCTGCATGTCTCAGGTGTCTCCCTTTATTGGGCCATGTGCTACCAGCCTTCTTGTTTCATTTCTCTTTTCCTCTTGAGCCTAAAATGGCTCAGGGAGAACAGGGTTTCTTGGTCTCTTGCTGTCGGTGGGGCCAGGCAACAAACATGCATCCTTTTGGGGTCTTGGTTTTCTTTTCTTTTTTCTTTTTAAATTTACCATCTTATTTATTTATTTTTAATTTTTTAAAAAGATTTTATTTATTTTTAGAGAGAGGGGGAGGGAAGGAGAAAGAGAGACAGAAGCATCAATGTGTGGCTGCCTCTCACATGGCCCCTACTGGGGTCCTGGCCCGCAACCCAGGCATGTGCCTTGACTGGGAATTGAACTGGTGACCTTTTGGTTTGCAGACCATGCTCAAGCCGCTGAGCTACACCAGCCAGGGCTGGGGTCTTGGTTTTCTCATTTCACTGAGAAACACTTGTTTAGAATGCAGGGATTGCAAATTGGCAGCTGGCATTTGGCCTCAGGTGAGTGGTTTGGCTCCAGAGTTTTGAATGACCTTGGTTGGAAAGAGAGTGTCTTAGGAAAGGCACAGACACTCTCTGATTTGTCTTGGGCCTCACCGGTCCCTGTTGCTTTTTTCCTCTGTGGCTGTCACATGCTTGCTTACTTCCTGCTCTGAAGGTGGTCAAGTTTGAGACCCCTGGAGCAGTGCTGCAGATAATGACTGATGAAGCCAATGTGCACAGTTTGATTTAGCTCTTGAAACAAAGCCACAGGGCACAGTTATTGCAACTCTACAGTCTTGAGAGAGCCAAGGTACAGAGATGTTAGCCTGCCAGGGTCATTCAGCTGCTTAGGTGCTGGGTCCAGGATTTGTGCTCCCCCCCCCACTCTGGAGCCCCCTGCTTTTACCCACTGTGTTGTATTTCTGTGACCACTTGCAGCTGTGAGGTCCCATGAAATTCTTTATAGGAACTCAGAATATAGCACAGTTTGGTTGGTTTGGTTTTTAGAATTCCTGATCAAAGTCCTTGCCCTGTCATGTGGGCAATGGCTCTGAGTCTTGACTAGTGAACTCTTATAATCAATTTCCCTTTAAAAGGCTTGTTCTTTTGCCCATAAACATGTCTCCAAGAGTTTTCTTTTCATGTGACTTTTCTCTCACCTTTATACAGATGATGAGGTTTCTTTGGCATTCATTTAACTCAGCAGTTTTTGGATACCTCTCAGCACCCACTGTGTGCTTGAGATGCCTTCGTAGGAGCAAGGCTGGGATGAATAATAATGGATTGCCTGGCCCTGGGCTAAGGGCACCAGAGGCCAAAGAATACCTCAGGCCTGCTGGGAAGGAGCTCTGAGGCTGGTAGGAGAGACAGGTGAGATAGCAGTGACCACACCGTGGTTAGGGGAACATGGTAAGTTGACCAGTCAGGGTTCACACAGGAAAATAGAAACCACGTGGAATGAGAGGGAGAGAACTTATTCTAGGGAACTGGTCATCCCAGTGGTGGAGTTGCTGAGAAAACAACCCACTGGGAGATGCTGTGAGGCAGCCAGGTGGTTTGACACGGAGGACACCACTCCCCCATGCCCTCGGGAGGCAAAGGGAGGAGGTGGTATTATCACAGCCCAGGACCAGGGGCCACCCAGAGAAAGCTGGAACAATGGTGGGCTCCGAGACAGAAAGGCTGCCCAAGGTGGAGAAGAAAGGGGAGAAACACCCTCCTTCTTCCCATCCTCCAGACTCTTGCCAGTGCCTCTCATTGGTCAAATTCAGGTGGAACTTAGACTTTTGGGAACTGGGAAATGCTATCTGCAGAGGTCACCCTACATTGTAGAGCAGGGGAGGTCCGTAGAGCAATCTTCGGCCAGGCAGACCCAGGACTGGCTCAGGAAGAAATGAAAAGGAAATGACTGTGTTTGGCTGGGCAGTCATTGAACACTTCACAGATGACAGAATGTTGGAAGACTTGTAGGTTTTTATTCCCTCAAGAGAGGATGTGAGTGAAGGGCACGCCAGGAAGGAGCTGCCTGGACAAAGCTTGAAACAGCAGGCTCCACTTTCAGCATCGCATGCAGCTCTGAGCAACTGAATTGATAGTGTGAGGTCTTTCCAGCCCCTCTTCGGCCTCAGAAGCCCCTTCAGCAGAGTACTTTCTTGTGTGTCCATGTTGTCACTACGGCTGACCTGAATTTTCCCGTAGGAGAAAGCCAGGTGGGGAGCTCTGCACCCTGATTGTTTCTGTGTCCTACGACAATGGTAAACAGCTTGCGGGGGGGGGGGGGGGCTCACCAGCCCCTGGAGGGAGTTTGCAGCCAGTGACAGTTACGTTTGGTGCCTCGGTCCCACTGCACCCAGGGCTCTGATGAGGATGCTCACGCACTGGGAGGAGAAATAGCTGCTCACATTAGTGACTTAGTGGCCTTGTCTCTGAGCCCTAAACGTCTGGCACTTGATCAATGTGTTAGAATATGTTTCTCACATTCCCCTGCTGTGAAATTGGTTTTTATTATGATAGAGGGTTTTGTACACTTTTTGTTATAGAAATTTTCACATATACACAAAAGTAAATGTACAAACCACCCAGCTTCTCCAATTATCAACACATGCTTTGTCTTAAAGCTGTTTCATTCATAGCTCATTTTGCATCTCTGAGAAGGATTTTACAAGCTCCATACTATTATTACATCTAAAAAATAACATTTTACCTAGTAAATTTGTGTTTGAAAGGTAAACAGCAAAGGCTTTTCTGGAATCAAATAGGTTGTCCTTGCTTCCCTCTGCTTTAAGCCTTTCCCACTGGGCCCTGAGACTGCTGGCTCCTGATCTCAATCTCTTCTCTCCCCCAGTGTGGCCAGCATGCTTTGGGACCTTTTACCTGCTGTCCTGCTTCTTGGTATCAGTCCCCCAGGCATCCCAGTCATGCTGGTTCTGCCCCCGGGATGGTATGCAGAGCGGCCTCCCACCCGCAGGGTACACAGCAACGTGACTCTCAGGTCGTCACTGCCTGCATGTGGGGCAAGAATCTTGGCTTTTACAGCTTGGCTTCAAAGAAATCTCAAGTGAGGAATCCTTTGATTTTAGCTGGGAAATATCTGATGGGCGTGATGCAGGAATTATGCTGTAAGAACGTGGGCTGACGTGTAGGGCTTCTAGAAGTTCTGTTGTGTGAAACCACACAGGTCTGGAGAGCACCAGACAAGAAGCTGTGGGCAGTGTGTGCAAACAGATGTTCTCTGGACAGCCCCCTGCTCCCCCCCCCCAAAAAAAAGCATCTTTCCCTAGAATCTCCAGCCCTGAAATCTGTAGCTTGTGCAGCATCTGTATAGGATGGTTTCAGCATTTCATTTGAGTCTCACAGCAAGTCTCTGGGGTGGGTGGTAGGAGCCTTGCCTTACAGACAAAGGATCAGGTGAACTGCTGTGGAATTATTGGCCAGGAAACAGTGTGGGTAAATGGAGTAGGTGGGCTTGCAAGGTCGATGGCCTGACTCCCAGGCCTGGGCTACTTCCACTGTCAGCTCCTTGGCAGAGGAGGAGAAAAGGGGTCTGGTAGTTCAGTTCTTAGAAACAGAAGGGGACTGAGTTTACCTTTGACTGTAATTCATGAAGGAGAATGGGGTGAAAGGTGGCAAGTCTCCTTTTACCAGAAGTTTTTCAAATACTCGCTGGACTTGTGTGAGGTGGATCAGTACAGGTGGGAAATGAAGCCTCAGTCAGGACGGGATGGACAGGCCCTTCACTTAGGCTGAGTCAAGGAAGACAAATGTGGATAGTCCAAGCTGTGGACATTACCTCCAGGGACAGTCCAGATTGTTTTGCTCTCACTTGCCTGTGTCAGCTAGTGTTTAAAGTGGGCCGCTGAGTTGGGGGCTAGCAACGGTGGTTATTTTTGAAGCCGTTGCTCCTTGTGGGTATAATTTGACCTCTGCCAGTAGCCTTTTACCTTTCAGTCTGTGGCTTTGAGACTTTGCTGTCTATCAGAATCACCTGGGGAACTTCTAGTCATGCTACCTGGGGTCATACCTTCAGGGTCTGGGGATAGGAGCCAGGCATTAGTATTTTCTTACATTCTGAGGTAGTTTTTGAATTGCTTTTGAATGAGAACAAAGTTTGGGAATCAGTGGTCAACACATTTGTGAGTGCATAGAATTTTTACCCCAGGCTTGAGAAAGTGTTGTGCTTTTTAAAATGTTCTTTTTTTCCCCCATTAGTTATTTTTCTCCAGCTTAATTGAGATATAATTGACATAAAAAATAAGAAAACAAAATAGTACGTAATGTTGTGTAGGTTTAAGGTGTTCAGCCTGTTGATTTGATAGCTTGTGTTTATGGCAGAATGAGTGTTAGAAATGCCACCCCAACATTACCTAACACCTGCATCATGGCACATAATTGCCTGTAGTGTTCTTTTATTTTTTTAATTGAATTTTTTGAGTAGGAAAAGTGTCTCATGATATGGTTATCTCTTCCCTTTTATGCAGAAGGTGTAGATAATTCTTTGTTCTGTGGGGAATTTTTTTTTTCTCTTGCTTAATTATATTTTGGAGATTTTTTCCTAATACTACGTTCATTACTTCCACATTCTCTTTTCCAGTTGCATGGTAAGCCATTGTGTGGCTGTCTCCAACCATTGGGTGTCTGATTTGTTTTCAGTCTTTGGTCTCACAATGTTCCAGTATCTTTGAACATGGACCACTTCCTATGTGGCCGAGTATGTATCTAAGGAGGTACGCTGCATTGGCTAACGCTCCCTTGAACCATTTGCTTATGTTGGCTCAGTCCCCACGTCAGTCTTGTGAGATAGGCAGTATTACGGTCTCCATTTTACAGATGAGGAAACTGAGGCTGGAAGAGGATTGGGTGATGTCCCCAAAAATCATACCCCAGAGAGCGGCACAGCCAGAATTCACGCCTAGGGAAGTTGACTCCAGAGGAGTTCCTTCACTTTGCGATACGTATACCACCTTTCTAAGTAAATTTCTAGAAGAGACACTGCTGGGTCAGATGTCCTATACACATGTGATTTGAATAGATGTTGCTGAATTGCCCTCCATAAAGCTTGTATTTATTTATACTCCCACTAGTAGGATATGAGAGAGAGAACGAGTTGACTCCATATCATGCTTTTGTCAACTTGGATTTTGCCAGTCTGGTACTTGAAAAGTGGCATCTTGGTATAGTCTTTGCATCTCTCTGGGGTGGGTGGGGAAGCATCTTTTTATATGTTTGTGAGAGCATTTGCGTTTCCCTTTCTAGAAATGCCTAGTTTATAGTCTTCCTCATTTGTCTGCTGGGATGTTGGTCTTTTATCCTTTCTCTCTTGTCCTTTTTTCTAATTTTGATTTGCAAAAGACTTTCCCATTTGTCACTTACCTTTTGACTTGGCTTTAGGTGTTTTTTAAGCCACAGTTAAGTTTCTTTCATGTTTTCTTAATGTCTCTTATAATCTATAGGAAATATTGTTGTGATGTTATGATAAACCTTACGCCGTATTTGCTCTTTTCAAAAAAAAATGTAGAGCAGACTACTTTGTGTTTTTGTTTAAATGATGTACAGAGCCTTTAAGAGAAATCAGAAGAAATCATAGAAGTAATGATGTTTTTCTAAACTGAATTAAATTCAGTTTACTAAATTCAGCTACTTAAATTCATAGCTGAATATTAGAAACACATTTCCTGATATCTTTCTCCCCCCTCATCTTTCTCTACAGTTCTACTTTGTATTTTATATAAGATCTTGAATTAGGATAAATCTCCCATGATGAATTCATCAATTACTGAATTGTTTGCATTTTGGATACTATTATTGTAGCCTTTTCCTCTCTCCAGAACCTTCTTAGGTAGAGTTAAGTTTAATTGGCATGATTTCTCTCTCCTGGGCAGTTTCCAACTCTGTTTATCTGGTGGTTTTATTTCACTCTACAGTATTTTCCATTTCCCCTGCTTAAAGATAGGTTTAAAGCTCTGGCCCTTAAATTTAATCTGCTTCTGTACTGACCGATTAGCCAGTCATCTTTGGTGACCTCATAGACATGTGAGGATAGTCTGTGAGGTACTGTGCTAGGGTCTAGGGCACAGCCCTGCTTCTTGGAGCTTACATTTTAGCAGGATGGGTGGGGGGGGGGGGTAGATATCAGACAACTAATTTCAAGTTACAGAACCAAAATTGTGAAAGGTATGTCAAAAGATACGCAGCTGGTTCTCAGAGGATATGAACGGGGGAACTGAACTAGTTTGGGACAGCCCGGGAGAGCTTCCCTGAGGTGACATGTGGGCTGAATAATGAATACAAGTTAACCATGCACAAGACTGGTGAGACCATGTTCTGGGCCCAGGGAGCACGCCGCACAAAAATCCTGAAAGCGACAGAAGCGTGGTGTAAACTGCAGGAACTGAAAGACGAGTGTGGTCAAAGTATCATCTGGATGTGGCCTGAGGAAGGGTCTGGAAGTAAGTGGGCCAGTTTAGACAGGGTTTATAGTCTATCTTCTGATGCTAATGAGTTTGTGAATAAAACCTGAACCATTAGTAAAATATGTAAGGCATTTGAAGGGAATATGTTAGCATTTGAAGGGAAGAGACCTTTAGCTTTACCTTTTGCTGTCTTCAAATTTCTGAGCTGAGAATACCCTAAATGTCACTTATTGCTAGTCTTACGCTCTTTTTTTTTCTCTCCAAATGATAGACCAGGGAAATCAAATGACTTCAGTACAGTCATTAGGGGAAGTCGTAGGGGAAGAACTTGAACTTAGGTCTCCTGATTTGTAGACTATTCTTTGTACTCTGCACGTCCTCTTCCCTGAAAAAACATGTGCTCTGGCTAAAAATTGAAATGTTTTTCCCCCCAACTTGTGTGAGAAGCATACAGATTAAATCATTTAAGAATTTTGTTGAGTAACATTTATTAAAAATATCACATGAAAAGGAAGACTGTCTTCTAGACTGTGGGATGTGCGGAGGCCACGACCTTGCTTCTAACCCTGTTGCTTCTGTACACACACCCTTTGGTATTTAGAAGGTCTGATTCGGGGAGCCCTGCTGGCACAGGCGCCTTTGACATTGGGAATAGGTTTTTGTTCCAGTGACCATGCTAGCCCACAGCTCTCTTCAGATGAGTACATTTGGCCTGCCCAAATGACATTTCAATCCATTTCTTTTTAGATTTTCATTGGGACGTGATTTTGCCAATAGTTTTCACGTTTTAAAATTCAAATGTGGCAAAAAGATTTACCGCTTGTTAAGCAAACCCTCCTGACCTGGCTGGGGGATTGAAGAAGGAATGAAGATGGAGGGACTGTTGATATACAGTAAATTTATCCAAACTAGCTATCTCCCTTCCTGGCCTTAGTGGGGGTTTTTGGCGTTTTACTAACGTGTCGAGGAGTCCTTCACCTGCCCCTGGAGTGAGTCAGAGCCCGAAGACCTTCTCGTGGCAGAGCCTGCGCACCTTTGTGTTTCATGTGAAATGTTTTATGTGCCCATTTCAGGTCTTGGCCGCTTAGGTCGGGGATGAGAAGGGAACCTGGAGGGAAAAGTGGGTTTGCTGGTGTTACCAGTGAGGTGGCCCAGAGGAGAGGTCGAGGTCAGTGAGGAGGAACAATTGATATTAGAGGCTTGGAGAGGCAGAGGTCGGATGTAGGAAAGTTCCCTCCTGGTGGATCGGCTGCCGAGGGTGGTGAGTGGCGGATAAGCGGGTTATCCAGCGTTGGATCTGCTCTGCAGAGGGAACCTAGAGCCGCCCAGGCTTTGCTGGCTTGTAAGGTAGAGAGCTCCCTCAGCGTGTCCTGCCCGAGGCTGTTGCATCTCTTTGCCTGTTGGTGAGTTTAATTGGTAGATGAAGACAGACAGGAATATCCTACTGGCATTTTCCCCAGTATGTATTGTGTGTGCTTCCCCCATTCCATTATTAAATATTACTAACTGTTCATCCCTTGCACGCTGAGATCTCTTTCACTTTGCGGAGATCCTCTGAGACTTGTATTTCACTGATGTGAAATGCTTAGGTTCCATGTTAAAACTGAAAACATAAGGGGTTTTGTATTTTTAGGAAAGGTAGGTTTAAACACTAAACCGGTGCATTTGGAATTCAAGCCATATGAAAGTGAAAGGTAAGTCTTATCCTTGACCCCAGTTTATCTTCATGGACATAACCACTATTACTAGTTTCTTAGGCATTTTTAAAGTATTTTTCTGGATGTATTTTATGCAAGTACAATATGCCAATATTGTCCCCTTTAAAAAATTACAGAGTTGGGAACACATTGTACATGCTGTTCTGTGTCTTGGTTTTTTTCACTTAGTGCATCTCGTGGGTTCGCCCCTATCAGTGGGTATAGAGCTGCCTCATTCTTTTGAAGTGTCCTAAAGTATTCCATGAAATGGGGGCACTGTTCTTAACTCTCACTGTTGATTGTTTCTAGTCTTTTGCTACTACAACTAAAGTCACATTAAACATTCTTTAGGAATTTGTAAAAAACATAAATCTTAGTAATAGTTTGTATTATCTATAGGAGAAATATCTAGGAGTGCAATTATCAATTCAAGGAGTATGTGTTTTAAAATATTTTTGTTTATATTCTCTTGGGCAGTATTAGTTATTTTTTTTTATTGTTTTCCTTCTCTTCACTTGTAATTCCTTTTTTTTTTTTAACAAAACCTGTTGTCTGTTTTGGCCATTTTTTCTTTGCAGAGAAACATCTTTTATTCTTTGAATTTTAAAGGGAATGATTTTCCTTAGAAGTAACCGCCATGTTCTTACATTTTTTTTACATTGCCCCCTCAGAAACTTAGCTTTCTTAGCATTGAAAACTCTTTTTTTGCTTGAATAACTTAGAAGTCAGTGAGAGGACAGAGATGTATGTCTTTTACTACCAAACTCTCATTTTAGTAAGACTCTGCAAATTGGGGGATGTTGGGTGTGTTTTTGGAGTACCAATAAAGATCTCTTTCACTAAGCACGGATATCTTTAAGCCACATAAAGTGGTAGTTTTTGTAAAATGCTAGAAAATGTTAGGATATTTGTTCAATTTGGGGCTCTCTTTTGAGGTTTTTGAGTTCTGACAACATATTAAATTCTCTGGTGTAAATTGTGCACAAAGTGCAGGTCCATTTTCTTAAAACAGGCTCTACCCTGATCACGATCCGTTCACATGATTGGAATCTTAGCTCCTGTTCTCAAACATATGTTAGGGAGTTTAGAGTAAAAGTGGATTTCCTTATTCAGTACATAATCAGTTGTGTTCACTCTAATTTATGTAAGCTGAAGCAATCAAAGGAACTCAAGTTTTTAATATTACAGTTCAACTGAACAGGATTTATAATTTGAGTAACCTTATAATAAACTTTCTAATTAGTTAGCTTTTTTCCTATTGTTAACCTGTGCTTACTTGGGTTTAGTTGAGAGAACAGGAAAGAGCAAAGAGAACAAAAGGGAAAGCCTGGATTTCTAAAGACAGACCCTCAGGAGGGAGGAGATGGCTCCCATGAAAGGTAGCAGCACCGTTTCTGTATCACTCAGGAGAGTTGGGCTGTCTGCTACATCCGAGTACATCTCAGTGTTTGACCCTTTCATCTTTTACAAGGTATTGATGCCATCAACTCACTTGGGAGTCACAAAAAGAGACTGTTTCCTTTCCTAGTTCCCTGTGCCCCCACCCGCCCTGTTCCCAGTACCGCATTTCATTCGTCGCTCCACTTCAGCCTTTTGCAGAACTGATATGTTTGTATGGTTGCTGCAAAGACACGTACTGTTTAACTCACAATTAGGATTCTGGGGGCCATTGCTAGTACAGAAACATGGAGACGAGAGATCATGGTGAGCAGTGAACCCAGCTGATTCATTACCTTGAGATGACTTTTCAGAATCCCTGTTACTCATTGTGCTCTGGGAGTAACAACATATTCCTTTTCTTCCCTTTTTCCTGCCAAGTTAAGTCTTTTTCATTTAAAATGTAGACCAGGGGTGTCCAACCAAAGGCATCTCTGGGCCACACTGGAAGAAGAAACGTTATCTTCGGCCACACATTAAATACACAAAAACTAATGAAAATTGATGAGCAAAAAAAAAGTCTGTGCATAATTTTTGTGATATCTGCCACCACAGATAAGCAAAAAAGTCCTCACATAATAGCCCCAGTTATATGGTGGCCCTTTCGATAATCTTTTAAAATCATCAAGTAGGTCCCAAGTTTGTGATCACTAATATAGAAAATGTACATATCTCAATGATAAAACTTAGTGATAAAACTAAGTCATGTTTTAAGTAATTTTATACTTTGTGTTGGGCCACAGTCATAGCCATCCGCGGGCCACGGGTTGGACATCCCTGACGTGGATGGATCAGTGCAATGAACAACCTGCTGCTCTCACCCAAATTCACCAGATTTTAGCATCATAGCACTCCCACATCAGACATACCTCTCCCCCCCCTTCCCTCCCTCCCTCTTTCCTCTTTCACTTGCCTATGTCTCTTCCTTTCCTCCCAGCCATCTAAAAGGAGGTTTCAGATATCAGGTCCCTTCATTCCTGAGTAGTCAGTGTGCATGCCCTAGGAACAGGGACGTGGGAACGAGAGTATTTGTGAGGCTGCCTTCTGCCCTATCACACAGTGTTCCCTTTATGGGGTCTCACAGGGGAAATTGTTTTCTTAGGTCTTAATACCAAGTAAAGCTCCTCAGTTTTAGGACAACAAAGGTGCTAGGCTGCTAGGACACTCAGCTGAATTTTCAAAATGCATAGGACCTGTTGATGAGCATCTGTGTGACTCTTAGCTCCATTTGGTTCTTAGACTCCCCCCCCCGACCGCTCATGCCTCCTCCCCTTTTAAAATTGTATATATTTATGCAAAGAACAGTGCTTTTTAGAATGAACCAGTATATAACAATTATCTCAAAGGGAATCTAATTGCAATAGGCTCTCAGCTGACCCCTCTGAGAGGAATGGGTCACAGTTGTCTCATCTCACTCTGTTCCTTCTGAGACACCAAGAGAAAGCTGGTGCAATTTCCCCTACCTAAAGCCTTGGTACTTAGGTATTTTTCTTTTGAGTACGCTGCCTTGATGTTCATCTTAGAAACATTCTCGTCTTAAGTCTTACAGGACATGTATGTCAAACCCTGGTGCACACCCCTCCTCGGGGAGGGCCCACACCTCACGTTCTCTGAGGGAAAGCATTGCCCACTGTGGCCTCCCTTACCAGGCCCATGCCATCGGTGGGAAGTGATGGTTAGGTCTGTGAGAACAAAGAGAAGGCAGTGGGAAGGGCACTGGCGGGACGGTACTGATGGTGCTGTGGGAGTTTCGAGGACGGCGACGGGCATTACGTGAAATGGCAGATGTTGTGGAGATGGCCGGAGCATGCGCAGCTGGAGGAAACTGGTGGGACTTGCCAGACGGGACTAAGCCAGGCGAAGGAGGAGATAGATAGAGTGCGGGAGGGGAGGGGTCAGTCAGATACTGATCTGCCTGGCGCCGTGTGTTTGCGTCCTGTCAGCGATGACCACCCTGCCCTGAGCTGGGGAGAGGAGACCCTGGGCAGAGACTGGGCCGCAGGACATCCGTTTTGTTCATTGGGTCACCGTGCTCTGTGTAGCAGGCACTGGCTGTGGACAACCACTCTCTCATGGCACCCTTAAACTGTATGAAGTATGTTGTTAGCCTCAGTTAAGATGGAACATGAGGCTCAGAGAAGTTAAACTGTTCTAAATGATGGACATGTCCTACCTCCAGAGTCTCAGTTAAGTGGAGGCTGCTCTGCTGAAACCGGAAAAGCTGGGGTTTGGGCTGCCTGTCAGGACCAGAACCACTAGGCAGAGACACAGGGGGTTGAATCTGTATGGGTGCTTTGTTCAGATGGCTGGAGACCTGAAAAGATTGGGTTATGAACCCTAGCAGACCATCTTAACATTCCATTTTAAACTGACCTTTTGTATAAGGAGAAGAGACAAGTTGTAGGTAAGGGGTTTGGAATTCAGGGAAAATGTTAATCAGATAAAACCTGCAGCATTCTTTGCTCTGTTGCCCCATGACTCTTTGCGTGTGTCCGGTTGGCGGTGGTCTTTATCTGTGTCTGGGCCTTGGTCATCTCACCCTGGAGCACAGTGGCGCAGATTCCATCTTGATTGCTTGCAGTCCTCCTGAGGCAGGAAGGTGGAACTGCTTATGGTCTCCTGGAGTCAGGGTGGGTCATCCCTTCAGTTCCTGGAACAAAAGCTTTTTCCGAGCATTCGTTACTAAGTTTGTTAGCTATTACCTGCGCTGAAATTTTCCAACTCTTGAATCCCCCATCCCTGTGACAAGCTACTACCTCATCCTCACTTCCCTGCGCTGTTTAAAACTTTTTGAAGTATACATGATACACGCACAAGCTAAATATACAGCTTGATGAATTTTCACAGATTGAAGGCACTTCTTTAACGTGCTGCCAGTTCAAGAAACTGAACATTACAACACCATGGACCCTGCTTTGCCCCCTCCAGTCATTACCCCTCTGCTGGCCTGAGGCGGAGCCCTGTTTAACTGGAATCATGCAGTATGGGCCCTTTAGTGTTTAACTTCTTCCCCCCAACATTATGTCTGTGAGTCATTTATGTTGTTGATCTCTTCTCTCTCCCTCTTTTTTTTTTTTTTTGAGATTGGGTTTCAAGACCTTGAGTGTCTAGAAAAAATCATTTGTACTATAGGGCTATAAAATCCCCTAATTGTACAGTTGGTATTTTCAGAACTTGTAAATTTGAAAAATGTAGTCTATAAAGTATCATGAATTATAGGAGAAAAAGCTATCTGGACTTTCAGAGTCCTTGGGATAAAGTGTTCAATATATTACCAGGGAAATGCATTTTGGTATTTTTTTTTTTTTTTAAAGAACAGAAAAAGACAAAGTACCATATGATTTCACTTATATGTGGAAGCTAATGAACAAAATAAACTAACCAAGTGGAGAGAGACTCATGGATACAGATTAACAGCTGTCAGAGGGGCTGGGTGAGAGGGGTCAAGGGATTAAGCAAAGGAAAGAAAGACTGTTGGACACAGACAACAGTGGGGTGATTGCTAGAGGAAAGGGGGGCGAGGGGCTGTAGAAGAAGGTAAAGGGGATACATGGTGATGGAAGGGGGCTTGACTTGGAGTGGTGAACACACAGTACAATATACAGATGGTGTGTTGTAGAATTGCACACCTGAAACTTACATAATTTCATTAACCAATGTCACCCCAATACATTCAATAAAAATTAAATTTAAAAAAATAAATAAAAGAATGGAGTGAAAATCTTGATGAATGCACAATCTAGGCCAGACACATTTTGTCTTACAGACATAACTTGTGTTTATGCCGTATCCAGGAGCCTGAAAAGTTTGTTTGCAAATGAGGTTAAATTTGTTTTTTATCAAAATGTAAACATAGGTGGATTCTTAACGGGGAAAAGAAATTGGAAATTTGCCCTGTGAAATTTGTGTCCTTCAGGCAGAGACCACCAGGAACATACCACCTGTCAGGGAACCAGTTGAGTGTATTACTCGCTGCAGCCTAGAGAGAGAGTGTGTTAGAGAGAAACCACTACAGGGTTTGGGTTTTAGCTGGTAATTTGGGGAGGGTCTACACCAGATTGGGTGTTTTCAAAAAGTGAGGGCAGTTCTTTGAGTATCTCAATAAATCTTACCCATGGAGAGGGCAGCGCAGAGTCAGAGGAAAGTTGTAATTGGTGAAGAAGCATCGGTCACTCATTTTAGCCCGAAAAAGGGATGTTTGATGTTTTGTGGGTTTCCTCAGTGATCTTGTTTTGTCTCATTTTGTCATGGTCCCAGAGTGACCTTGTTGGCTGTGGTTGTTCTATGAGATTGATTATGTCCTAGAGGAGAACAACCTGACCTAATGTAAGTGTTTCATTGATTTGTGATAATTTTGAGGTTTACCTGTGAGCCTTGGATCAGGTCATGGATATCAGGGGACGCTGCTATTTTTTTCTTAAGGAGAATTTCTAGGCTTTTGTTTTTCATAAATCTACACTTTATAATAGGGGTGTTCTTAAAAGAGGATTGACCTTTAGTGGATATTTACTTATTTCTAAAGGTACTAAATAAGAATTTGAACAGAAAGTATATTTAGGACATTACCCTTTAGATCTTGTTTCCAGGCTTCTTAGTGACCTGGGCTGCCCAGTGTGGACTGGTTTTTAGAGGTTTTAGGTAATCCTTGTGAAGTCACATGGGCCGTTGGCAATTGCTTAATCACACTTGACCCTTCTCTTCTTACCTGTTGAGTGAGGGTAATTAAAACAGTGACCCAAATTTCTTAATGGCCCCTTGTGACGTCATGGTTCGATCTCACAACCAGATGATGCCTCCTAATTTATACCGCACCTGCTTCCTGCACGGATTCCGGGTGGCTGAGACCTGAGCTGACGTGTCTTCCCCTGAGCACTGCAGCCATTTCTTTCCTTCCCCTTCCCTTCTCCCATGGCTTGGCCTAAAGGAGCAGTCACCCTTGGGAAACAGCTCTTTGCCCACAAAGAAAAAATGGTCTGAAAGAGGAGGTCTTCAGTCTAAGAAAATTTCATCTAGGGATGCCCATGGAGCTACTGAAATACTTCATTGTGATCACTTTTTAAAGCAGTGTTTGAGCAGAAGGCGTGCACTCTGGCGATTCAGTGTTCTGATTGGTTGTGAGGAGGGAGTAGGGGCTTGTGGGCCACATTCTGGGTTACCTTAGGCTCCTGACCCTTCCACATGAGCTAGGAGTGGGCCTTGAGCAGCAAGCATGCGCTTTTCTGATATTCTTGTCTGACAGTATTTAACCTGCTGATCTCTGGCACCTGTGCTTTGCTGCTGGCATGCTTGTAAATGTGGCCATATCTGTGAGCTGCAGCTGTGTATGGATTCTTTTCTGGTTCCGTGGAGCAGAATGTGGACCTGGCTGGTTAGAATGGGGAGTTTCATCTGGCAGCGTCCTGCCTGACAGTGTTCAAGAAAATGAAGCGGAAAAGATGGGGGAGTGTTGGGATCAATGGAAAAAGAGTGTCAAACCCATGCAAGTGGGTGGGGAGAAAAGAGAGGGGGGTGGCTAGAAAGTAGATAGTTTTGCTTTCAAGTAGCGTACTTTTTGTGTTTTGAGACCTTGTCTAATTTTATTTTTGTCTAAATATATGGCCATTTATCCTATTTGAAATGCTTTGAAATTTCATACCATCCAGATTTAGTTATGTATATACTCTCTTGTGATCCCTTAATCTCTGTGTTCCTGTGTTAATAGCTATATTTCAATTATTATGAGTTTATAGCAGGTTTCCACTGTGCCATGTGCAAGTTCTGACAAACTGTTTTCAGAATCATCGTGACTATTATGACTGCCTCCCCCACACATGGCAAGTCTCTTAAACTCTGTAGGGATTTTATGTTGGGGGAATTTCTCTCTTACAAATCTAGTTATCTATTAGGGTTTATGTTTCTTTATTCTATCCCTCTAGTGAGGCTTCTAAAAATACTTTTCTTCATCTAGGATTTTCAGGCTTGCCATCTTTTTTCTTAGGTATCCTGTTCTTGCCATTGTGAGTAGGATTTTTTTCATTTTACTTTCTCATATTTAGGAATGTTTTATTTCATGTTGCTTGGCTTCTAGTCATCTTGCTGAACTAATATTGTTGATTGGTTCTCTGCACTTTTCAGGTGATGACATCTGGAATGACAGATTTATGTCTCTCCTTTCTAGCATCTTCCAATTACCTTAGAATCAGATTGTTTAACTTAACATGCTCAGCTATTCATACCTAGTAAACAGAGTACCAGTGTACACAGTGTCAGCCCCTCTGCTCCCTTATTCCATGGACATTTGTAGGCTCTTGGTCAGTCTCTCCTTTGCTCAGTTGGCTGCTGGTGTTTCCTTATGCTCTTCCACTGGGGCATGATTTTGTACTACAGTGGAATTCCCTAACCTAACCCTAACCACATCATAAGCAAAGGAGAATTGGCTTTTTGCCGTTTACCACTTACATGCTGACCTTGGGAGCTAATCCCAACCTAAGAAGCGCCTCCACCGTTTTTTCTCTGTCTATTGCATTAGCTGGGACGTTCTGCGCAGTGTTGAATAATACCGATGACAGCCGGCATGCTTTCTGGTTCCCAGCTGTGACGGGGCTGCTTCTGGTACTTCATTCTTAACCACGTGGTCCGGCGAAAGCTTTTGGGAGAAGTTTGGACATAGGATGTTTCCTTTGTTTTGTTTACCATCACCCATGAGCAGAGTTTGGTCACATGTTTTACATTTGTTGAGAAGATACTGAAAACAATGTAATGAAATATATGGTACATCATTTAATGTTGGACTGTCCACTTTTTCCTGCAATAAAGCCTACTAGGTGATAATTTTTTAACATGTTCCTATATTCATCTTCTCTAATATGAGTGATTTCTGTACACATATTAGATAAAAGTACCTTTGGCTCTTTGGGGGGTTAGTTGCTTTGATTTGATTTATTTTAATTAACAAGTAGAGTTTACATAGCATGACAGTTATCTTAAGCTTGGTGGAGCTTGCCTGTAAAAAACATCTAGAGCTGCTGTCTTTTCTACATAGATGCTTTTAAAAATGTCACAAACTCTCATGGATATCACAAATTAACCCTTGTCTTCCTCCTTCCTCACAGAGGAGGAGTGATGGCAAGTAATGTTTAGCTGGGCATGTCACATGTCAGTGGTGATTTTTTTTTGTTTGTTTCTCAAAAACGACAGGTATGGCCCTGACTGGTGTGGAGGGCCAGCCTCTGAACCAAAAGGTCACCAGTGTTGATTCCCAGTCAGGGCACATGCCTAGGTTTCTAGCCAGGGCCCCAGTTGGGGGCGTGCAAGAGGCAACCAATTGATGTCTCTCTCAAACATCAATGTTTCTCTTCCTTTCTGTCTCCCTCCCTCCCCTGTCTCTAAAATTAAATAAACAAAATCTAAAAAGTAAAATGACAGGCATGTACACACATTCATGTCTGTCTGTGTGCATGTTGTTCACACACATACCTGGGATTGAAATTGCTCCTCGAGGTTTTTTTAGCAACCATTTTTTTCAGGACTGCAGAATTTAGTTTAGTATTTGTGTAGGAGTGTATAGTACCAAATTATATCCAGACATCAATATTTGTGGCAGAATATCAAACACATTCACTTGGGGTGTGAACATACAATGCAGTGTACAGGTGATATATTGTTATAGAATTGTACACTGAAACCTATATAATCTTATTAACCAATAAATTCAATAAAAAGAAAAAAAACACTCATTATGCCATGTGGAATGGTCAGAGCTTTCGGCTTGGTTAGTTTTACCCAGTCCGGTGCCTGTGTAGTCTTGAAAACATCAAATTGGGGACAGGGGTTTCTGCCCTAACAAAATATATGTGTTCTTGAAAAACTTTGCATTCTGTAAAATCACACACTAAACATATTAGGGCTTGAAGTTACTAGTCACGTTGGGGCAACCCATTCACTCACTCAAACTATGTAACTAGAGAACTAACCTAACAGTTTTTGGCAGCTCTGGAGATGAAGCTTGGACCCGTGGAGCAGTCTTCAGCAGATCAGCAATTTTCCAATAAACTGGCAGTGCTTGAGGTGCCTGCTATGCGCCCAGCTCAGTCTAAGGGTCTGTGTCCTTGAAGTTCACCTGGACAAGAATCTTGGGACTTCTAGGCACTTTTAACCTCTTTGCTTTCCTCTGCATGCTCTTCTCACTCCTCAGAGTTTGCCTGTCCCAGGCTTTACCTGGTCAGTCACTGAGCAGCCTGTGTGGTTGACCTAGATGAGCAATCTCTGCCAGATTTTAGACATTTTTTTTTCTGATGATAGATAACTGTTTGTTGCAGAAACTTTGAAAAACATGTTTACTGTCCAGAGGCTGTGTCATCAGTGCTGTCCCTCACAGTGACCTCTATCGCTCTGGCTTACGTGCTTCTAGTCATTTCTCACGCATCCAAACGTTCTTGTGAATCTTTTCAGCAAGCAAAGTCCAGATCATGTTGTGGCTCCCAGCATGTTCTTTCCTATTGAAAATATATTACGACAGTTGTCACTTGTTCTTAATTAGGGCAGCATCATTATTCCATTGCCAGGGTCATTAACATTTATGCCAGTATTTCCTGTTTGTGCCGTAACAAATTACTATACGTTTAGTGGCTGAAAACACACGTTTATTCTTAGAGTTCTGAAGGTTAGAAGTTCAAGACAGGTCTCACTGGGCGAGAATCAGGTGTTGGCAGGCCTGCCTTCTTTTCTGGAGGCCCCAGGGAAAATCTGTTCCCTCCCCTCACCCCTCTTCTAGAGGATGCCTGTGTTCCTTGGTCGGTGGTCCCTTATAATCCTTCTCAAGTGCATCGCTCTGACCACCTCTCTGCCTCCTTTTTCCATTTTAAAGGACCCCTGTGATTCTAGTGAACCCACTCAGTTACCCCAAGATAATCTCCTTACTTCAAGGTCAGTTCATTAGCATCCTGAATTCCATCTCTTCCTTTAATATCCCCTTGCCATGTAAGTAATATATTTATAGGTTCTTGGGTTTAGAACATGAATATCTTTTTGTGGGGAAGGGGGTGTCATTACTCTGCCTGCACTTGTCTCCTGTTGATAAACGGGTTGTTTGCATTTGTACAGATGGCAGGTCAGCGAATGCCTTCGTGTGTCAGTCTCTGTCCATCTCTGATCAGTTCGGGTACCACCTTTCTGTAAACAGAATATTTCAAAGTGATCATTTTAATATGTTTGACAAAAATTATCAAATTACTGAAACTTCAGTCTTGGTTGTATGGGAGAATAGAAGGCAAGTTTAGTGCCAAAAAAAAATTTTTTTTCAGAGCTGGAAGAAGAGTAATTTGTCTTTTTGTAGCTATTCCTGTTAGAGTGTAAGGTTTGTCTCTCATTATAGCTGTATTGTATTCTCTGTACCTTCTGGAATATGTAATACACGTTTACTGGTATATGTTTGCTAGATAAGTGAGTACAAATATGAGTGAATACGCTTATTACCCACACACGTGCATGCACACCCATTTCAGCATTAAACTCCTTTTACTTTGTTTCCTTTCCAGTATAAAGTCTCAATTGAAATTCTGTGTGAATTACCAAGCATGGTTAATTTTGCAGCATTTTGACAGCTGTTTTGTGTTTAAATGTGATCCTGCCTCCACATCATTGCAATGGGGGACATTTATTCTCATATAAAGCATTGCAGATGCTTTCTGTTCTGTCTCCCTAATTTTAAAGGCTGTATACGTGTCCTGTGTTCTCCCTCTCTCCTCCCCCCTTTTAAAATACAACAGTTTATGACAGACTCTTCACAAATTTATATACAAATTGGTTGCCAGAGACAGTAGATGAAGCCTCGAGTTACTCTGAAACAGGCAAAATGAACCCACATTAAAGCACAGGGCCACAGCCCTTTGTCCATGGGGCCAGATGTGTTTTGAAATTAAGGTTTTTTTTCCAGCGGTGGGGATGGCAGCATATTAGTTTTCTAGATATGCCATAACAAAATACTATACAAACTGGGTAGCTTAAAACAATAGAAATTGGTTCTCTCACAGTTTCGTGGGCTGGAAGTCTGAAATCAAGGGGGCGGCAGGGCCCTGCTCCCTTAGAAGCCTTTAGGGAGGCTCCTTCCTCCCATCTGCCAGCCTCGGAGTCCAGGCGTTGTTCTTTGACGTGCAGCTGCAGGGCTGGTCTCTGCCTCTGCAGTCACGTGGCACCTCCCTGTGTGTCTGTTTTCCCTTCTTGTAAGGACAGTAGTCGTGTTGGATGAAGGCCTACCCTAATGACCTAGTCTTAATTTGATTACATCTACAAAGACATTATTTACAAATAAGGTCGCAGTTGCGGGTACCTGGGGTTAGGGCTTCAACATACTTTTTTTTTTTTTTTTTAGCTGGGCCACAATTCAGTGCATAATGGGGTGGGTATGGCAAGTTAATACTGAGCACATGCCTAGAACATAACATTTCTAATGGGCTAGAGCAGCAGTCCAGCAAAACACGGGAACGGTCGCCCTGAGTGTGTTAATAAAGCTGCAAACAGGCTTAATCATTTCAGATCAGGCTTTGCCATCAAATAAATGGTCTGGCCCATGAGCTTTCTGCCAAATGGATGCAGCTTTTGGTTTGCAGAGTCCTTTGGGTTTGGGAGCTGTGTTTAAAGGCTTGAGGACCTGTGCTGTGGTCTCACCCTAATTCCTGACGGTGGATCAGTGAGCTTTCTTGCAAGTTCTGTCGGGAGGGTTACTACTCATGTACTGTCTAATGCTGTTACCCTCCTCTCTTTCTTTTTTTCCCCTTTCTGGGAAGCTGTGCTCTTTGGCTGCACAGACCCAGCTCTGGGCATTGAGGAGGTGTTTGGCCACTATGTCCTTGTGTCCATCTAGAATAGAAACTATCCTGATAGTTAAATCCTTGCTAGAAGTTAACCCTTGTCTTCCTCCTTCCTCACGGGAAAACAGAATCTCCCCGTATCAACAACCCCCAAATCACAAAGCCAGTCTTCTACTTGAACCAAAGCATTGTGGCTGGCTTCAACAGCAAGTCAGTGTGAGGCCAAACCCCTTGATGCCTTTGAATGAGCAAGCAGACGATGAGCGGGAAGTAAATTGGCTGCCACTTTCTCACTTACATCTGCACAGGAAACAGACACAGCTTGGTAGCTGTGAGTGTAGGACGCGGTTTGCCTGAATCCCCATGTCTGAACTGCAAACGGAAACCCCAGGTTGGGGAACCTGCTGGAAGAGCCTCCGGCTGGTATGGTATCAGACATGGTGTAAGCACATTCATTGTAACAGTTCGTACGGCAGAAAGGATTGGAAACGTCTGGAATGTCAGGGAGCCGGTTGGGGCACATCCGTGTTAGGATATTTGCGACATCAAAAAAGGCTGGAGGAACATTTAATCACAGAGAAGACACGATTTAATAAATAGGATGAAGGGATGTAGTGTGCCTGTAACGTGAGCCATTTTTATCACACCTGTTAGCCTGGAGTCTAGCAGGAGTGGGCAGCAATGGTATCCATGCTTTTCATAATGGACTTTTAAAAATATACTTGGGAGTTTTCTACTCTTATGTAGCAATTCTTTTTTTTTTTTTTTTTAATTTACTTCCTCTCCTCTAAGTCCCTTGATCCAGAGGCCTATTACTCTTGGGGGAGAATTGTATTCCCTTATACTTAATCGTAGAACTATTTTCTTTTACTGCCAAGTATCAACTGAGTTTGGGGGTACTTCATAGGAGTTGCTGTTCACAGCAGGGTGGGATCCCGCCCCGCCTCCCAGGGCAGGATGATGACTGGGAGGAGCATGGAAGGGGGAGATGGGGGTTCTTGTTCCCACTTCCCTCCTAATCAGCCTCAGTGTCCTCAGGCCACAGTAGGTGTTCTAAGAATTCATCTTGAGGTGTGAGTCCTTTTTTTCCTCCTGCTGTGTCATAAAGGACTTCATATTATCTCATAGTTTTCAGAGGGCAAAATGCAGGCTTAGGGAAGAAGGAAGGTCGCTGAGATTAATGAGAAGTTAAAATAAAACCAGGACCAGAGCGGAGGTCCCCTGATGGCTAGTACGGTGTCCTTTCATCTGCTTTGGCTGTTCCACCCGGACTGTCCCTCTGGACCCCTCTGGGCATGGGCCTTTGCCCGCCCACCAGTTTGTTTGTTTATGTATTGATTTTTTTTTAATGGGTATTAGGTGTGGCTGATGCAGTCTTGATATTGGGCTTTGGGAATCCCTTGCCTATAAGGCAGCCCCTCCCAGGTGCATGTATGTGTACAATATGATAAGTGAATGCATGTTGTATATCCTTGTTTAACTAAGTCCTTCCTTATAGGAGCTGTGGTAGGTTATGGGAAGGGACTGCTGTTTCTGAGTGTGATGGATAGCCATTGGAGGACTTTCTTTGTCCTACAGTTTCTTTGTGCACTTGAATCCACATCCTCACTGGCCTGCCTGTGGCAGACCTGCCCCCACGATCTCTTTGACGTGTCTTTCTTTACCCTTGCCAGGCACAGAGGAGGGAGCATGTGGTTCTGCTGAATGACCCGAGCTTGCTGTCGTCACATGGGAACAACATGCATGGCGTGTGAGCCATCAGGAGCTCTGTAATCCACTTGCAGCAGCGGCGGTAGCAGTAGCAAAAAGTGGCTCCTTGGCAGTTTGTAAAGATAACCTGTCAGATACCCAACACTACTCTGTTTGGGAAAGGAAATTACTGGGTATCTCCTCGCGAAGAAGAGCTGCTTTGTGATGCTGAGGCACTGCGCTGTGGCATGGGTACTGCCCGCTTCAGTAAAAAGGGAGTGGGGTTTTGGTTCTGGAGCATGATGCTACAACCCCTGGGCCAGCGAAGGACATTGTTACTGGAGTGGTGGGGTAGGCCATAGGAAGACTGGGGGCTTTGGAGCCAGTCTGGGGTGGAGGTGTGCCTTGTAGCCCTGGTACTTAGCTTGGATCCTTGGGCAAGTTGCTTGACCTCTCTCTCGCAGGCCATTTCCCCATGTCTGATGCGGGGCTGAAATGTGTGCCCCCAGTCTGTGGGTTAAATGAGGTAATGTGTGGGAGAGCCCGCTACAGTTCCATGAATGCAGTCAGTACTTACGCATTGACTGCCATTGTCACTTATTGTAGGAGAGGAGTCCCTAAAGTTAAATATCCATTAATAAATGTATAGATGCACCTATACACATATATGTTTATATATGCAGACACATGTCAGTGCACACACATATATAATAGAACATGAAATTTGTGTATTTGTGTGCCTTTATGCTCTGCATTATTCTGCAGGTTTCAGAGTGTGATGTGCAAGCCATTTCTTCGGTGATTGCCATGGATAAAAAACAGCCTTTTCCCTTTGGTGTAGCATAATCTCATTTTAAATCCCTTGATTCGTCAGCCTGTTTTCTGCAGCCAAGGCCAATTGCTAAACGTATGGATTAATGATGTTACTTTCCTTTAATTGTTAGGAGGATTATGTCCCCCTCCGGGTCAGGGACATTGTCTGGCATTCACCGCCATGTCCAAACAGCGCTTGCCATGGAGGAGCTGCTCTGTTTTGTGTATTGAATTGAATTTAAAAAACTTAATGACTGTAGTGGTCACTTCTACTTGTCAGCTGTTCTGGTTGGGAACTTATCATTGGGGGGAAACAGGTGGAGAATGCCTCCCGGGAGGAGTGTTGAAGCTCAGCCCCGACACTGTCAGAGGTAGTGGGGACATGTATAGAAATACAAGGCTCCTGGTATGGGGGAGCTTTGAGTTAGGCACGTGCTGAATGGTGCCTGACCAGTATTTGAACTGGAATAATAATCATTTGCAATCAACTTAACTTCCAGGGTGAAACTCACTGCCAGTGAGTTTTTCTTTTTCTTTTTTTTTTTTTTTTTGTCATTTTTGATTTCCTCAACAATTTCACTGGCTTTTGAAATGTACCTTGTAGAGGGAAGAGTGGGAGAAGTGGATTCCTATTTTTTATTTATTTATTTATTTTTTGCTGTAGCTGGCCCTCCTTTCTTCCTGTTCCAGAGGTCAGTTTCTCAAAGTGCCCCCCATTGATTCTTTATCGAGTTCATCATCCTTACCTGACTCGCTCCTCTCTGTACTGGTGGCAACTGAGTAGTGCCCTCATTTTTCCAAGCAGGTAGAGTGGTAGACATGTCATATGCCTATTCTGCAGGCCTCGGTCACTGCCCCAGTGCCAGGTGTGGAAACTTCCGAGTGGCTGGGGATAGGTAGAGGCATACAGGGTGTGGCATTGGTGGTTTTCTTCTGGAAACAATGATAGAGACCTCAGTTTTAATAATACAACTTCCAGGAGCAGTGAGTAGCTTCCCCTGTGGCTTCTGAACCAAGGTATGCCCAGGAGGTAGTAATTTCATCAGCGTGAAGACCCTGGAGTTAAGTCATTCAGTGATGTGGCTCACACAGAACACTGATGTAGTCATTTCTCCCTTCATGTTTCTACCCATGGATCTCTGTCTAGCGTGTGACACTCGTTCTTGCAAATGTCTGTGGCTTGGGACTGTTACGCACAGATGTTTCTTTGTCTGATCTCTTTTTATATATTGCTTATAAATCTGAGATGACCCATCATGACCCTGCAGGAGCAGTGCCTGCGTTTGTGATTGGGAAAGTGGGTTGTGACTGCGCTGGGAGACACTCTGTGCTCTGGTGCTGTCAACAAGAGAGGAAATGAGTTTTACACTATGAGTATATTGTGTGAGATTAAAGAGAAAGAAAGCTTCTGACTGTACTTAGTTTGGTCAGTAACAAGGTGATTGTCCTCCTCCTGCTTACAGCTGACCTGAAGTATGACCGTATTGTAGCCTTACTCCTCTCCCATGCTGATCAGTTACCAAAAAACCTTGAGAAGTTTTAGGAAATCTGTGCCTTTCAAAAAAAAGGGGGGGGGGGCTTTGAGAAAGGGAAGTATCGTGGTTGAGTGTGCTCCATTGAGAATTACAGGCATAGTATTTTACTCCTCCTCCCACTCAGAGATAGATGGGGAGGCTGTTTGAGTCTGTTTCCTGCCCTCTTGATCTTGGACAGTCTGGCTCAGTTGAACCTCCAGCTGATGCGGCCTCATTAGTGATCTCAGTGAAACAGGCAAGGAACCATACCCATCCATCTGAAGAATGGTGACATTTTGGGATGGTTTGTTACATAGTGATAGATAACTGATAGAGTGGACTTCTTCTGGATGAAAACCTCAGGCAGGACTCTGACCGGGTGTGGCTCTGTTGGTTGGGTGTTGTCCCACAAAGTGAACGGTCACTGGTTTGATTCCTGGTCAAGACTCATGCCTAGGGTGTGGGTTTGGTCCCTGGTTGGGGTGTGTGCAAGAGGCAACTGGTTGATATTTCTCTCTCATACCAGTGTTTCTTCCCCTCTCTTCCTCCCTTTCCCTCTCTCTAAAAAAAAAACATAATTAAAATCTTTTAAAAAATCAAATAAAGTATGGAGCTTAAAAGAAAAGAACACAGTCAGGGATCCCATTATGTCCTCCTAGTTGCTCAAAAACTCATCAGGATTAGGAAAAAAGCCTTTCACATTTTAGTATAATTTAGATCAGTCTGATTCCTTTCCTAATGCCTGAATGACCACCCAGCCTCCTAGCTGGAGAGGGAGAGAAGCCTGGAGGCTGGTAATTAGAGACTGGAGACCAAAATCTGGGAACATCTAGAGAAGAAGGGACCCCAGGTCAGGGACTGGGGGCATTATTTCAAGACCATTGAGGACCTGAGGGCCCAGATCTTTGCAAATTCTGTGGACAATGCCCGCATCATTCCACAGATTGCCAATGCCCATCTTGCTGCTGATGACTTCAGAGTCAAGTGTGAGATGGAGCTGGCCATGCGCCAGTCTGTGGAGAATGACATCTCAGTGGGCTCTGAAAGGTTATTGATGACAACAATACCACTTGCTACTGTTCTTCATGAAGAAGAACCATGAGGAGGAAGTAAATGGCTTACAAAATCAGATTGCCAACTCTGAGTTGACCATGGAGTTGGGTGCCCCCAAATCTCAGGACCTCAATAAAATAATGGCGGACATCTGAGCCCAGTATGATGAGCTGGCTTGGAAGAACCGAGAGGAGCTAGACAAGCACTGGTCCCATCAGACTGAGGACAGCACCACAAGGTCACCTCTCAGACCACTGAGATAGGTACTGCTGAGATGACACTCACAGAGCTGAGATCTATGGTCCAATCCTTGGACTGACCTGGACTTGATGAGCAACCTGAAGGCCAGTTTGGAGAACGGCCTGAGGGAGGTAGAGACATGCTGCACCTTGCAGATGGAACAACTCAGTGGGATCCTGCTGCACCTGGAGTCAGAGCTGGCCCAGACCTGGGCAGGGGTGCAGCGCCAGGCCCAGGAGTATGAGGCCCCGCTGGACATCGAGGTCAAGCTGGAGGCTGAGATTGCCACCTACCACAGCCTACTGGAAGAAGGGGAGGACTTCAATCCTGTTGACCCCCTGGACAAGAGCCACTCCTTGCAAACCATCCAGAGGACCACGACCCTCAGGACTGTGGACGGCACAGTGGTGTTTGAGGGCAACGGCACCAAAGTTTTGAGGCATTTGAGGCAGCAGAAGTGGGACATCCCATGGTGGGGCAGGAGGTCAATAAAAAGTTCAGAGTTCATTGAACATTAAAAAAAAGAGTATTTAATTTTTTAAAGTACTGTACCAATTTACACATGTGTCTGCATTATATGAGACTTCTCATTGATCCATATCAACATTTAGTATTATCAGACTTCCTAATTTTTACCAATCTTGGGTGTAGAAAATGGTGATTTTTTAAAAAAGATTTTATTCACTTTTAAAGAGAGGGGAGGGAGGGAGAGAAACATCAATGTGTGGTTGCCTCTCATACCCACTCCCCACCCCCATCCCTGACTGGGGACATGGCCCGTAACCCAAGCATGTGCACTGATAAGGAGTCGAACTGGTGACTTTTTGCTTTGCAGGCTGGTGCTCAATCCGTGGAGCCACACTACCCAGGGTAAAAATGGTGATCTTAGTTTGCACCATTTTGATTGCTTATGAGATTATTGATTATGAAATGTTTTAAATTGCCATTTAAATCTTTGTTTTTCTAAAATGCTGGCTTATGTCATTTTTCTATTAGAGGTTGTATTTCTTTATAGAAGTTGTTTATGAGGTCTGTCCAGAAGGTATCCAGCCATGTACTGTGAAAAATACAGACATTTATTGAAGAAGATAAAAGAAACATTGTACCTCAGTCCCCTTGAAAGTGGGCACCTTGGGACCTCACACAGTTCTCCCCGTCACCATCATCTGCCCTGCCGTATTTTCCTGAATCTCGCTGATGGTCTGAAATCTCTTCCCTTTCAAAAGGGATTTTACTCGTAGTTTTGGGAAAAGCCAGAAGTCACAGGGTGCCAAGTCTGGGCTGTAAGGGGGCTGAGTCACCCCAGGTGATTTGATATTTCCCCAGAAAACTCTGCAGGAGATGCATTGTGTGAGTGGGTGCACGTTGTTGTGATGAAGCTGCCAATCCCCAGTGGCCCATAGCTGTGGCCTTCTGAATCATCTGAATAGTTTCCATGGAGGAATGTTCAAGGTCAATGCGAAATTTGATGCAGATGCATTGCTCTACTCAGTCATTCTGAATGCACGACCATACAGTGCCCATGCTCACTCAATGGTATCTACTGCCCCCTGCACTGACTAGCACAGTGAAGTCATCATTGTGCACACATGTGCATTCCTGTCCACTCTCCTTGGCTGCCAGATTGCAGAGATGTCACGCAAACCATTCTCGCTGTATTAACAGTGGCTGGACTTTTTCAGGACTGACCTCATTTATATTCTGGCTATTGCTTTGTTACGTGGCGTTTCCGTCAGTTGAGGACGGCCTTTTCACGCCGTTGGTCTTCCCTCTGGCTGCCTTCCAGGGTTTCTTCTTTTCTTTGATTTTTCAGCAGTTTGGTTATGAGTATTTGGAGCACATAGCTGTTTTCAGTTGGTATTCTGATTAAGGTTCTTTGAACTTTTTGGATTTATTTTTGTTAATTTTGGGAAATTCTTTTCCCTTTTCAAGTAATTCTTCTATGTTGCTCTCTCTGCTCTCTCTTCTAGGGCTCCAGTTACACTCTTAGACCTTTTGATACTGTTGTTTTAATGATCTATCTCTTCCTGCCACTTGTTTTTTTCCAATTTTTATTTAAGTTTTGGTAATTTTCATTGGCTTATCTTCCCATTTAATGAGTCTTCCCTAAGCTACACCAAGTCTGCTGATTATCTCATTGAAGGAATTTTTTACATCTGTGTTTTTTTATTCCCAGCATTTCCATTTAACTCATTTAGTTTCCATCTTCACTGAAATTCCCCATCTATTCATGCATGTTGTTCATCTTTTCCATGAAATCATTTAACATTTTAATCATAGTTATAAAATAATGGCCTAATAATCCCTACCATCTATATCATCTCTAAGTAAAATTTGTTGATTGCTGTCTCTGAATGATAGGTTTTTCTGTTCATGCATTTTTATGATTTTTGTAATTTTTGACTGACTCCAGACACTATCTGTGGAAGAGTGAGAAATGAGCATGTTTCTCTTCTGTTAGGCCATTGCCATGGGACTGAGCCAGTCTGATCAGTACTAGAGCTGGGTTTGAGTTTTGTCGTTGGGATTATTTCTGACATTGTACCATAAGCTTTAAATTCTTTGAGTAGTGGCTGCTTGCTATTATTTACCTTATACCTAGAGTGGAGCCTGGTGCCTCACTCTCCTTCAGGTTCTTGCGTCACCTTCACAGCTTTCAGCATTTCCTGAATGCCTGGGCTACATCTTCACATCCTTGCCCCTTCACTATTAGAGCACTGTGGGTTGTTTCTCAGTGCTAGGCTCCTCATAGAGGGTGAGGGTCCTTCTCAGTTCTCTGGTCCGATCTTAGGGTTTGTGAGCCTGGGCTATGGAGACAGGGTGTTGTCAGCATTCTTCCTCTGTGGCCAGTCTCTGACCTGAACCTGCCCTGCATCTTGGGCAGGAGCGCTTCCTTCCTGTTCCCTGGAGGCAATGGGTCTTTGCCTCATTCCTGGGAAGGAGGGTTTCCTCCCTTGCTCCACACACAAACCTGTTTGGCTTCTACCTCTCCCGAAGCAGGGGCTCTGCCTGGCCCTGGGGACTGGAAGTCTTGCTGTCTATCCCAGAGGCACCCTCCTCTTTTAAAACAGAGTTCAGTAGTTTAAGGAAAGTTAGGCAACCATCACTGCTCTTTAATTGCAGAACATTTGTATCACCCTGAAAAAGAAACTTTGTATTGGTCAATTCTCAGGTCACCTCTACCTTCAGTCCTAATCAGCCACTAAATTCGTTTCTGTCCCGTTGGATTTACCTATTTTCATATGAATGGAATCACAGAATATGTGGCTGTTTTTGTCTGGTTCCTTTTACTTAGTGAAAAGTTTTCAAGGTTTGTCTATGTTACACTAGGAGTACTTTTTTTTTTTTTTTT
>PVKU01000766.1:0-318941 GCA_004027475.1 Anoura caudifer | reverse complement strand
AAGACGCACCCCCCCTTCCTCCCAAATTTGGGGGGGTGTTAAGAAAGTGCATCTTATGGTATGAAAAATACGGTAGTATACTTAAGAGTGGATTCAGTCGTTTGATAACTCTAGGTTTAACTTGGAGAAAACTGCCAGACTGTTTTGCAATGTGGTTGCAATGCAGCATTTTACATTCTTACCGGCTGTGTGTGAGATAATAGCTATACTTTTATAATCAGTGTGGGAGGGCAGGTTTCTTCTTTACTCTTTTTCAGGAGTCTTGCCTCTTTTTGGCCTCTGAGCTTTAATGGGAATTTTAGAATCAGCTTAAGTTTGTCAAAACACTGTTGTTATTTTGATTAAACTGTGTTGAATTTATGGACTAGGGAAGAATTGACATTTTTACAGAAATAAGTTTTGTATATCTTCATGTATTTTTTTATTGGATGTCAGTAAAGACTTATGTTCTTCATGTAAGTCTTTGATGTCTTTTTTTCTTTTTTTAAATCTGCACCCTAGGACATGCCCATTGATTTTTGAGAGGGGGGAGGGGAGGGAAAGAAACATCAATGTGAGAGAGAAACATCCATCAGCTGCCATTCTGCAGAGGCCCTCACTGAGGTCTCTTGGGGATTCACTCTCTCAGTTTTGGTTTTTGTTGGAACTATGGCTTTTGACTCTTTCTTGGAAGACAGTTTTCCCTGATATCCTAGTATAGTTTGCCAGTCGTTTCCTTTTAGTATTTTGAGAATATTCTGCTGTCTCCTTGCCCTGGCGATGTTGAAAAGTAACTGTCAATCTGTTTGTTTCTTTGTGGATCATCTGTTTTTTCTTTTACGGTGTTTTTAAGATTTTGTGTTAATGTGCAGTTTGATTAAAATGTGTCTTTGAGCTTCTTATATCTATAGATTGATGTCTTTCATTAATTCTGGGATATTTTCAGATTGTATATGTTGGTACAGATAAAGATCGGATATGCCTAGCCATCGTCTCTTCAAATATTCTCCCCTCCTTTTCTTCTCCTATTCTTAGTCTTTACTTCAGTGTGTTAAATCTCATTTCCTTTCCTATATCTATTGATATCTTTCACATTTTTCATCTCTGTTTCTTTGTCTACATTTTAGATTAGTTCTGAGGTCTTTCAATCAGTCCTTACTTTGTTACTCAGCTGCGCTGAATTGGCTGTTGAAATGCAAAATTTGAGATGGATTTAGGCATTTATTTCAAGAGGTTCTGTTTCCTTTTTCAAACCTGTCTGATCTGTTTTAATTCTGTGCTGCTCATTTACCATAATTTATTTCTTTGTACTGTTTCAGATAAAATTATTTCATAGTTTGTGAGACTTGGAATATCTGAAGCCTTTGCAGACTGTGAGGGTAGAGGAGTGACCTTGTGAGAGGAGTCCTAGATAGATGGTTTCTGCTCCCTTAGTCATGGTGGTTTTGTGTCTGTGACGTAGGTTTCTGTGCGCGAGCTCAGCACGGAGTCTTTCCTCCTCCCGTGCTCATCCCCTTACCCTCCTTCCCCGCATGCACACGCACAGACACATATTCAGCTTTGGCATTTCACTTGACCATTTGCTACCGGACGTCTTTTCATGACAGTACGTACAAATCATACATTTTCAGTGGTTCTGCTATATTTTTTTCTATGGATGTACCATACTCCTGTCCATTTCCTCGTTTAGTTAAACAAAGGAATGCTCCAGAAGCTGGTAGTGTTTTCTCATTAATTCTCCCATGCATTGGAGAGGCCCCCTCTCCAAGCCTTTCTGTGAGTGCATACTCATGCAAGGTACTATAAATTCTGTATGTAAATTATTTGAATTTATCTTTACAACCCATAGAGGGATGTGCCACTATTTTTCACTTTACAGAGGACAGAGCACTGGCCCAGGGAGGTCCTGTGGCTCCCCTGGGGTCACACAGCTGGAGGTGAGCACAGCCATCCGGTGACAACATGACTCTAGAGCCTGGTGGTGTATAGAACCTCCCCCAACCCAGTGCTGTTCAAAGGGTCACCCAGGAACTGGTACTCCCTTTGTCCTGGGCCACAGGAGATAAATTCATAATCCAGTGTAAACATTTAGCGACTTCTCTAGCGATTCCTCATTGTTCTGTATCCAAGCATGTGCCCAGTGGACTGGTCTTGAATTGGGTGTGGACCAGTTTGGGTGGTGTTGAATTCAAGTGGTGAGGCATGCATTCAGAGTTGTGGTCTAGTCATGTGTAATAGGACATGCATGAGGTATTGTATGTGTTGGCCTATTGTAGATCAGTGGTGAGGGCTGCTCTTTCACTGGTTTGAGAGGCACTGCAGCTCTGTCAAACCTGGTAACTGCTATGGTCCCAGTTCTTGTCCTGGAAGTCACCCTTTGTTGCTGCTTTGTCTCTCCTGCAGTCCTGTACGAGTGGCTCAGGCATATGTCTGGAGCAGAACTGTACAGTTATAGGCCTAATCAGGGTTCTCCTCCGATCCCCGTGTACTTGGTGATTTGTTGGCAGTGCTGGAATTTAATAAATAATATATTCATTTGTTCACTTCTAATTGCTTGAAATATGAGATAGTATGCAATATGTGGAAGAAGCACAAAATAACGTAGTGCTTCCTCTGACTAAATGAGAGAATTGTAATTCTCAGGCATGTAATGGAAATCATGTCCTAGTTTTTCCAATAGAAGAATGAAAGCATCACCTGCCACCCTCCCCAGTCCCTGCAATACTGACATTGAAATGTTAGTGCAGGACAGTGGTCTGTGGTGTTAAACCCGCTGGGATGACCGATGTTTGAGCTAATCCTGTAAGAGGTGCCAGCCATTAGTCACGAGTTCTGCTGAACTCCAAACATCTCCCAGAAAAATCTGTAGTGCAGTGGTACTCCTGGTAAATGACAGTGGAAAAAGAACAGGATTTTTTTCAGTTGCGTGGCTTTGTGTTGGGTGGTTCCTGCTTTTTGTAATAATTTGGTGTTAGATGCTATTTCAAACTGAGATGTTAAAATTATTAAAATGTGGACTGTAAATGACTAGTCAACAAAATGGTGAATTTAAATAATTAGAATAATGCATTTAAATCTATTCCTAAATTTAATAATACATTTAAATATATTCCTAAATATATTTAAATATATTCCTAAATTAAATTATTTAAATAATAAATAGAGCCTGCCTGGATTCTTATGCATTAGAGCTTCAAGGTGTTGTATCTTAGTTTTATGATTTTTTGGTATGAAAACAAGTCAGCAATCAACTTAAGGAATTTTTTTAAAAACAAATGCAACTTATCTTGGAAATCACTTGATTATCTGGTACTCACTTGAACTTTCTCGATTATATTCTTTACCTATGGCTGCTATTGAATTGATTTTGCTTGTAATTCTTGCTTTGAAAAGTTACTTTTTTAAAGAAATTCTTGACAGATCATGAATTGCATCATCCTATGTAACTGTGGTTTTGTTGGCCCTTGGATTTTTCTCCTCAGCAGTGAGTGCCATTGTTGAGAGTTTTCACATTCCCCTTTCTGCGCTGACCCTCCGTCTCCAAATGCCACTGATGAAGGACAGCAACAACCAAACAGCCACAGTGGGATCTGCTCTCCAATTTGTGCCTTGGTCATAATAGCAGTGGCTCAGAACAAACCGGGTTTTCCTTGTTGCAGAAAAGTGTGCTCATCTGGAGGATGGTTGCCTAAGTAAGGGCTCACTCAGGGGAAAACAGTTTTCTTTAACCATTCTTTTGGTGTTTATTTCTTCCAGTGGACTTGGTAAATGTCTCCTGTTTTCCCTCTGCTCCCCTCCCCAATTCTTTGTTGTTGCCCTCCCCCCTTTTTATATTGGATTTTTGGTAGGATGGGGAAAGAATGATGGAGAGATGTTTTATACTCTAGTCCTTGTGTTAGTAGATACGGAGAAATTACTGCTAGGTGAGGGGCAAAATGACAGATACGAGTAAGTGAATAAGATTATACCAAATTCACTCTATTTCTAAACATAACAGTTAGAACCATATTGTACATGAATGTTTAATCACAGACTTTTTGATTTCCCCCCAGAGTTTTCCAATCTTCAATCTACAGATATATGCAAAACACTAGGAAAAAGGTGTTTCCTCCTTCAAAAATTTCCTAATTTTTTAAATTTACATTTTCTTTTCAGTTATATGTAAACCTTGAAATACAATTTTATTTAGTTTTTGAAATAAAGTTTTATTTTTGAATTGGGATATGATTAGGTGTGCTGAGGTTTTTAAGCATTTCAGATAAAAAGGAAAATATATTGCTAAAACTAATGAGAGTCCATATGGTACATATAGCCTGTTCGGGGCACCTGCTGCAAGTGGTGCGTGCAGTGTGCTTCTTGCTCCTGGAGGGGTGGGGGGGGTGAATTGGAAAAGTAATTTATTTTATGGCTTAAATAAAAAGGTCTGTTTTGCAGTTAGGAAGAAAAAGCCAGGACTCAGATTAAGATCAAAGTGGATACTTACTGCTTTTCTGTAAAGCACTGCTCATACTCTGATAATTAACTTTGTCAGTACTCCTTATCTGATCTTTTAAAAACAATTTCCTGTGAGGCTGTAATTAGATACAGCCTCTTGTGTTTTGTCATCATTTATGTGTTAATTTCTAAAATGATCTGTGACCAACTGAGAAAAGGGTGAAGTAGGTAGGGCTTTATGTTTTGGGGACCTGGGATCCTATCTTCCGAATGGATGGTTTTTCTGTGGATGTTTAGATGCTGTGGGAGGCAGGAGAACAGCCCCAGTGAGAACTACTAAGTAGCAAAAATTTAGCTAAATCTGTTAGGCTCTGTTAACCCCCTTGTTGAGTTAGATTGGTTTATCCAGCTTTTGTAGAACAATAGTTCCTCATGCTATGCAGTGGGTCCTGAGAGGGGCATTTTTTTTTTTTAATTAATGAGCTTTGCCTAGGAATAACTGGCTGTTGGAAAGTGGCGGATGATTTTGTTTGCCAAGGCTTCCGTCTCTCACGACTGGTGATGTGTCACTTACTCTGAGAGGAACTTCTAGAGCAGATGTAGCTCTCTTCCACATCTCCCTGCCCCCATCCCTTTAAATTTTGCCACTTTGCGTGGTAATAAAGAGCAAAAGTGCGAGTCAGCTTCACGATCTCATTGGTTTATTGAACAACTCATGAATTGGGCAGCAGCCGTCTAGTAAAGAAAAAGGTGCTGTGAGGATTTGTACAAAATGGAAGGTGTTTATAGGCCAAAAAAAAAAAAAAAAAAAAGCGACACAAGGAAGTTGAACAGAAATGGATTATTTCAGGCAAGGCCAGCTCCCTGAAGGCGGCGGTTTTTGTCAGGTAGAATACCTCACTAGCCCAGACCAGGGAAGTCCAGACTGGTAGTTTTAAAATTCCATTCCTGGGAGTGGCTGTGCAACTGCAGTTCGGTTTGGGAGTCAGTCTTAGTGGGGTTTTTACCACGAGGCCTTTTTGGGTCTTTTGTTGCTTTTTAACACTGGGAAGAATTGCATAGGAAACCAGGTGTTCTGTGAAATATTGACTCAGTTAATTATCAGAATTCTTTTCCTTACTTGAGATACAACCCCCATACCCTTTTAAAGTGTACAGTTCAGTGGGTTTTGGTATACTCACAAGGTTGTATAAATTCAAATTTTCATCACCCTAAGAAGAAACTGTATCCTTAGCAGTCATTCCCCATTCTCTCCTGCCCCCACCACTGATCTGCTTTGTATCGAACATTCTGTTTTATATTACATTGAAATCTGTTGTCCTGTGACTTAATGGTTAGATGAAAGGGAAAGTGGGTGGAAGCTACATTAACAAGCTCTTAAGGCCTAGCCTCTTATTTTCCCCTTCTCACTTCTAGACCCCCCCTAGGCCCCCTGCGCAAAGGGAAGGTGGTCAGCTGAGCCCGTGAGCCTGGTTCTCTCTCACTGCTTGTGATGAAATTTACCAGTCTAAAATATTGAGTATCTGGTAGTAACTTGCAAAAAGTTGAGTCTGACTTAGTAATGAAATTAATTTATGGCAAATACCCTTTTGAATTCTAAATGTGGAATCACCAATAAAAGCATTACATGTCCTCTCTACCTTTTTGTTACGTAACTTTAGAATAAGCAGAATTCAAATCAGATAGGACTTTGTCAGTCAAAATCCGAAAACCAGGTAGCTTGAACAGGTTGTGGGCTTGGACATACGTGTCAGATATGCTTTGAATTCTTTGGATTGCTGCCCATCGCACTTGTATGAGACCTTGAAGTCTATGAGTTTGAAGATGAATGGAGATTAATTTAAGGGGAAGGGGAAGCGCCAATTCTTAGTAGTTTCCCTTGATCGTAGTGGACAGAACGGACATTGAGAAGCGCTGACACAAAATGCCGTGTGTGAGGGAGCCACTGGGGACGTGGGGACTGCACACTGGATGCTCTTGGCTGGTGATGCAGATTTACTAGCTGTGATGTGTTCCTAATTGCTCGGCTCTCCTGGACTATCCCAAATAGTTTCTTGGAGAAATAGAGTGTGGGAGCTTCTCCCAAGGTTTCCACTTTTTATGTAACTGTGTTTTTCGGTCTAAGTACTCACTGCATGTGGCTCTTTTTTGTGGGATGGCCTGGCAGGCAGTTCCAGGGACAGACGTGCCTCTGTGATGGAGAGCAGGAATGATGGACCTCCAGACACCGTGCCTGTTCAGGTGTGGGTGCCGGGGCATCTAGGGAATTTGTACAGAAACCTAAACCACCAGAATCACGAGTGGTTGTCAGATTTTTTACAATAAAAGGTGGTATTTGCTTAATGCAGGTGCCCTTTCAAGTCTTGCCCTCTGGCTCTCCTGTTATTCTGACTGACAGGTGCTGGACCATGCTTGGAATTGCTTTCCCTCCCTTGATTTGGCAGATGAAACAGGAATTCGTTATTGGGGATTAATGCATCAAAATGTTGCGGTTTAAAAAGGGCTCTGAGTACAGTTGGCTCCATTTGAAACAAGTACATTCTTTCTGAAAACATTAATTTGCTTCAAGGATGATTGGTTTTTCTGTTTATTCTGTTCAAACATTCCATAGAAGGAGAGGATCTACAGAAGAATATTTTCAACTCCATTGAATTATGCCTGACCCTCTGTTTTAATCTGGTTTTAAAATTCAGTAATGCCTGGCCCTGGGTGGGTGATTCAGTTGGTTAGAGTGTCCCAATATGCCAAGGTTGCTGGTTCCATCTCCGGTCAGGGCACAAACAAGAAGTAATCAGTGAATGCATACCAATTGATGTTTCCCTTCCTCTCCCTCTTCTGTCCTTCTTTCTGCTCGTTAAAATCAATAAATAAAAATTAAAAAAAATTCAGTAATGCCTGACCTTTCTCTCCCACACCTCCAAAAATTTTCCAGTAGGGAAATACATAAAGTAAGAAATGAAACTCTTTTTGTTCACCCTTAGTCTTTACCCCCTGGGTTCCTACTACTTTGCAAAACTATTTTTCAGCTATCGGTTTATTTCCTTCCAGTAACTATTCAGTGAACATGTAAATAAAGCCACATGTATTTGTAGTGCTCTTTAAATGACATGTGCCAACCCTTTAGTAGAGGTGACGTAATTTTACTTTCAGTGAGTTGAAATTCTTTGCCTAGATATTTTAATTACAGTAAGTCCTCAGTTAACATTGTGGATAGGTTCTTGGAACTGCTGCCTAACAGCCTAATTGATATAAACAAGAGTTAAGTTCCTACGTATCTCATCAACGTTATGATGAAATGATCTTGAACAAAATGATGATGTTATGTGAGGACCTGCTGTATGAAAGTTTGAGATACAGTAACTTACAGAGATGTGAATTGATGTACATACCTCAGAGTTGGACTTACTTGCCATATGAGCAGGAACTTTCTCTATTCTGGCGATTGACTTGGGATTGCTTCTAAAAACTGCAAAAACAATCTGTTAATTTCTTTGAAGTACTGCTTTAAGGAGAGGGACCATACATAATACAGGGAGGCCCTTGGGATAATAGGATTGCTGCCGAGTTCCTCTGTTTTGTGCTTCTTAAGTATGTTGGTTCACAAATTTAAAAATAGAGCTCTAATTAAAATGGGTATTCTCTCTGGAAATAAGAACTATATTTCAATTAGTAAATTTCCTGTTTTCTTAACATGTGGTCTTTTTTGTTTGTTTGTTCCCTTTTAATTTTGTTTTTTAAACAGCAAGCCAGGGCTGAGCAGGAAGAAGAATTCATCAGTAACACGTTATTCAAGAAAATTCAGGCATTGCAGAAGGAGAAAGAAACCCTTGCTGTAAATTATGAGAAGGAAGAAGAGTTCCTCACTAATGAGCTCTCCAGAAAATTGATGCAGGTAAACTCTCTTTTCTCACCTGTCATCTTCTGTGCCTGTTGTCCTTTGTAGGGAAAAATGACTTTGATAGAGCATTTTGTTTGAAACATTTGCTGATGAGGTTGTAGCTAATGTTCTTTGGAGATTCAGAAGTACTGGGCAGAGATGGCCGCAGTGTGATGCTCAAGGATGTGGTTGCATAGCTCATCTATCTGCTTAGGGAGTGTAAGATGTTTTATCCAGCATTTCAAGAAATTCTGAGGACCCGGAGGCCTTAGCCTGGGAGTGAATGCAGTGCGCAGTATTTTGGAAATAAGAGGATTAATATCAAATGTGAGGTTTCTTTCTCCTTTTACGTTGAATATGTAATGAATTCATAAGCAGTTTTGGCAGTCAGAAGTGGGTCTTTGGTGCTAAAATAGGAGGATATAAAGTAAGATGTCCCTTTAGGGGAAAAAAAAAAGATATTCACAATCTGTGGTTAAAATTACACACAATCTGTTGTGTTCAAATGGCTGAGTAATATGTTGCTGAACAAATATCAGACATTTATTAAAACTTAACGCTAATCACCAGTAGTATGTAGAAGACAATACACAAAACATATAGGAAGGTTTGATTGTTTTAATTCAAAGGCTCTCTCCCCGTCCCTCCCCACCGAAAGCTTACTAGGGAAGAACAAAACTACAATTTATTTAGGGCAAACATTTTCTGGATTACTTAGTATGGACTGAAGAATAAGTAGAATATTGAGTTTTTACTGTTTAACACAGCTTGTTCAAAACAGTGAGCAGAGATCAAACTATTGCAGGGGGACCGTTATGCTCATTTTTGTCATAAGGCCGCGAAAGGTAGGAACACGCTCTTGTGTTTTCCATTCACTGGTGTCACTAACAATTTCCTTCCTTGATTTGGTTGACATATGTATTTTAGTGAGGTTATAATAAAGGGATATTTGAGGCTCTTAAAAAAGCTTCCTAAATTCTTTTTTTCGCATCCAACGTAGATTATCCTATAAGCAAAGACTAGAAACTTTGGTATAGAAACTTTAGTGTTAAGACTATATAATGGCCTGGGCAACTTAACCTTTGTTTTATTCCCATTTTTCTACCTGGTTACTGAATAAAGATACTATTATAATCTTGCAGAGAAATTTGATTTATATGGCAGCTGTTAAAATGTGAAGAATAGAGGTACCCAGGCATTTGTAGAGATTTATGGCAGAATTTCTGCATGGGCAGTTTTTGCTTATTCATGTGCATTCTGATCTTGAGGGAAAATGAGGGAGAAGGTTAGTTTGGCCTTTGAGTATATCTCACCTCGGCAGCATTAAACGACTTATTCTCCCTGTTGCTTCTAGAACTAAAGGGATGCAGTGACGGTTTTTTGTTCTGATTTGCTGTGTAATCAGGTGCCCTAATTTTTTAACATTGTAAGAAACATTTTTCTTCAACTTTCATGGTTGTTAATATTTGGACTGTTGGACCAAAGTACATTATAAAGCTGTCAAAACCTAGCCAGATCACGCTCCTTTTCTCTGTAAAGACTCATCTTCATTGTGAGTGCTTCTTTAGTGTGTAGTTTATAATCAGCCTTTCATTCACTTATCATGCCCCACCTACTTTCCAAGGACATTAAAATAAGATGTTAAGTAGGAGTGAAAACATTAAGAGCCATGTGTAACAGGATGGGAAGTTAGTTGTAGTAATATACTTGACATAAAAAAGTTTGAACTTAAAGTTTAAGCTCTGAGCATCCTATAAATCCATAACCTGGAGAAATATACTGATTCTTTTTTTATAATTCATACATCTAAAAAAAGTTTTACTTGGTCAGAAGAAAAAATTTTCATATATCAAAAACAAAATTTTTTGATATGTATTGGATCTTTCCAAAGAAAGTAATATATAAATTGAACAACACACTAAACTTTTTTTGCCCAAAGTAATACAAGGTTTGTCTGGAAAAAGTTCAGCCATTATTAATATAACAAGAACAGTTTGTGTGACATCGATGTAACCTAGCAGCCAAGGAGAGTGGACTGGAATGCGCATGTGTGAACAATGAGGACTTCACTGTGTTAGTCACTGGGTCAGTAGACGCCACTGAATGAGCATGGGCACTGTGTGGCATTCGCATTCGAAATGACTGTGTGAATACAGCAACTAATCTGCATCAGATTTTTGCATTAAGCTTGAACATTCCCCTGTGGAAACTATTTGGATGATTTAGAAAGTTTTGGGGGACAATGCAGCGAGTGGAACGCTAAAGTGTGGCACAAATGCTTCAAAGATGGTTGAGAATCTGTTGAAAGTGACCCATGTTCTGAAAGGCCTGCAACAAGCAGAACACCTGAGAAAGTTGACCCTGTGCGGGCTCTAGTCAACAAAGATTGGCAACTGACAGTGCAAGAACTAGAAGCTGATCTGGGGATTCCAAAAACTACTGGGTACGAGATTTTCATGCAGAATCTTGGTATGAAATGTGTTGTGGCAAAATTCATTCTGTGGCTTCTGCTGCCATAGCAGAAGGAACATTGTGCTGCAGTTGCTAATGACTTGATTCAAACCTCTACCGATGAACCAGATTTCCTCAAGGTCGTAACCAGAGGTGAATGGTGCGTCTATGGCTGTGATCAGGAAACGAAGGCTCAGTCATCTCAAGGGAAGTTGCCTGGTTCTCCATACCCAAAGAAGGCAGGACAAAGTCATAACAAGATCAAGACCATGCTAACTGTATTTTTTGGTTGGGAAGGTGTTTTCCATCACGAGTCCATCCCTCTGGGGAGAACTGTGTGAGATCCTAAGGTGCCTGCTTTGAAGGGGAGTGAGGCGTCATTGTCCTGTGTACAATGTTTCTTGTATCTTGTATCTTCAGTAAATGTCTCTATTTTTAATAGTATGTGGATGGATGCTTTCTGGACAGTGTAGTGTTGGTCTTGTGTTTGCCCGCACTCAAAACAAAGAGTATAGTATGAAGGCGTGACTCTGTTGTTTAGGGAACTCTGGGTGGGTCTGTAGCTTGTTAGTGATCTAATTCCTAGTATCTGGACAAATAAGTGGTCAGCATGACTGAGATAATCTCTCATGAATCCTAGCTTGGTTCTTAGGAGGGATATATATAGTAAAATAAACATAAAATGTTCCATCTCCATCATTTTTTGAAGGTGTAATACACTGACATTAAATACATTCACACTGTTTTGTAACCATCATACTATCCATCCCCAGAACTTTTTCAGACAAACTCTGCACACATTAATAACTCATCATTTCCCACTCCTGGTTCTTAGACTTGCGAATGGAGACGGGTGGCAGGGAGTATGGTTTTGAGGTCTCTTTAGAGCTGTGTCTGTTCTGTGGTATGATAGGAGATCTCTCACTTCAAACATCAGGTATCACTACATGCCACTTTTGAGGTAAATACCCAAGAAGCCCTCTTCTATTGTGGGCCAGCTGGAGAGATCTCGGATACTGTAGGGAAGAAAGGCTGAGGGCCTACGTAATCCATCCCCCAGGCTCCTCAGTGTGTATTTCCTCAATTCAACCAGTCCTTCGTGGAAGACTCACATTTTCTGCCACCCGGTGTGGAAGGACTGATCTCCATCTGGAAGACTTTTTAGATTAATTGGTACCAGTAGACTTTTTGAACTATGTAATTACTTTAATCTGGCTCTCTAGGATGTTTGCTTCTGGACAGGATTGGTTGTGAAAAGCCTGCTAAGAAAACCTACCGCAGGTGTCGCTGATGGAAAAACGAGTGAATTGACCTGCTCACCGTGAAAGTGTTGAGCATTTTTCACCCAAAGGCCATTGAGAGGAGGCTTGTTGAACAGTTTTGGTTTTGTCATTATACTTTGGCTGTTGTCTCTCAGACTGATTGGACATTGCTTTTATGTGCATTTCAAAGGAATTCTTTGGGCCTGAGAACAAAATGAGCTTATTGCTATGGAGGAGACACCTTCCTTCCCATTTGCTGAATGAGCTGGTGTCTAACACCTTTATAAACTGAATCCAGTTTCTTCAAGTGAAATGAGAGGAGATCTCTTGGCCCTTCTGGAAGATCAAGTTTGGGAGACAGCTTAAACATCTCCAAATATGTTAATGTGCACTGAAATAAACACGCAAAGAGGGCATGCAGTGTTTTTCTCCCTTGCTTTTGCATATATCTGGTAAATAGGCACAAAATTATATCTTCGTTTTATAAAAATTCTTGTCTGAAAAATCTTTATCCTTCTGAGCTTCGACTGGGATTGATTACCTGACTAGTGAGGAATTGTCCAATGAAGAACTTCCTTATACTTTTTGGTAAACTCAGCATAAGCCTGATCAGAACTAAATTCTGCCCTGGAATGCCTTGAAGACAGCTTGTAATTTTATTGTAATTTGTCATTAAAATTTATAAGAAATGCTGTGTGAGCAAACTTCATCGGAATTTGATATATAACATGCACGTTAAATAAAGTCGAAGGAACGGTAAAGTGAAGGTGGACGACAATGCTGCATTATCATCAAACTTGTGTAGGGCCTAGATCTCAGTGTTCCCACCTCAAAAAAGAAATGATAATTCTGCGATGCGATAGAGGTGCTAACTCTCACTACAATAGCAGTCATATTACAGTATATAAATGTATCAAATCAGTATGTTATACAGCTTAAATTCATACAGTGCTATATGTCAAATATAGATATTTAAAAAATCTGAATGGCTGTTCTCCAGATATTAGCTGTAATTATATTCAGGTACCGAATTTATGTTAGGTTAATTTTCCTGTGCCCTTTTCCTTCTATTTTGTAAAAACAACATGAATTTCTTTCACAATTACAAAATGCAGTAGTTTTCCCTTATCCACAAGAAATATGTTCCAGGACCCCAGTGGGTACCTGAAACTGCAGATAGTATTATATATATGGATATATACTATATATACTGTGCTTTTTTTCTATTCAGACATACTTTTCCCGTAAAGGAAGCATTTTACAGCTTTTCTTTGTCATGTCTGAATTGCCAGCATCACTACTCTTGTACTCTGGGGCCATTATTAAGTAAAATAAATGTTCCTTGAACACAAACGCTGTGGTTTTGCAATAGTCAATTTGATAACCAAGATGGTACTAAGTGACTAACAGGTTGTGAGCCTATATAGCGTTGATACTCTAGACAAAGGGATAATTCACAGGATGGAGCAGGATGCTGCAAGGTTTCATTGTGCTACTCAGAATGATATGCAATTTAAAACTTAGAAATTGTTTATTTCTGGAATTTTCCTCTTAATATTTTTGGACCACAAACGACTGTAGATAACTGAAACTATGGAAAGCAAAACTGCAGAAAAAGGGGGACCACTTATCTTATTTTCTGAAGAGGATATTTTAAAATTCTGATGCTTGCTTTATACTTACCTTTTGAAACCTCCTCCTGTGTCCCTGCCTTTGGGAACTCAGTCCTGTATTATGGTTGCATCTGTTCATCATGAACAGCAGTGCGTTGAAGCTCTCTGCAGAGGCAGGCTCATTTGCAGGTGATAGAAGATTCTAGACTGCCCAAATTGTTCATAACTGGTATACACAGAACGCTCTGATGTAATTAACTTAACTGTCTTGTCATTCTTGATATGATTCACACCACTGGCTTCAAACTTTTTTAAAAAAAATTCCTAATTCCCCTGGCTAACGGTTAACCACCATTCACCATTGCCAGCTAGGAGACCTGTCATTGCTGATGTGAATAATGGTTTTAGCAATTGTGGATTTTCTCGCTTGCTTTTATGTAAGCCTCATACATCAAGTTCACTTCCCTCTCTTTGGGAAAAGAAACTGTTCAGTTGTTGCCTACAGTCTTCTGAATCATCCCACTGCCAAAAGTTAATGAACACTTTTCCCTTTTTGTAATACCCTAGAACAGAATTGAGATAAGAATACTGAGTATTACATATATCTCTGATTCTTTTCAATGTAATCTGACTTTGAAGTTTCAAACCTTAAAATAGTAAATAGGCTTGTAGTATTGTAATTTTGATTTGCATTTGAAATTGGATCTGGTCCTCAGAAAATGCCACTATAGCTGGAATGGAAATTATGATATCCAAACCCTTATTGGGGGAGGGCACATTCTTATTGATTATTGAAAGTACTTGACAATAAAAGTTTTCTGGATCACTTGTTAAGTGGCATGGCTTATTATTATTATCAGCTTGGTCCCTGAGGTTAGAATGCCTCCTGGAATTAAAGTGGTTGAAGTTTCCTAGCATCTATGGAAAGATGATACATAGCGGAAAGGAAGGAAGTTGTGGGCAGAAACCACTGCCGAAGCTGCCTCTACCGAGTGATCTATAGCTGAGCAGCAGTTCAGAATGATATCATGCAGTGCATTATTCTTTCATCTCTGTTAGCACAGGAATAAAACCTGGGAGGAAGAATTTTAACAAATCTCCAAGTCCGCCCATTCACCTAGACAAAGGCTTACCAAACATCATTTGCCTTCTTCCTCTCCTCCCCTCAGTTCTGGAGTAGTTTCTCCATCCAATACCATTTTAATGAATTCGGTCTTCTGGGGCAGATGCTTCCCTAACCCCAGAAAGGCTGTGTCTCCAGGTAGCGGGCATATGTCTGTAAATATAAGAAGTGAGCAGAGGCTCTCAGTACCGTTCTTATCAAGCATGTACACCAGAATCTGAGGCTGTCTTTTTTTTTCCCCTCCAGGTTACCTAGGTCATTAAGATGGCAATGAAGTGATTTTTGTTTGTGCAGGCAGTAAACTCATAGAGATGCAAATGTATGTGACTCCATTTGTTAATTTCAAGGGCACCTGGACTAAGATTGCCATTGCATCTATTCAGATTAATTGGTTCTCTCAATGAATGGCAGGGGAGGAGAGACTTGAAATATGTTCTTTATTAAGGTGTAGACCAGTGGACTGCTTGGCTTTTAGTTTTTCAGGGATATTAGAACTGGTCAGAAAAAATTGGTATCACCTAATAGCTTATAGAACAGTTGGGGCAGAGTCGTGCGCGCGCGCGCGTGTGTGGGGTTCATTTCCAATTAGCTGATCCTCAGCTTTGTCCCTTGTTTCTTTTCATGGAACAGGAGCTTTTGCATTGCATTCATGATACATCTGCCATGAGCTCCTGGGATGTTTTTAATGAATTTTAAATGCTGCAACCATTAAAGGACAAACTAGAAACTGGAAATTTCCTGTTAGTTGCATGCCAAAAATCTCTCAGTCCAATATAAAGTGCATAATGATTAGAAAATACGGTAGCATTGATGCACTCCTTTAATCTTAAGTCCTCATTGAGTTTCTTTCAAAGTGTGTGTGTCTGTGTTGACGTTGTGGTTAGATTTGATGGAGCATAAGGGCACGAGTAAGGACTTAGAAGCTTCTTATGCTGACTTCCTGACAAAATGTGAGAAAATGCAGGTAGAGAGAAATTAACAGTAAAAGTAAAAAGAAAGTAAAAATAATTAGATGAGACTGGGTCTAAGAGGTTGATTTATTCACCAGAGTACAGGTGAGCATTTTATTTCTAGTTGAAATGGTAAATCTTGGCTATTGAAGGATACTTTCATATCAATCCCTGGAAACGTTTTTCAAATGCTCTTAAAGCTTTGCAGTTATAAATGTTGCAATGTTTTGCATTTTTGGTGTAGGGTCCTTTTTATTTTCAAACTATGAACTACAGCCAGCCCAGTAATTACCTTAGAATACAGTTATATCCTATGGCAGTCTTAACCTTTCTTTTCCTTCTTTATTCATAAACTAGGTAAGAAAGATGAGGCTTTTAACTTTAATTTATAATAATGTCTCAGTTTAGAATGAATTGTGCTTTGGGCTAAGCACTCTCTGTTTGCTAAAAGAAAAAAGCTGCTAGTTTTTATGGAATAGATTTCTAGCGCAGTAGACTGACTGCAGAGCCTGCAGGACTTCTTTATCTTATTTGTGGAGCATCCTTTTCTAACCTTCTTCCTAACCAGATTTCTCTAGAGGTATTACTGCATAGAGGTATTAAGTAGCATCATAGCGTTGGAAATCCAGGAAACTCAAACTTGGCCCTTCTAGTTATTCTGAGTGGATGGGAAGTCTGATGTTCTCTTGGGGCCATCTGCTCAGATGTGAGGGCTTGACTCCAGTCTTTGGTGTTGACAGTGCTGACAAGGAAATAACATTTAAAGGATAATTAATTTTCTGGAAGGACTTATCCATTTTACTCCCTTGAAAAGTTGTGTGTGTCTTCCTGTCTGGAAAATGACAGACTGGGTAATTCTGACAGACCTCACTAAAGATGAATAAAAGCTAAACAAAAATGCTTTTAAATTTTTATTAAAAGCATCAAACAATTAACAAGATAGGAAGAACCTATTGGGCTGAAATTCCAGAGAGGATGGGAATTGAGAGAGAAGACCCCAGTGCTGAGGGCGGCTTTTGTCCTGAGAGCATTTGCTATTCATTAAGAAACAGCTGAGAACTTGAGTTGTGCTTCTGGTGGTTGTGTGGGGCTGGTGTTACAGAAGTCAGATCCTGGGGCTGGCCAGAGGTGGAGACAGTGATAGCTCACCCCCACTTCAAGCTGGATTCATGAAGAGCCACACCTTCAGGATACGAGCATACCAATTTTGCATCATCTGGGCGAACTAGAGAACGTGAAGCTTTGGTTTTGGATTAAGATAGATCCAAACTGGCAAGAGAGAATGGAACTTTCTGGAGGAAGATACCATCATCTTAGGCCATAAGTTTCTCCTTCAATTAAAATGTCAAATACATTGTCTAATACAATACAGAAGGAGAGTCAGGCAGATGGGGATAGGAGATTTCATGAATGGTAAACCAGTAGAAAGAACATAACAGAAGTGGACTTTACAGAGACTTTGGATATTGGATTTATCACACATCGACTACCGTGCTTACTATATTCAAAGAAATAAGAGCCCAAGCTTGAAATCTTTGTTAGGAAACTGGAAACATCACAACTTTTCTTACAAACATTCAAAAGACAAAAGATAAGTGAATAACTTATGAATAAGTATATGGCAGTACATTTCAAGTTTTAGGTGAAATGGACAAAGTTCTTAGAGAAACATAACTTTCTACAACTAAGTGAGGAAGAAATAGAAAGCATGAGTTTTCTAAGCTATGAGAGAAATTAAGTCATTGATCAGCAGACTAAGAAAAAGATTTTCAGACTTAAATGGTTTCAGTTAAGACTTATACTAAACATTCAAGAATGAAATAATTCCAATCTTCTGTAAACTCTAAAGTTTAAAAAAAGATGCTTTTCAGCTTATTTTAAGGCTAACATAACCATAAGTTTAAACTTAAGTACAGTTCAAGAAAGGCAAGTTACAGGGGAATATCAGTCATGAGCAAAAATCTTAAATATAAGGAAAATGAATGTAATATAGTATATTAAAAGGGTAACACCTTTGACCAGATTGCATTTATACAAGGAATACAAGGTTATTTTAACAATGGAAAATTAGTAAGTGTAATTTGCCATTTCACAGAGTCAAAAGAAAAATGTGATCATATTTATAAATGGAGAAAAGGGATTTGATAAAATACAACAATTCATGCTAAAATCATAGAGAATTAAGAACTTAACTTTATTAGTGTCTTCAAAAAGGCTACCGAACATTGTGTTTAATTATGACAATTTAACAACTTTCCCTTTAAAATCAAGAACAAGGCTATGATGCCTGCTGTATTTACTTCTGTTCATCTTTGTTGTAGTATAGAAAGGCAAGAAAAAAGATATAAGGATTGAAAAGGGGTATTAAGACTGCCCCTCATTTTTTATTGGGTAAGAGGAAAATCTTAACCACCAGGTAAATAATTGAGATTTTTCACATAAAAATGTATTTCTGTAGTTAACAATAACCAGTTGAATGTGAAAACTTAAAAGATAGCTTCAAACACCATTGGAATATATTAAGTGCTACAGGAAAAAAAATAGAACACTGTAAAGACAGGTAAGGGGCTGTTGAAATTTTAAGTTAGACAGTGAGGTAATAGCAGCAAAATCTTGGAGAAGAAACTAGTCACGTGGATTTCTGAGGGAAGAGCACTGGAGCCAGAGAGAACAAGAAATTGCTAGTGCCTAGAGGTGGTGTTGTGTGCGCTGTATTGGAGGGGCAGCAGAGAAGCCAGTGTAATTGGAGTGGAATCTTGGGGGTAGGGGAGTGAGAGATGAGATTGGGAGCTGATGGGTTTGGGGGTTCGATGGCCAGCGTGCAGATCACGTAGAGCCTTTTGAGCTCTGGCCAGGACTTTGGCTTTGACTCCAAGATGGGGGCCATCAGGGGATTTGAGCAAAGTAGTGGAATGATCTTGTTTTGATTGCTATGTTGAGAAGAGATTATGGAGTGGGGGCACAAAGGGGGAAGCAAGGGGCTCTTTTAGAGGATATTGTGTAATCCATACCAAAAGATTGAGTAGATTGTTCTAGGATGGTAGCAGTGAAGATGGTGACTGTAGACTTAGCGTGCATTTAAAGGAATATCCTAGGATTTGCGGATGGATTAGAAATGGGTTCGAGCAAGACAGGATCAAGGAAGACTTAGAAATATTGGCTTCCATGACTGGAAGAATTACTTTAGATGGGAAGGACAGCAAATGTAGAACAGACTTGGAGTGAGAAGGTCAGAAGTTTAGTTGAGCTATCTAGACATCCAAATAAAGATAAATAAGTACCTGAACAGAGGTTCTCTTGACAGAGAAGCCTGGTCTAGAGATACAAGTTTGGGAGTGTTGTCTAGGAAGAGAACCACAGATGTATCATAGGAAATTGTGTAAAGAAAAAGCAAGGACAAACCAGAGTAGGAGGAGATATTTGCAACATGTATAACTGACCTAGAACTACAAATCAGTAAGAAAAACAGACAACCCAGAAGAAAAATGGCAACAAGAGACTTCAAGCTTTTCACATAACTAGATAGCCAGATGGTCATTAAACATGAAAGAGTACACAACCCCATGAGCAATCAGGAAAGGGGGCATACAGCACAACAGGACTTTAGGAGAGAATTCTCATGCACCGCTCTCAGCATGAAAATGGTTACAACCATTTTGAAAACACTTGTTACTTACCTAATGGGGTTGCAAATACTCATTGTCTGTGACCCAGCAGATGCGCTCCTGGATCTATTGCATAACGTGTGTGCGTGTGCACCAGATGTGTAGAAGAATATTCGCTGTGGCATTGTTCATAATAGTAAAAAACTAGAAATGACTCAAATGCCCATCATTCATAGAATGGAGAAATCATGATATATTCACCAATGAGATACTAATAAGGCAATGACATACAAATTGCAATTAGACTCAATAACATGGGTGAATGAAATCACAAGTTCATTTAGCAGAAGAAGGTAGAAAAGTTACCATTTAGAAATAAATAGTAAATATTGTAAGAAAAAAAGATGCAAGGCGTTAAATACCCTAGGAATCAGTTGAGTGAATACCTCTAGTAGTCAGGGGACTGTGATCAGGAAGAGACACTTGAGGCTTTGGAGGAGCTGGCAGTGCCATATTCCTTGATACGGAGTTGGTCACCTGAGGATAATACTATACATATGCTAATGGTATTTATACTTGCCTAGTTTTTCTCATTCTGAGGCTTAATCTAGGGGAAAACAGCCTATAGGAAGTGGGGATATTGTTTATCTAATCAGTGTTCTCTAGATCGCTGGAACAGAATTGGTTAAGTCCTGGTCAGTGTCCTTCCTAGAGCTTGCACTCCTATGAAGGTGATCGAGAATGTGCTCAAGGGTGCACCTAGGTGCCTGAGGGTGGCAGCACACACCTGGGGTAAAAGGGCAAAGGCTTTGAAGCTAGAGACCTAGGTTTTAACCCTGAATTTACCCCTTAACAACTGTGTGACTTTAAGCAGTTTACGTCATCTCTGTAATCTGTGGTTTCATCCTTTGTAAACTGCAGACAACAGTGTCTGCCACAGAGTATGGTGATTTAGTGTATTGATGTAAAGTGCTTGGCACAAAGGAACTAGTGCCTCGAAGTGCTAGCCACTTTTAGAAGTAACTAATAGAAAGAATGTAAACAACACAGTGAACTAGGCATTAAAATGAGCACCAAGTACACTGTGTGCCTGTGAAGCCTAAGGAGGGGGCGTGTGCCTTATGCTAGGGTGTATGGGAAGGCACAGTGCCAGTGTCTTTTGAGCAGTCCCCCCAGTTTCTGTAAGTTGGAGGGAGGAGAGGTTCAGGGACTCTAGGCAGAGGGTACAGTGTGACTGGGGGGAGGGGGCAGGACATGCGCAGCAGCTAGTGTTAGAGGGGTGACCAGGAAGCCCCTGGACCAGAGTATGTCCAGAGTGTTTGGCCAGCACAGTGGGTTCATTTTAAAAACTTGCCAGCTTTGTCTTTAACAGCAGTTGCCACCACTCTGTGAACTTAGAGTCATCTACTTTTTGTTTGCCAGATGTCTAGACCCTGGAGGCATTTATATTTACAAACCTTAGACTATCTCTTGGGCTGAGTGTGAAAATAGTACAAGAAAAGCACAGGGAATTTGTGAAGGGACTAGATTTTGGAGGGACTTGAGCATCATGCTAACAAGTTTGGACTTGGTCTACAAGCTGTAGGGAGCTGTTGAAGAGTTTTGAACAGGCTGTTGAAGTATTAGTGTTTGTCTGGTAGGGTCACCTGAACTAGACCTGGGAAATGTGTTAGGAGGGGGAGGATGTGTTAGGAGGCCCTGAGCAGTGAAGAGGAGTGAGAGGCTCGAACTGGACCGGGGCATGAGCACGGGAAGCGAGGCTGTGTTTGACAGCTGTTATGGAGGCTGCCTTACTGCCTTTGGTAACGATGAGATGGGAGGTGTTGACTGAGAATACCAGTACCAGTAACAGCAGGGGGAGGAGGTGGGAACGAGTGTGGGCCTGAGAGGCATTGGGTGGTGATGTTCTGAGTTTGAGGTGGGAGGCTGACTTTCTGCTTAGGCTGCTCAGTAGAGCCGTTGTGAAAGTTGTTTTTTGAGAGACTCGGTGTTGTGAGAGATAGTTTTGAACATTCTTTTCAAAGTTCGTGTTAATGACATGATGATTGTTGACAGTCCAATTGTTACCAGACAGAAAGTAGGGTTTGCTGCCAGCCGCCACCCGTAGGCAAACTCTAGAGGCAGAGGTTTGGTGAAGATGGAAAGAGGTCTTTTATTCAAAAGCTACACAGTTTGGAAGAATGGCAGGTTTCTGCCTCAGAGACTGTCCCCTCCAGAAAACCCAGAGAACAATCCCACCACCCTCTGCCAGACCAGTCCAAGGCTGTGCCTGAAGTTCCTTCTCCATTTAAAAATACTTTCCTTTGGCAACCACAGGTGGCTGCAAAATGACCATCGAGGAGGCTTAGCTTGTTCCTGGTTACATCCAGCTTCAGGCTTCTCCCTGGAGTCTACCAATCAGCCCGCTCTGCCACGCAACCACTGCCACTTCCCACCTGCGCAGGGGCACAGGGCCACAGGGCCGTTGCCAAAGGCTGTGGCTGGCTCTGCAGGGGCTCTGTCATGCTGGCCACAGAGCTCAGTGCTTCCAGGGCCCACTGGGAGTCACATGGCTTCCAGGGCCCACTGGCTCTACAAATGCTCTGGCCCCTGCATCCATACTATGAATCCCAGAGGAAGAAGCTCAAGTCTCTGCCTTCCCTCTGTTTAAATTTCCCTTTGGAGACTTTTGCACACTCCAAAAGGGTCTAGCTGCCCAGCCAATCCTGTCCTTTTCCCAGGCTAGATTGGCAGGTCAGCACCTCCCCCTGCTGCCATGTGGACTTTTATGGTACAGGTGTGGCTGTGTCCTATGGTTTCCCCTGCAATCAGGAACCAGAAGTGGGTAGGAGGGCTTTTTCTCTGTTCATCACTGTCTAGCCTTGTGAAAACTCCGCACAGTGACTTTCTCCTGCCCTGTCTCTGCCGGGGGTGGGGGGGGGCAGGGAGTCTGTTGCTACGTGCTGTGCTAGCTCGATTACTGGGGCAACATGGCGCTGCTGTGCTGCCTCAGGCGCTTTCTGTGGCCCCTCCCTCACCCCCCCCCCCCCAAGCATCTGGCCGGTCTGTCTGGCCAGGTCTGCCTGTATCACAATGACTTAATGCAGCTATTGTCTTATGGTGGCCTTTATTTGGTCCAGTGCAGATGGTTGTGGGACTGTCCTTAGTACACAGAGAAATATTAGTGTTGACTAGTAAAAACAGAGGTAGTGGCATCTTGAGTTTCTTTTCCCTCTGTAATTTTTATTTTATTTTTAAATTCTTACCCAAGCATGTGTTCATTGATTTGAGAGAAACATTGATCTGAGAGAGAAACATCAATCATTTACCTCCTGTACATGTCCAGACAGGGTCTCGAACCTGTAACCTAGGTATGTGCCCTGACTGTGAATTGACCCTGCAAACCTTTTGATGCATGGGACAGTGCTCTAGCCTGCTGAGCTACCTGTCCAGGGCTTGAGTTTATTTTCAGATTGCATTAAGAAAGCTGGGTTCTGAGACGGGCAGCCAGAAGGCTTGCCTTACTTGGCCTGAGCTGGATTGACAAGCCCAGACTTGCAAACACACTTCGCCCAGCCTGAGATTTGGCATACCTGCTGCATGCTGGCCTGCCTTGACAGCCAACCTACATGTGCACCTGTGATGCTTTTCTCAGGTGAACGATTGTCAGTGCTTCTGCCTGGTAGAGAGAATTTTGCTCAGAATAAATGTAGTGAAGAGATCTTAAATCTATACAAGACGACTGGATCACTGAAATGTCTCCAGAAAGCCTTTGTAAATTATAAGATGACAATTATTAATAACTGAATAATGCTTACATCTAGCCTGTTTAAGATCAAATTATTACTATACTTGTATTTTTTAATGGGCTGGAAGTTTGCTTTGGGACTCCACATATAATTGAATACAATGAGTAAATGTTCCAAGTTTTAGTACGTAAAACTTACAGATTCATAGTTACATCTTTGCTTATAGCTTTTTCGGTTATGTTAATATAGCTTTGATGCTGAATCCTAAGGAACAAATCTTTATATGCATAATCCTAATTCCAATGAAAATGTACTGTGCTGCAGTGTGTCATCTGTTATGTAATGTGATTTCACTTTCAGGGAGATTTCTTTTTTGTTAATGTTAACCTTATATTGCACAAATAAGAGTATTCCATAATGTTTGAAATTTACTTTATAAAAAGTGCATTTACAGAAAATTCTGATTTGGGGGGAAAAATCTACCTAAGTAAACATTTTGCTTTAAATATATTTAAGGCTAATACATAAGTTGTATTTCAAATACATTAATAGAATTTGCTTGACTATTCTTAGTTTGAATTGGTTTGTTCTAGTTCAGGATCTCTGACCTTCTTGGAATATTTAAAATTGCTCATAAAAGCATTAAGACCTTTGATTAGAAATTTAGAATCATGCCTCGAATTTTGTGCCCATGTTGAAGATGCTACTCTGAAATGAAACTGGACTTTATTTCTGATAGTCTTGGGTCAACCTACACCAGCTTCCTTTCTGGGTTTTTGTTTATACTCAAGACTGCAGCTTTAAAATAGTCTGGTGAATTCAGGGTATTGTTTTAAACCCCGTGGGGCCAAATGGTTTGAATTTACATGGTATCTATTTAAAACAATCAATTTCTGGGTCTTTCTCAGGCAAACTCTAATACTGTAATGAAGCGAACTCTGAGGCTATTAATGTTATCAAGGCCCCTTTCCCCTGCTCTACCTCCTTCTCCTTGTTCAACTTAACGCTCATCTCATGATTTTCTCCTTTTATTACCACATTCTTTGTTCCAAGGAAGAAGCATGTTTTCTGTCTCTAGAGTTCTGCTCAGAAACTTTATGCCCTGCTTCTACATTGCATGTCACCTGAGAGATGGCAGAACGCAGCAGACAGCAAAGCTGGTCGTTTCAGCTCTGTCTTTTGGGGGAGACGAAAATAATTTTTGGCAAACAGATCTCGGGATGGCATGATATTTTCCAAATGTGTTAGTATAACCCAGGGACCTTACTTGAGTTCTGGTTATGACATCTTTACTGTCAAATTTTCCTTGGGGTATAGCTTCTGAGAGCTTTACCTCTTAAAATTGAGAGCTTTTATAGATTTTATTAATCAGATATTGATCATACTAGACCATCTGTCTAAATATGAATATTTTCCTGTAAGCCAATGAGAACCTTCTCTTTTCTCAGATTAATATTCTGTGACAAATGCTGCTTGGTGGGGAAGAGATTTTTCAATTTTAGATTGCATCCTTTATTGTGTTAATTTCCCTCAGGACAGAAGCCTAATGTTAAAAAAAGGAGATGAAATTCTTTCAAATAAAAATAGTACCAATTGAAAACATATTGGAAGGAAAATATAGTTACTCCAAGAAAAGCTTTATGCAAATGATTTAAAGGTTATAAGGCTAAAGTTCATTTTTCAAAAACCAATAGCTACCATTTAAGCTTAGTGTTAATAAACTATTTTAGGGTAAGGATAATATCTTAACCGTAGATTTTACCTACCATTAGCATAGCATCTGCAGATATACAACACATAGAAAATGTTTATAAAATAAAAATGTTAGTTGAAGATATACACATTTTGCTGTTCTTTTCCCCTCATAAGTCATATTGTTTCCCATTTGGATCTTCTGTGTCTGAAATGCCAGGAATTCTTCTTCTTCTCTGTCCATTCTTCTTAGTTCTTTTAATTACTGCTTGATCTTGCAGAACCTGAGTTTTAAAGAGCTAGCTAAAAATAGACTTGTCACTGTAAGCACCTCCTCACATCTGCTTTTTTTCTGGGTCCCTGCAAGGTTGACCAGCTTTTTTTTGGAGCTGCACATCAAAAACAGTTGGAGGAAAAACAGCATCTGTTTAGTCAACATTTCCAGCATTAGAAGACTGTTGGATTTTAAACTTCCTTTTTTTAACCAAATGTGTGCTTTCAGAGCAGTGGAGATTGTCAAATTCGGGGAGGTGTAGTTATCAAGGTTGATTGGGTCCTGATGAGCTTCCTCTGTTGTACGTTGCACCCTAGACAGGGTTTACAAAGAAGACGCAGCATCCTCTGGGCCAGCCTGCATGGCTCATTATTTCCTGTGTTGAATTGTTTGACTTTCCAACACCAAAGGTGCACAGGGCATTTGCGGGATAGCGTGTGGAGAGTCCAAAGTCAACCCCTCTTAGGTTTGCCCAGATCCTAGTGGGAGAACACAGGTTTGGGGTTCAGACAGGGTTTGGGTGCCAGTTTCTGCTGAGGTGCCTTGGTCCAGTAACCTGTTTTGTGACATAAAATGGGGCAATCGTGCCTACCTAACACATGGTACACAGTGTCTGCCCAAAGAAATGGACGGACCCGGGGCAGTGTCATCTTAAACCTAATAAAACTGGATGTGCTTTATTGTTTTAAATAGGCTTTACTTCATCTCTCCTTGGTTCTGAAAATATTGGGCTCTGTGGGTATCGTTTCTTTCAGTCCCTGCTGTGGATCAGCAACACTCCCCAGTTGAGACTATTGGAAACTGTGCATCCTTAATAATGAGAATTGCATCCGTTGTGTGCGCACTGGATTTTTGTTATTTCTTTTTGGTTTCAAAGGTTGGAGTAAATTATTTCTTTGAATATTCTCTTCCAGTGGCACCATAACCTTTTAAGTGCGTAGATAAGACACTTTTCCCTTGTTTTTTAGGGAAGATGGTAGGAGGTGTGATGTATGATCTCATTGTAGAAGGATAATGAGTTGTACTTATTTTTGCCAAAGCATGCTCACTAGCACGTTGGGAAATACCATTCAGAATAATTAAGTACGTATGTTTTGTGATTGTAACATCTCTTCCCACTCTACACACATCACCATATTTTGCCATATATAATGTGCACTGTTTTGCCCAAATTTTTGAGGGAAAAATAAGAATGCACATTATAAATGGGAAGTGCTAATTCCATGTCTGTATAAATGTTTTTACTTCTTTTATGCTTATGTGTTAAAAGTGCAATAACTCTAGATAGCAATAATGATCTCTGTATGCAAAATAATCTGGAATATGATCATTGATTTTGCTTCTAAATATAAATAAATAAATAAATTGAATTAAAAAATTAAAAGAATTTTTTCCTGAAAGTTTGGGCCAAAAACGTGGGTGCGCATTATACATGGCAGAGTCACTGCATATAAATCTGAGTAAACTAATTCATTTAATAAAAACTGACAGCACAAAATTCTTTATAATTTATTCATTTTTATGCCTATGGTTATATGTTAAAAAATAAGTTTCCTTCCTTACCTCATTACCTAGCCTCCCAATTCCTCTCTACAGAGTCAATCACTTACGTTCGTAGAAACTGAAATCTGTCTTTAATCATGGTTTGTTGCTCCCACGTATTTGCCCTTTCATTTCTCGGCCTTTGGCTATGATCAAGTGCCTGTGTGTGTGCAGTGTAATTGTTGGTTATAAGTTAGGCAACCAGTGAGAAACAAGTTACTAGGAACACATTTGAGTGGATGAGCATAAACAAGTAACTTTTAGGGTAACTTTTGCGGTGATGTCTCTTACTCAGTGAAGCCAGCTTTTGAAGCCACTTTTAGTGTCTAGATTTCCACAGCTGTGTCTCTTTTGCCTTCCAGTTGCAGCATGAGAAAGCTGAGTTAGAACAGCACCTCGAACAGGAACAGGAATTCCAGGTCAACAAGCTGATGAAGAAAATTAAAAAACTGGAGAATGACACCATTTCTAAGCAGCTGACATTAGAGCAGGTAAGAATCTAAAGCTCTCTGCACATTTTTTTCTCAGATCATCAACTGTTCTTTTAAGCTTTTAAGATGCCCTGAGGGATATAAATGAAACATATCTTTCAGCTCTTTGTTGCTACAGTGGAGACTTTATTTCTGAAGTCGGCACTGAGGGTCCGTGTAGCACCTGCTCACTGTCTCACACACTTTCTCTTTTTCTAACCACGGTTAATAAACTTTTAGGAGATATGTACTGATTTATAGACAGGAAATGTTAGGTTCCTTTTTGCAAAGGGGGAAGAATGTGTTTTTAACCACAGGATGGTTTGTGTGAAAGTTCCTGAGACAATGTGGCTGTGGAACTAAAACTTCTATTTCAAGAGTTCTTCAGAACAAACATTAGCATTTCTTATTTTTATTTATTAGCAACCTTTTATGAAACCTGTCTTCTCCTCACTGGATTTGTGGATTCAGATATGGAGTCAGAGACTTAGTTGCACACCCAGTTCAACCACTAACTAGTTGTATAACCTTGAATTAACTTCATTAACTTCTTGGGCCCAGGTTTTCCATTTGTAAACAGAGAAGGACAAACTAAAATCAGGAGTGGTAAGCTTAAACACGTACAAAGGGTAGAAAGGAACAGTGCATAATCCCTTTGTCCATTGCCCTTGGCGGGTATTAGCGTTTGGTCACAGTCCTTGCCTGTGGGCGTCTGGACAGGTCCTTGGACTCCAGCACACAGAAGTCTAGGCAGCTGTTATTGGTCCACCGAGGCTGGCGTGCCAGAGTTGCCTGTTATTTCCTGGCTTAGATCCACTCTTAGTGCTTTCCCCCCACTCTGGTGTCCTGAAATTTTACTTCCCTGAGACAAATAAGAGGCTGACCATGGTGTACTATTATCTGGTTTCCATGTAAAATTCAATATATTGATTAACATCTTCCAGCTCTCAACAATTTGGATCCCTATGGCCATTTTGATGATTTGGCTAACCCTTCCATGCTAAGTTGTCGTGATTTATCCAGACGTTGGGATCTTTCTGTGTATCCATGCTGACGGGTTCTTAAATCACCCTCCCACTCCAGCTTCATCATTATGCTTGAGAATGAATGGTGATAGGAATGTGAGGATTGAGAAATCAGGGTTTGTTTGAAACTTAGCTGACTTTTTGTGTTATTCTTGTACCTACCTGTATGTCAAAGGGAGGAATATTAGTGGGTTTTCCAAGACTATGAATAATGGCCTTAAAAATTTTTTACGCCCTTTCAGATAAAAGAAAAAAAGTTCCATTCCCAGGGGTTGATTATTTTATACATATTCAGAGTAATCTATTTTTACCACTTATCTTTAGAATTCAGGTACAATATCTAAATTTAGAAGGTTTCTCCTCCCTGCACAGTTTAAAAGCATTTTGTTCCAAAGTTCACCTGTTTAATTCCCAGGATAGGCACTAGCCAGTTAGTTCTGTTCAAGTTAAGACTTTGAAGAACCCCGTTCAGGTACCTGATACACAAAGTACTTGTTAGAAAAAGACTTAACCAAGTGAAATTCTCCCCGTAGTTGGTATTGTGAGAACTTCACTTGGTCATGGCCTTCACGGTGACGGTGGTCAATAACGTAAACAGCTTTGCTCTTGCTCCAAAGGAGATCTTGGGAATAGGGCTGTAAGCCCCAGCATTTTGTTGTGACCACCAGGGGGAGGTAGTGGCCTAGCGTCAAAGAAACGCAGTCAGGCCCCAAGAGGTGGCTTGCCTACACCCTCTTAAGACTCCTTGGTAACCTCAGTAACTGAACCCCTTTAAAATGAGATCCAAAGTGTATGTTCTTTCTGAGTTAATGACTCGGTGTGTTTTTAGACTTATTTCAGATCTCAACAGTAAAGAAATGGATTTCCACAATGGAATACATGCTTTGCCAAGCCCTGTAGAAGAAATATACCTCAGATCCAGGATATCAAGTCTCTCTATTTTAATTAAGGTGGAGAAATTTAACATCACCATAAAACATTTTCCCCTGTGCTTTGGATAGGTTGACAATGATTCATAGATGTTCTCTGACTTTCTCTGTGGTCATCTCTTGGAATTATCACCTGTAATATATTATACAATGTATGTCATAGTCTGTATTATATAATGTATTCTATGCTACAGATTATTATCAGATGAGTAAAGGCATGCACTACACTATGCTTTATAATCATGTATGTGTAGTACATGCATTTGCTTTTCTGACAAAATTATAAGCTAATTTGAAGGCAGTTTTTTGATGTAGCTCATGCCCTACCACTGCCTTGTTGGAAGAAGTGTGGATTTGGACAGGTGACTGGAGAGTGGTCATTTGTTATTTGGAAGGCGGTTCAGTGCACCGTTCGGGACCTGAGCACAGAACTTGTAAGGAACCAGATGTGAACCTATTTCCTCTGCTTAATATCTTGGTTCACTTTTTTTTTTCTTTTGGTAGCAGCTTTATTGAGATATCACTCATATACCATACAAATCACCCATTTAAAATGTATAATCCAGTGGTTTTAGCATATTCCAAGTTGTAACCATCACCACAGTTTTACAACATTTTCATCACCTCGTAAAGGAACCGTGTGCCCTTCAGCAGTTAACCCTCACCCACCTTAAGCAAGAACTACTCTACTTTCTGTCTCTACATATTTGCCCGTTATGTCGATACTTTCCATAAATAGAGTTGTATAGCATGTGGTCTTTTGTGACTGGCTTTTTTTCGATTAGCATAATGTTTTTATTCATGATGTAACATGTGTCCATTCTTCACTCTTTTCCTGGCCAAATAATGTTCCACTGAATGGATATACCATATTTTGTTTATCCATTCATTGTTTGATGGAAATTTGGGTGGTTTCAACCTTTGGGTTTTGATGAATAATTCTGCTGTGAACATTGTATACAATTTTTTTGTGTGTGGACATCTGTTTCTATTTTTCTTGGGTACATACCTAGGAATGGAATTGCTGGGTTACATGGTAACTCTGTGTTTACTTTTTGCAGAGATTGCCTCACTGTTTTCCGGAGTCGCTGCACCATACTGCTTATAGCTATCCTGGTGAATGTGAAGTTGTATCTCCTTGTGGTTTTATAGTTCTCTGATGGCAAATGATGTTGAGCATCTTTTTAGGTGCTGATTAGCCATTTGTATATCTTCTTTGGAAAAATGTCTGTTCAAGGTCTTTTTATTATTGAATTGACAAGTGCCTTAATCAAATATATCATTCACAAATATTTACTTTTTTTTTTACTTTCTTGATAATGTGCTTTGAAGCATAGTAATTTTTAATTTTGATGAAGTCTAGTTTATCTCTTCTTCTTTTGCTGTCCTTAGACTTCAGTGCCAAATTGAAGGTTATGAAGATTTATCCCTGTTTTCTGAGAGTTTTATACTTTTGACTTCTGCATTCAGGCCTTTGATCCATTTTGAATTAACTTTTGGGTACTGTGTGAGATAGGGGTCCAAATTCATTCTTTTGTCTGTGGCTCAATCTTGTTGTCCCAGTCAGTTTACTTTTGAGCCTGTTTCCTTACTGATAAAATGGCAGTGTTAGCAAACTTACATTGGATACAGTGAATGGGGGAGAGTGTAAGGTGACTCACAGAGGCTGCTTTGTAAGCACTCAGCATGAGGTGGTTGCTGCTATTAATTTTAAAATAATCCATTTTTTGAACCTAAGGGATCGGACCTGCAGAAGGGATATCGAAAGGTCTTTTACCAGGGGTTTGTGTTGGCCATAATATGTTTTAAAGGTGTAGCTTGGGTTATAATGGTTTTTAAGTAGGCCCCTGCCTATTATCTGTAAAGGAGAATTTAGCAGTGTTTGAGGCTTAACAATGTTTGTCTTGGCCTTTTTTTCAAAGCAGGCCCCCATCAGCTCCCCTGCCAGAAGGCCTCCTTTGTAAGTTTCTCTCCCCAAAAGTCAGGCCTTCACAGGCACACTTAATCAGTCAGATAGCATTTATTCTCCCCTTGTACCAGAAGCTGGGATCCTTTCGTTCTTCAAATAGGGAGTGTTAACAGCTTGATCATCGTCCAGGTCTCTGTCTTTGTTGGTGTTCTGAGATGTGTGAATTCACAGGATTTCAGAGCTGGAAGACTGTATTGGGGGAAGATTGCCTTTGTCTCTAGACTCTAGTGGAGACGTGAGACAATGGGGAAATTGTGAGGAAATCCAGAGGCAGGGGCATCAGCTCTCCTCCTAGGGTTTGGGACAGCAGCCTCCTAATCACCTTTTCTCTCTGCCCAGAACCTGCTGCAGAGGAGGGCATGGTATGACTTGCCGCTTGGTGACAGACCAAGTTGGCTTGTAAGTGGCCTAACCTGCCTATACTGCTTTTTCAGAAATGGAAGCCCAGACAGAGAACAAGAGGCTTTCCTCAAGGTACACAGCTAGGGAGTGTTTTGTTTTTGTTTTTAAATTTGAGAGAGAGAGAGAAGAGAAGAGAAAGAAAAAGAGATTTGTTGTTCCACTTATTTATGATTCATTGGTTGATTCTTGTATGTGCCCTGACTGGGGTAATGAACCCGCAACCTTGGTATATCAGGACAATACTCTAACCAATTGAGCCACCTAGCCAGGGAGGAGTTCTTAATCATTTATTTTAGTTAACCCTTTTGGCATTTATTTAGCATTCTGAAGGGTTAACTCCAAAAGACAATTTATGGGATGATGTGAAAAATCATGTTCAGAATAATGTAAGATTACAAGGTCTTTGCAGCACTGTTAGTCTAATTAACTAGGTTAGTCTCATCACCAGGACTTGAGTGCTATTCTCGGCTCTTCCGCGCACACTGGTAGCCCGTATTGGAAGACTTTAGTTCACACAGGTTTTCAGTGTTAGTCTCTAATTTGGTATTCACATCTTAGGTAAGAACATTTAGAGATTGGAATATTCTCGGAGTCAAGAAATCTTGATCGGAGTGATTTCTGCCAACTAGGAATGATTTTTTTTTTCTTCTCTGGAGAAGGATAAGTGGCATTAAAAGGCACATACTGGTTTACTTATTAAGTGAAGTTCAGCTCAGCGGATATGAGGGCCCTCTGTGCACTCGGCTTAGAAAACTGTCTTAAAGGAAAGAAGAAAACAGCAGCCGTAATCAGGTGGACTGCGTACCTAACTGCATATGTGTTAGGTGGTACAATAGAAAAACACTGGAATAAATTAGTGGAGCATTCGTGTTGACACGTGATAAACAGGGTTGCCTACCACCTACAAGACACAGTTCTCTTTCCCTGCAGTGGGTCCAGTGTAGTTTTCTTGGTCACTCCTGAAATTTGGGGTACGTTTTCCGGTCCAAGATGTCCTTTCCTCCTAAACCACAGAAGCCCACATCTAAAGGTTGGATTTAGAATTTGAATGGCAATTTCACTCATTAGCATTCATTTGCACCGACAGTATTTTAACCTGTTGTAGTTCAGGGACACTCTTCTCTAGCTTCAAATTTTCCTTCCATCTGGATAAGCTGAGTGGTGTCAGGCGAGCAGTTTGATCTCTGTTGGGAAACAGACACAATATCTAACACGTAGGTTTGTTGGGAGGCTTAATCTTCCATTGTGCCTCCCTCACTCACCATGGGTACTGAAGTCCTTTCATCCCTCTGCTGCAGTTGCTCCAGTGTGGACTGCACAGCCAGAAATCAGTTAAAATGTAACCGTATATATGACTAGGACAAGTTTCATCAAACAACCTTACATGCTTTGCACTGATTTTCATTCAGCCCTATTTCATTTTTAGCAAAATGTAGGTCACAACTGACTCAACTAATTTCACAATCTACTAATAGGTTGTGCCTGCAGTTTGAAAACATGCTCTGATGTGCCCAGTGCTTTCCTGCCATAGATCTATCTCCAGGGGTCTGTTTCCTCCACCTGGACCTCTTTCTCCCTCCCCATCTCCATCCTTGTTCGCTTACCTACGTACCCCCCCCCCCCCCCCCCGTCACTTAGGGTATCTGTGCTATGAAGTATTTCCAAACCTTCAGTCCTTCTCTTGTAACACTTGGCACACAAATAGTAATTAGCAAACAGTTAAATTGTTTCTTCCCTATAAATTCCCTGTAAGATAAAGTCCCTGATGACTCACATCTAATCAGCTCTCCAAAAATTGTAGCTGCTGCCATTGATAATGAAAGTTTCCACCTAATGTCTATGGTAAATGACATTATATTATTCTATATGGTAAATGACATACTATATAAATATCCAGGAAAATGTGCATGCATATTATCCGAGTCTCAAATAATATTGCCACTCACCTTCCTTCACCTGGTTACCTGTTTAATTTATGCATATCTGTGTGCTCATACATCATCTGTGACCCTACCGCTTTGACATCCTTTACGTCCTTGCTATAGTCGGTGCACTAGGATGGCACACATCCTATGTGAATTCCACACACCTTTGCTATGTGCCTGGCATTTGCCACAAACTCTGCTAAGAAAGGTCCCTGGCCTTGTAGAGCCCGATCTCAGGAGGCCAGTGACCGTAGGGACAGTGATGAGAGATGCTCTGTGCAGTGTTGTGCTGTGTGGAGAGGAGCAGCATTACTATTTTAGAAAAAAAGAACAAAATTTCATTTCATTTTCTAAAATGAAACAAGGAAACAGTATATTTTGAGTTGTGTGAGGATGAAAGGGAAGTTTTAGGTTCCTGGCTCTCAGAACACTGGTTCTTAGTGAAGAACGTCTGGAAGATGTCTGGAAGTTAATTCATTCCAAGTACAAACGAAACTGACAGCACCGCCAGCCTGCGCACAGTGCTGATGCTATCTATTTTAGTAGCCAAAGCGACTGGCTCAAGTGAGGTACACAGGTAACCTCTGTGTCCTCGTGACTGAGATAGCTGTGAATTAAGCAGATTGGGGCTCATGTTCGGGTTTGCATCCTTGGTTGATTTTTTTTTTTTTTTTTTTTAGGTGGAACCAAGTATTTCTTAAATTCATGGGCAGTGTGGCCGTACTGGGTTTCTAAGTGTTTCATTCACGCTCACAGCTGCCCTTGCAGCCCCTGGCAGTGGGAGGGCTCCGCTGCATTGCTCTGGGCAGCACCTGCTGGGGCTGTGTGCCAGTTTTTTTCGAAAGAGCATCCATGTTCCTTGAGGGTTCACTTGCATTAAGGAGCCGAAATTTAGTGACCACTGTGCTTACTTTAAAATTTGATTTCAAACACTGACCTCAACTTAGGGAAGTCTAGGAATCTGTATTTTTAAACATTTGCATTATAAAATTAATCCATTGCTTTTTAAAGAAAACTTGGAAAACAAGTAAGTACAAAAATGATAAAACATGAACTAGACTTCAGCTTCACCATTTTTTCATTTTCCTTCTCCTTTCCTCTTTCTCCTCCTCTTCCTCCTTTTCTTTAACAATGGTGTGTTACAACTTGCTGCCTTGCTTTTAATATTTTTTTTGTAAAAATTAATAACCTGTGTGTGCACATTCAGATGAGCTGTATTGGGGTACAGCCAGACATGATCATAGTAAACCCTGAAGTCCGCTTTGTGGGAATTTGTAGCAAATCCTTGAGGATGTTTGGGCGATTTGAGAAGCTTGGGTGCAAGCATTGTACTTGCTATTTGGAAGGGGGAGGCCTCGGAGCATAGGTGAAAAGGGAGTGGGATTTGGTGCCTTGGAAGTAGGCAAACTAAGGGCAATATGCAGTGCTCGAAAGAAGCTTCGGCAGGTTCTCTTTCCAGTGGATTTATTTTGTGGTCAGGGAGCTGTCAGCATGTCCCGATGCCAACCAAGAGATCCCAACTCCAGACCTGTGAACGTAGACGCTAAGCTCTGCCAGAGACACAGACAAGTCTCTAGAGCGGGGGTGTCACACTCATTTTCACCAGGGGCCACATCTGCCTTGAGGTTGCCTTCCAAGGGCCGAATGTAATTTTAGGGCTGTATAAATGTAACTACTTCTTAACAGTTAAGCGAGAGCTTGACACTGCTGCCAGGTAGAAACAAGCTGCTGGGCCGGATAAAACAGGGCGGAGTGCCTGATTCAGCCCTTTGGACTTGTGTTTGCCACCTGGGCTCTATAGGATGTGACAACAACACCCCCTCCCAATCCCTAGGGTTCCTTCCCTAAACTCTGTTTCAGTGAAGTACAGAAACTCAGTGTTCCATCTTGTTCGACAATGTTTTGAAGTATCTGATACCGCTTGCCACATGGATCAGTTTGTACAGACAGTGGTACATGATGGCAGGGAAAATACTCAAAATCTGTTTCCTGCACAGAGAGGAACCTCCAGCAGTGTGCATGCCTGGTCTTGCACTGAGGGTGAAGACTTCCTGTTAAACTGAAGGGCATTGGTGTGCTGCAGCCAGGGCAGTGACGTCCAGAGATACTATACTGAGACTTCCTAGTTGCTTCTGAATTTTGAAATGCATGCAGTCTTATTCTTTGTGACCAAAACAAGAATTCAGTTGATGATTTAGAAGAGGCAGTCTTCCCTTTGCTGAACCACAGCCAATAAACGAATGGCTAAGTAAATCTCACAGCTCTATGTAAGGCAGTGGGTTGGGTGTGGTCATGACTAGAGAGGAGTGATTTCTTTTATCCAAGAATTTCCATTTTGGATAAAGCACGTCAAGAAAAGTTTCCCTAATGCTATTTTGTTGAAGAAGTTTATTTTAGATCATGGACAGATGGTAGCCACTGATGTAACAGTGCATTTGCAACATGCACTACGATAGGACTTCTTTCCCGAGGACTTTTCCGCTGTACTCTTGAGGCAGCCGAAAGAACGTCCACCCAGGACATTGCAACCTGCTTTCCATCCATGGTAACAATTTGGAACAAGAGTCCCCTAGCACTGTAAACCTGGTGTGCAGGTTTGTTTAGTACTGTGCTGATATCCATGTGACGAAAACTGAAGTCTAGAAACTATAGAAGTCTGAGTAATTACGTGTGTGTCTTTCATGAAGATCTTCGTTTCTCAGCATCATTGGACAGCAGCAAAATTCGCTGAGCTTGTAAACTGTGAAATGCATGGTGCCATTTTCCACACGTTAAGGTTAATGGGATGTTAATGCTGTCCTGAAGTTATATCCATTTCAAAAAACTAATTTTTCTAGGAACACAGTTTTTGAGAAGAAAAAGTTGTAAGCTTTGGTAAAGAAGGTTAACTCTGGGCAATCTGGAACATTCTCAGTCTTCCAGATAGCTAAGTCATCACTACCATTTGTCCCTTGAGAGCTTATTGGCTCATTCTTTATTTTATATATGTAAATTAACATCCTAAATTAAGGGATATACAAATTATATTAGGAAATAGTTAGTTTTTAGAATCAGATTTTTTTCTTGTGTTAAAAATAATAAATTTCATTAAATCAGGTGGGGTCATAAAAGGTAGGAAGGTAAATATCACCAGTGTTACTTTCATCCAAGGGGCAGCCCTATTTGTCTTGCTGTATATGTAATGCTTTGTGATTTTTGCATGTTTATTTTTCTCTGTCAGTGTATTTCTGAGGGGCATAGATAAATTTCCTTTCTACCTGTGAATGTGGCCATCCTCCTTTTCCTTTTCTCTTCCTCTCCCCTGGCAAGCTTCCTTCGGCTCTTCCTGTGCTCAGCATTGCACAAGCTGTGGGGATGACCTACAGCTTCTTTTCGATTCTGAAACCAGCCTCAGTTTGATTAATCAAATAGGTACTTCAGGGGCCCTGTGCCATATGAACGCCTGTCTTAACTCATCTCTAACACAAGTTGGCTGCTTGATTTCTTCAAAAAATGGTTCTTTCCAGAAGGTAAGGGTCAGATGTCTTCCAGCCTAGGAGAATTGCCAGGGCTGAGTGAAATTCCACTGATTGCCTGACCAGGGACCAACTGAGGCAGTGTTTAAGTTTGACTTGCCTCTGTTGCTTTAATTTGTGAAGGCTTTGCTGCAGAGCAAGGAGCAAGGACCGTTGTATGTTGTTCTCAGCTCTTCATGTCAGTACATACGATATATTTCAATAGCTCCCTCATGAATCCTGTGAGTCCCTTCTCTATGTGTACTGCAGGTCCTTGATCAACATCGGTTCTTTATAACATTGATGAGATGCTGTTGGGACTTAACTCTTGCTTACATCTGTTAGTCTAGGGTAAAGTTGGTTTTGTTATACGTCATTTTGCATAAAGTCACACAACCAATCAACAACATTAAGCGAGGACTACCTGTACATGTAAAATCTTGATTAACTCAAATGTATTGGCAAAGTAGGATGGAATGAGGTAAGATCTTCTATTGTCTCCACTGGAAACAAAACTGTCATAGCCCATTTGTGATGCTATGATTTATACTGTAGACTGGTTTATAAAGAACAGAAACTTATTTCTCACAGTTTTTGAGTCTTGTAGTCTGAGATCAGTCTTGTAGTCTGAGATCAGGGTGCCGGCTTGATGAAGTTCTGGTGAGGGCCATCTTCCGGGTTGCAGCAAGCTGCAGAGTCTCTCATGACTCTTAGAAAGGGCACGAATCCCGTGATGGGGGCCCCCCTCATGATACCACCTAAACCTAACTACCTTCTAAAGGCCCCAGCTCCAAGCCATCAAACTGGGGGTTAAGGCTTCAACATGTTAATTTGGTGGGGCTGGGGCACATTCAGTCCATTGCCAAAACTGTCTTTGTTTTCCTGACTTTGGTTTAGTCATTTTCTGAATATTGTGCTTTTTCTTTCCCCAGATGATTCTGATATACCTCCACAGTCACCACTTTGAACGTCTGTGGTATTACATAATAAATTGATAGAAAATTGGGCTGAGCCAGTAATGGCCTTCAGATACTACTACCTAAGCTGGGAGGTTTGGGGGATTGTTGTGTTAGTCCCCATCACCCACTGGTTTTCTTGGGGTCTGCCTCTTTCTGTTAAAAAAAAAATCTAGCCAACTCTAGGAGTTTGGTTAATATAGAACCTGGAGAGTACTCTGCTGTTTCTTTTTTTAAACCTCAGTTGCACTCCGTGTACCATCAGCATTCTGGGTGATTTTTACTGTGTGTTGTGACGGACTTTGTGTCTGTGTTCGGTGTATATGGTAGCCCCACCGTAGGCTCTCCCCTCTCTCTGTTATCTCGTATTAGTTGTAATGGGCTGCCTTTTAGAAAACTCTTTTTTTCAATTACAGTCAAAGTACAATATTATATTAGTTTCAGGTATATGACATTGTACTTGTGAAGGGATCACCCTGGTAAGTCTAGTAGCCATCTGACGGTAACCACACACAGTTATTACAATATTATTGACTGTATCCCCTATGCTGTACTTTATATTCCATGTTTTTTTATAACTGGCACTTTGTACTTTTTAATCCCTTCCCCTTTTTCACTCATTTCTCCAAACCCAGAACTTGTTTTTTAAGTCAGATATTTGGGGTTCAAAAATATTTTCCCATAGAAATGATGATTGTATGGTAGTTAGACTAAAACTTTTCAAAGTAGATTGAAAAGATCCACTAAAACCTTCCAGAAGTCTGTGATTGAATACAGTGGTTAGGCTGATGTTCTTTTCTCATCAGTCCCTTTTGCCAGGTGTTCCTTTCCCTCACCTCTGCCTCCACCCCAGCGTCCTATCTCCCTTCGAATGGGAGAATGCGACAGCGAGACAGAAGTCTGGTGGTGTCGGGAGCCGTTCCTCAGCTGCTTGCTGTCTTCTGCTTTTTTGGTGGAAGTTGGTTGCTGCCCACTGAGAAGACACAGGTTGGAAGGGCTGTGAATTCAAATGTGTCTGTTATATTTGTATACACTAAATTTACCCATTAAAGAAGTTCTATATTTATTTTGGGAACAAAATAAGAACTCTTGGTCTGATGTTAATTAACCTGTGATGAGAAGGAGAGCCACTGAAGAGAAGTAAAGAATTCGGCAGCCCGTTGAACTTAGTTACGAAGCAGCCTTTCACATGAATGTGTTCTACAAGTCGGCTGTATTCACTGGTGTTCACAGAACAAGTAGTCAGAAAGGGCTCAGGTTAGCCTGAGAATCTGATGCTTGGTGATGGGCGACAATGCCTGTTGAGTGAACACTGAATTAAAAAGTGATTAGATATTTATTAGGAAAGAAATAGGAGATAGTAATACAGATAGAGACCAGCATAATGCGTCATTGGGCTGATGTTCTGATTTAAGCATGCCTTTCCGACTCCCCTGTAAATTTAACACATGCTGCGGGAGTTGAGGGTTGTTCAAGATCAGAAAAGTGTAACAGGCACTGAAATCCCCTTCTCCCTGAACTCGCAGAACTGGTGTGGACGCTTTGGCTCCAAATGTGTAGATTGTGGAATTAGTGAGCAAGGGGTGGAAGGGCAACTGTGATAAAGACTTGAAGGGGCAGTTAATCATAATCATAAATAATACCATTTTCTTTAATTCACTGCCCCTCAGTGTCTGGGAGCACTCCTCAGCAGTGCTGAAAAGTGGGAACTTTTGGAAGTGGAGAAACAAGATAGTAAACCCTGCTCTCCAGGGGCTAAACCGAATGAGTTCCTCCAGCACTGCCAGTCTGTGTAATGAGACACCCAAGTCGAAGCTGCTGAGCTGGGGCCTTCCGTGTGGCCTGCCTCATGGAAATAAATTAGGAGAGCAAATTGGTACAGTGAACTTAGTGTCACCCCCAGGAAGCCTTGGTTTGCTGAAGTGGGCAGTAAATGGATAGCTGGCGCCAAAAGAAGCTGAGATTCATGTTCATTTCCAACTTGTTTACCCTGCTCTCATCTGTTCCCTTACACTCTCCAAGTTGCCCCCTACTCTGCTACTCCCAAGACTCGTCAGCGGATAGGCTCACAAACCATAGTGTAAGTTACCCCAAATCCTATTTCCCCCTGAAGATGCCCTGTACGTGTTGGAAGGATGGGACCCAGCTCTTTTGGACAGCATAGTGTCTGCATTCCTCTCCTGGTGGTATCACTTTGCTGGAGTCACATCAGCTCTCAGGCCAATCGGTGGTTTCTTCAGCTCCAAAATGAGAGTGCAGGTTTAGATGATTTGTCTTGCTGCTTCTAGCTCTGAAAATTGGTGCCGGAGCTAGTTCAGACTGAAGACAGCTGCCATTTTGAGAATGATAGAGAGTGATAGAACGGGTAGCCCAGACAGCGGCCTCAGAAGTCAGCTAGGCCAGCCTCTCCTTTTACAGATGAGGATGTCGAGGCTCACAGTGGGTGAGTACCTGCTAGAATCGCATGTCTAGTAAGTTATTCATAGGCAAAGACAGCTTGATCTTGCTTTTGATTTTCAGAGTTATTACTTAGCATTATGCATGATTATACTATAAAATGAAAAGTAATTGGGCATAAGTTTCTCTACTACAACATGATTCCTTGAGTTTTTTCTTGCTACAGAGTACTCACTATAATACTTTTAGTGAAACATAGGAACCAGGGTCCTTAACGGGCAAATGCCTTCAAATTTTGTTTGTTTAAAAAATGGCTATGAATTATACTCAAAGCTTGGCCAAACACGTGGTCAGCATGGAGAATCACTAAGTTATGTAGGAGTTGTGCGAGGCTTTCTAGGTTTTTCCCTCATGGCTTCAGGTAGGAGCTGTTGAACATTCTGAGGACCCAGCATGTGTCAGCCCACCCGCAGCCTCACAGCACAAAATGCTTCTGACTTACTCTGAAATTGCATTCCTTCCTCCCTCCTTCCCCATGCCAAGACAATATCTTAAAGCTGTATTCTTCGCTGACTCTGTGATCTAGGCTCATTTACTTATTGAATGGCATCTGCTTTGGTTGCTCTAAAAGGGTGCATTTTACACACGGTATTGGTCCCACTTCACTGCATATACGGGAATCTGTGATCGGTGCAGAGCTTGCCTCTGTGACCTCCTAAGGAAATGGGAAATCTGCCACTTTGGCATTTTTGCAGCTGTGTGATCAAAAATAATTTGTTGACTCAGTGATGGAAAAGGTGGATTGCTCTTGGTTTCAGGGACAGCATAAGGGCAGTAACATAGCCTTTCTCTCTCTTTAAAGAAAATCCCTGTTAAAATTATTTAACTTCTCAAATGTATAGACATGTACGAAAACTGATATAACCTATTCCCTCTCCCTGTCACTGTGCAGTCTAGTTATCATTGCACTTCCTGTCCCTCTCACTTGCCCTCTTTTTCTTCATATCCTTTTATCCTCTACCAAGTCTATAATTTGTTTCATTCACTCTCTTGACACCATTAAAATGTAAGTTCCACAAAGGCAGAAGTTTCTGACTTCTTGTTTCCCTGCTGCATCCTGTTAACCAGTGTCTGGCATTGTTTTCAATATTTTAATATTTTTCAATATTGATTGATGAAATGAATTTTTTCATTATTGCTTCTTTTTATGAACAGACTTCAGTTTGGGGTTCCCCCCACAGTTGCATACCCTGCCCCAAATCAAATTTCCCTTCTTCCCTACCTCCGCAGAAGTAACCAGTATTGTGAATTCTGGGTTATCATTTTGTACATACTTTTGTATTTTAGGACATATTGATATGCATCCATTGACCAGCATGTAGAATTGTCTTCAGGTGTTTGAGTTGTTTATATAAATGCTGATAAAATCTTTTTGATTTAATGTTGAACTACATGCAGGACTTGGGGGCTGGGTTGGGGCAGATAAACTCAGATAAGTCCTGATACGGCTTAAGCAGCCACACCCTCTTTAAGGAAGACTTGCTGTGTGTCTTGAATAAGTGCTAACACAAGCAATGTACCATACAACGATTAAGATTTAGCATCAAAGAATGAACCTGTCTTGGTTTTCTCAATTCAAGTTTAAGAACTAGATGCACTTAATGTGTCTGTGCCAGAAAATTGGCCATTTCTTTGCAGTTTTCTCCATGTAAAAGGGTCTTAATGGTCCAATCAAGGAATCTAATTAACGAAGTTTAAGTGGCCTACTATTCTCAGTAAAACTTTTTTTCTTCCTCTAGTTGAGACGAGAGAAGATTGACCTTGAAAATACTTTGGAACAAGAGCAAGAAGCACTAGTTAATCGTCTCTGGAAAAGAATGGATAAACTCGAAGCTGAAAAGCGGTTTGTTCAGTCTTGCTGTTCCGTGTGGGATGCTCATGTGTGACTAGGGTACTATTCCGGGTGTGACTGAAGAATAGCAAAGAGACATTTAATTCTGTGGTTGATGCGCACCATTTAATTTTGTCAAATGAAGAAATGCTGGAAGCCTTCTAACTCTTTTCGTGTTGGTCACCTCTTTATACTTCCCTCACACTGTCCCAGTAGGATGGCTTTTCATTTGGTGTCAAAGGCTATGAAGAAACTGGCCAAGGTGCTGTTGTTCCCCTTGGCCTTTCTCAAAGGATGGCTGTAGTTTCACTTTTTTTACCTTCTTGAACTGATATTCCCCACTCCTTTCTAAAGTGCGCAGCACATGTGCTGTATGCCGTTAACTGTTACATGTCACTAGCATGTACTTGGTTAGGAAGGCTGAGATTCTGATAGAATAACTATTATCTAATTGTTTTAAAACTTGTTGTAAAGAAATACTTGCACATATTTAAGGTTAGGATTCTTTGCATTATACGTATGCACATGGATCTGAAATGTCATTCAACAGCAAACATTTTTTGAACCCCTCTGTGTGAGATCCTGTTAAGTCCTGATTTCCAAGTGGTACACACTTTGCCGGGGGCTGGAGCAGGGCTTGAAGAACGGCCAGGAGTTCTGTACGTGGATGGCACTGAAAATGCGTTTCCTAAAAATGCTTATTAATGCATTTCACCAAGATCTTGTGTGCTAACCAAGCTCCTTTTGCCATAACTATTGGATTTGGATGAACATTATAAATTATTTTGAGTTTGTCTCAAGATCTGCAAAATAGAAACATACCACAGGCTGTAAGAAAAGAGAAAATTAGAGGTATATCTACAGGGAAATTTTCAAGCTATAGTTGAACCAACTGTGTTTTGCATTTTGTATCAGTACTAATAAATGGAATTAGGAAATATTATTTAACATAATTAATGTAGAGACTGTTACAACATTTAACAGCCTAGTTCGCTCAACTAAGGCAGGCCTAATTCACAATTTGCTCTAGGGCAAACTCAAATGTAAAAAAACAACAACAAAAAAACCCCAGCAGCCTATCAAAGGGGACATGAAGGTCTGTGGCCATTCAGTCTTCCTTTGTAGAACACAGTCGAGGTCGTATATTGCGATTATTGGGTTGAGTTAATATGAAATTGACATTTGTAAGTCAACAGTTGTTGATTATAAATAAGCATTTTGTGTGCTTCACTCTAACTGTAATTAGTGGAGGGGGTGGCACTACCAATTATTAATCTGTTAATTTTTTGTTTTGTCTTGTTTTTAACTTTTGCCTTAGCTATGGCCAGAAGCAAAGGGCCTCTCATCCAGTTGGCCATGCCCTCAGGATTGATTTTTCAGGAGGGAATTTTATAAGTTGATTCTCCATGCTATGCCACCATCCACAGGTTCATACTGTGCAGTAAATAAATTTCAACTGAAAGCACTGAGAGAGTGAAATTCCTCTAGTATCTCCGTGTCCTCAACCAACATGTCAAATATCTTGTGAACAGATAACTAAAATGCCTTCTATATGCTAGATCCACTATTTAGAAGCAAGTGTTAGGGATTTTTTCAGGAATGCATAATTACCAGTAGCTTTTTAAAGAAAAGAAAAAAAAAAAAAAAGGAGGAGGTTGGATCCTTCTGCCCTGTCCTTTGACCTGAATGCCAGGTAAGGGTGACCAGAAGTTGATGTAAAGTGGGCAGAGGAAAAAGCTACCCTATGAATTCATTCTGTAATTCATTCATTACAAGAGCTTCTATAAAACAAATCCTGCAGTTAGTATGTTGTTTTATCTTTCAAAGGCAAACTGTTTCTCATTGTTGAATTTTTTTTTTTTAATACAGAATCCTGCAGGAGAAATTAGACCAGCCAGTCTCAGCTCCCCCATCACCTAGAGACATCTCCATGGAGATCGACTCTCCAGAAAACATGATGCGCCACATCCGGTTTTTAAAGAACGAGGTGGAGCGGCTGAAGAAGCAGCTGAGAGCCGCTCAGTTACAGCGTATGTAGTCTCTGGTTTCACCGGTCTTCCGTCTGCAGAATTTGTCCACTTTCCAAGTATAGGATTTTATTGACATTTACTATTTAATTTGTACTAATCAAATTCATATTGTACTTCATTATCAATCCATGTTTATCTTGTCATCCTGGAATAGATTATTTTAAAAAATCATTGTAGTATGGCAGAGCAACTAGTTAGAATACTTCTAAAAAATAATTCAAAAAATTTCAGGAGGCTCTAAACTCACAGGTATTATTTTTAATCTTCTCCCCTGCATTCATCTCTAGGATTGTGCTAATAAAATATTACAGGCGACCGCAGTGTATTTTGGGGGGCATTAATGCAGAGATTAGAACCTTTATCTTCCTTACTGCTAAATTTTAGCTGTAGCTAACATTTGTTCATGGTACTTGAATAAATGCTTTTGAAATTTATACTTATTATTTTGGAAAAGGTCGAGATGTTGAGTTGGAAATGAAAGGAACTAGATTTCTGGGTACTCAGTGAGATCGTTGTGCATCTGCGTGGGTCTCTAATGTTATCTGCCTTTAGCTGCTCAGACCAATTTGTTTGAATAGATAATGTAGTGAAAGGTATGCAGGGGAAAATAAGTCTCTGTCTCACCTCTGATCCCCAGCCACTCAGTTCTCACAATGACACATTTTTTATATATTTTTCCAGATATATGTGTGTATAAACTTTTAAAATACAAATGGTAGTACAATGAATGTACTCTCTTTGCACTTTTCTGTTTTCTCTTACTGCATTTCACAACTTTTTCCTTGCCAATGTATAGAGTGGCCTTACTCTCTTTTTTAGAAGGCAGCATCAGTATTCGATTATTTGGTCAGACCATACTTTGTTTAACGAGCCCCATTCCAACGGACCATTTTTGGTCATGATGCTGTGACTACACTGGACATCTGTATACATGTTTGATAACTGCTTAGGAACACTTTCAGGATGAATATGAGGAAGTGGATTTGCTGAGTCCAATGGGACGTATATTTAAAGTTTTGGTGATTTTTTATCTTTGCTGCCTTTTCTAAAATTCCTTGTGATCTACTCTTGTCCAGTAGTGTGTCTGGGATGGTACATCAAAAGCCTTTACAGAATACAGTTTGCTGGTTTCCTATTGATGCTGTCACAAAAGACCACAGGCTTTGTAGCTTAAAACAATGCAACTGGATCATGCAGTGATGGGCAAAGTAGGTTTACAGTTGTGAGTACATGAAACAGAGTTTATTCCTGTTTTACTGTTTATTAAAATAATGAGTTGTTTCCACAAGAACAACTGTAAGCCTACTTTTGCCCACACTTGTATTATAGTTCTGGAGGTCTGAAGTTCAGAAGAGGTCTCTCCCTGGGCTAAAATCAAGGCGTCAGCAGGAAAAGGCTCTAAGGGAGAATCTGTTCCTTTGCTGTTTCCAGCTGCCACAGGATGCCTGCATGCTTTGGCTCTTGGCCCATCCTCACGTTGGCATCACTTCCACCTCTGCTGTTGTGATCATACCTGCTTTTCACTCTGACTCTCCTGCCTCCCTCTTACAAGGACCCAGGGGTGCATTGGGCCCAGCTGCATAATTCAGGCTAATCACATCTGCAAAGTTCCTTTTGTCGTGTGAGGTACATAGTCACAGGCTTTAGCAATTAGGGTTTGGGAATCTTTGGGAGTCCTGTCTAACCCCATACAGGATTCTAGCCGTATGCGAGGGGAAAAGCCTGGTCATCTGTATGTCTGTTTGTTTTTTAACGTAAGTAACTCTGATTTATACCTTGGGTTGAGAACCACGACATATACTACATGAAAAAAACAAATGAAGGAATGAGTTCTTGAATATCAGTTATCTTAGGATTTTTTTTATTTTTTATTTTTTTATTTGCGATTTTGCTGTGCTGTCTTTTAGCACCTTTCTGAATTCTTTCCAGTGCCATCAGTTTGCTGGAGTTTTTTGTTTGTTTGTTTTTTGTGTTTTTGCTTTTTTTCTCCTTCAGTATACTTGACTTGTACCCCAGACAACATTTTTAGAAGAAATTTGGTGAGAATTTTTTGTTCCCATTACTTCTTTCCTACCACTATTTGGTCTTTGAAGAGACTGCAGATACCAACAGAGGCATCTGTCAGTGCTGTTTCAATTTTGTTAGGACAGAGAAAGCCGAACTAAACAGCAACAAGGAACGCTTAGCTTCTCATAGTTGGTTTGGATTGGATTTAAAGAATGAGTTAATGACTTTTCCTCACCTACGTACCTCATTCTTATCCTCCAAGTCCAACTGTAGCAGACCTGAAGCTCTCTCCCAATATTTCCCAACTCTGGTTGAACCTTAGAATCCCTAGGAAGTTTTTAATATACCAGTGGAGAGGCCTCATCCTCACGTATTCTGACTTAATTGGTTTGGGTGTGGGCATCGGTGTTTTCTAACCATAAACTGGAAAGGTAATGCAAAATGTATAGGCCACCTTTGGGTCATTTGGGAACCACTTCTTTGGACTCTGACAGGAAGTCACCCTTGGTTGATGCTGTCTTTGACTAAATGTTGCAAGATGGCTAAAGATAGGGGAAACATGAACTGTGACCCCTCAGTCTTAGGAAGGTCCGTATGAAAGAAGGTAAGTGTTGACTCCTGGGAGTGAGTCCAGTCTCTTGAAATCAGGTGTGGGTGTGCCAGCAAATGGCAGCCAGGGAACGCCCTGGGTCGGGAACGTGCAGAGGTATTGGACCCGGAGCCTTCTCCGTGCCTGTGGCTTCTGTTACGCGCTGAAGGGCTGGGAAGTCTTCAGCCATCACTCCTGCTGACCAGCTTTCTTGTTGATAGACGATTGTTTAAGGATTCCCCCTGTTGATTTCCACAGATGGGAAAGGACTGCCATTTTCTTTGAAAAACATTTCCTTTTAACTGATTGTTCTTGAAGCCTCATGAATCCTCAGTTCTGCAAAACTTTCCTATTTATGGAAAAGAAGGCAACTTGCTCTGGCACCCACTCTTCTGAGTCTAGAAACAATAATTATTCCAAAGGGGCAATGTAGTGCTTCCTGTAGAGATAGTAAAAAATGCTGCACACTGCATATTTGGGATGAAATAATGTAAATGTTTATATTAAAAGTGTGCTTTGTAAATATTTTCCCAGCATGCCTTTAATTAGATTTTTGCAACTGGATTAAACAGCAGGATTTTGGATATAGTGAAAATAACTGAGGGATTTAGTGTTTATGTACATACTAGAATTTAATAATTCTGGCATTTTTATTTGAATTTCTAGAGTTAGGATAGCCAGGAGCTTTTATGTATTCTGTCATGACGATGTTTTGGAAATCGTTAAATATTTATCATCAAAAGTCATTATTTGCTAAAATACCAGACTTTCATCAAGTTGTTAAAGCTGAAACTAATTTGGTGGACATGGAAGAAACAGGGTCAGTTCATGGGAGAGAAATGGCCAATGTGGCATTCTGCTCCTTCTTTCACATGGGCTGATAATATGGAGCAGTGACCCAAAGGAACTCTCTCTTAGCTGTGACCATGGCCACTCTGAATGTGTAGCTGTTTTTCAGAATAAAGAAGTAGATATCACCTTTTTTTTTGAAATTGTACTTTTCTCCAAACTCTTGGGTTAAGACAGTGAAAAGGAAGAAGCAGGAAGATGGGTAGATGCTGAGTTTTGCAAAAAGGTTTTTTTGGTTACTTAGTAACACAGATTCTGTCTGAGGTAAAGCAGAAAAGGAGCCAGGAGGTCATGTGATGCTGTTTAACGGTCTGGTGCTGGAGTGTGCCAGAGTCCTGCCCTCAGTAACCTCGGGGAGCTCAGCAGAAGGCGTGCAGAGCCTGGTGAAGATGTCAGTTCTGCATGTCAGATTCCTGGATCCAGTCTGCACCATGGGGCGAGAGAGCTCTGGCCTGGCAGGCTGCTGCTGCAGTGGAGACCCTGACGTACAGGGGTGGGCAAAAGTAGCTTTACAGTAATTCAAATAAATAATATAATACATAATAATGCAAGAATAAACTGTTCTGCGTACTCCCAACCGTGAACCTACTTTTGCCCACGCCTATGCGGTGCAGCTCCTTGGAAGGGGTGTCTGTCCTAATCAAGATGCCATCCCAAGAGCCTGGCTGCATGCAGGTCTTTACCTGCTCACTGACTCAGAAAGGCTGAACGTTAGTCACTCACACACACTAAACGTTAGACTCATTTGAAATATGAAAATTGTTTACTCTGTCGATTTCTATTTTTAAAAATAAGAATTGTAACTGTTACCAAGCATGTCCTAGTACATTGGTTCTCCATGCGCCTCCACCACAGTGCCTAACAGTTGTGATAGGCTCCCATGGGTGACTTGCCACACTCTGTCTGGAGTTGAGCAGCAGTAAACTTCTTGCCCAGAGGGGAGCCTGTGAGATGGATCTGTTCCCTGACTGCACCCCTTCCCCTTGAGCTCCAGCTACACAAAGAGCTCTGGTAGCTGCTGAACTCAGACTTAGCTACAACTCCACCCTTCCCTCCTCCACAGCAGACACTTTCAAAGGCAAGTAAGTGGGAGTGAATATGCCGAAACTCCCAGTGCTGCTCGTTGTATGTTTTTCTGAATGCAGGTTGCTGGTACGCTTTGGTACTTTGGGGTGAACTTGAAACCCAGATTGAAAGTGTGGGAGAGCGAGAACTCTGGTCTGGACACAGCCCTGGCCTATAGCACAGGAGCTGGACGGCCATCGTCTTTGTTAAGGTCTGTGTATGGTTGCATGACATGGTTTCACTGGGAACTCTGGCTTTTCAGACTCGGAGAAAATGGCGCAGTACCTGGAGGAGGAGCGTCACATGAGAGAGGAGAACCTGCGGCTGCAGAGGAAGCTGCAGAGGGAGATGGAGAGGAGGGAAGCCCTCTGCCGCCAGCTCTCTGAAAGCGAGTCCAGCTTGGAGATGGATGACGAGAGGTGTGCATGTGTCTTATGATCCTTGTTTTTCGTTTTCTTTTTAAAGAAAAGAACCTACTTTTTAAAGGCTCCAAGAGGTCTCTCCTCACATCTTGTTAGATGGGGAGGAAATAGCTTCCTCACTTGTTTGTTGAATGCAGTGGTGTTCATCGTCCCCAGCAGATGCTGAGAATGGGGTCAATGAAGAAGATAGACCATTTCCTCAAACCCAAAAAGATAAAAAGAAATCGCCTTTCCAAAATTATTCAGTGAGAGGAGAAGTAGAGGCAAGGTTATGTGTCAAGAAGCAGAGTTTGCATTTGTTGATGAATTTGTCTGATCCTGTGTTATGTCTGTTTAAAGTATGGTAGCACCTTGAGTCATAGGTACAGGTAAGCAAGCCATCGTACAACACAAGAAAATGGATGTATACACACGGTTGAAAGAATCAGCAGGAGACAGGAGGTTGTTGAAAGCCAGAGGCCTTGCCTTAACACACTCAGTAACTTTTGAGCCTTTTTGTAGCTACTTAATAATAATAATGCAATGCCTTTACCTGCTGAAGCCAACGTCAAACTCCCTGATTGTCCCACTGAGAAATGATCTGAAATAAGAGCCATCGTTGGGTTAACGAGAAGAAATGGTATCCGCATTTCTCTCGCATCCAGACTGTCCTTTCCCTCCCCTCTTCCTCCCTTTCCTCTTTCCACCCCCAACACTCTACTTGAGAGTAAGGTGATTGTTAGGATAAGCCACAAATTCACATTGGAAAAATTGTTTAGCCAGCAGAGAAACCCAGCAGTTGGGAAATTAGCCTGTGTCTGAACCAGATCATTCTGCAGGGGAATTCCCTGGTCTGGGTCAGGGGTGCGCTGGCCTTACATGGTGGACATCTCTGTGTGGGAGGTGAGACCAAGCCTCCTCCGGGACCCCTCTAGCAGGGCTGAGTAGCCAGTGTCTGAGAACAGGGCCTGCTAATGGTGTGATGAGTTTTACAGGCTGTAGATGTCAAGAGCACATTGCTTGAAAACACGTGGGCAATGTTACCACATCAGCACTCTGTTCTTATTTGTGTTATTGAATAGATCCAGAGAGCTAAAAAGACTTTTGATTAGTTTGTTGGGGACAGTGATATTATTTCAAGAAAAGTCTGAGATTTTCTATAACAAAGGTCTATCACTTTATAATTTAAAAAGTTATCAAAACAATAATAGGTCATCCTATTTATAATATCTGTGTGCACACTTCTTCATTTGAAAAGAATGAAGAGTATTCTTTCTTAAAAGTTTATACCATAGAACTATCCTCCTTAACTGTGAATTTCATTGATTCCTTTCTGACAATGTCCCATTCTCTCTGAAATCCTTATCCTCTGAAAACCATTTGATGAAAAACACCAGCTCGAGTACTAAATAACTTATTAACTGGTTTATTAATGACCTTAGGACACAGAGCAGACCATCCGTTAACTCACAGGGCACCCTGTGCTTGATTTTGAGTCAGGTGCACTCTGGAGTTTCTTCCAACTATAATGACAATACTAAAGCCACTTCAGGCTCCCAGGCACCCAGATAAAGATTATCTCCTAGAACTGGTATTCACTCCAGAAGGTTTGCTTTATCTTTTGTAGGTCAGATTATCTTAGGTAGAGCACAGCTACTCAATAAAGATGTCTCCTCTCCCTACCGGGAATGATGATGTCACATTTGGGAGAAAGCAAATAGTTGGATGCTTGAGACATTTACAAGTGAGTTTATTTCTTAAAAACCAAGAGGCGGTCCTAGCTGCTAGCAGGGTGGTAGAATACAAGGAGTCCAGCCTGGCTCCACCATGGTGGCCGCTCTGAAGAGTAGAGGGTGAACTAGCAGTGGGTGGCTAATTGAGACATGCATGCCAAATTCAGGAGCCTGGTTTTCTTTGCATCAACTAAGCCAGCGTAGAAATGACAGCATTCCAGTCTCTCTCGTGAGCTGATTGACTGTCAGGGCTGAGATCCTCCCCAGGCTCAGCCCGTGTCTTCCTTTGTCTGTCAGGCTTGCGGGGGATAACGTATTAGGGAGTCTCTCAAGCAGAAATTTCTCATCAGTGTTCTTTTTAAGTGTCTTTTTTTAATATTTTAACATGTGACTGCTTGTTCAGGAAGGCTTGTAAATGATTGACATTCAGTTCACAGGAATACATATCTTTAAGCTTTATGTTGATCACGTGAATCTCAGAGGGCTTCTTTGGGTTCGAGTTTCAAGTAACAAGTTAAATTTAGCCATTAAAACATGGACATGTCTGTAATTCTTGGGACATTGGAAGTAAACATCTACATAGAGGTTGTGTGACGGAGAGGAGCCCGGTCCTGTCTGCTGTGTGGTGCAGCTCTGTCACCAGGCCCCCCTCCTGAGCTAGGACATCCAGATCCCCCAACATGTAGCCCTGGGGAGAGATTGCTGAGCAGTGAGCAGCAAGAGTCTATTGTGTATGTCTCCTAGCTACAGCATCACTCTCTACACATTCAGGAGCCAGACCTCCAGATGTGAACCCCAAACATTTTCTCCTGGGAGGCCCCTTAAGAACTATTGAAATGCGGGTGGTTCTGATCATCCCTCTCCTCCTCTTAGGTGTTTTAACGAGATGTCTGCACAAGGATTAAGACCTCGCACTGTGTCCAGCCCGATCCCTTACACTCCTTCTCCAAGCTCAAGCAGACCTATATCACCCGGTGAGTACAAGTTCTCGCTACTTCTGGGACTGATTTCTGGCGTATTACCAGGCATCCCTCTGGCGTATAAAAATGTTATAAACAGAGAGGATGGTTATATGTTTTTGAGAAACGTGTACAACAAGTCACTATCTAAACTGAGTCTCAGTGTGTAAATTTTAAGCCTAAACATTATAGTGCTAACTGGTGTTTTTCTTCATTTTTTTTAACCTAAATGGAATTTAAGTACAAAAACCTTTTTTTAAAAGACTCTTTGTGATTTTAAGTGGTGCTGCATTGACAAAACCTTGGGTGGATTTTTAAGGTGGATCATAGCACATCTTTTATGGGTTCTTTCCTTATGTTCTGCATGCAGTATCTCATTTTCATTCACGGAAGAATTAATGCAGACATTATTTTTCCCATGTTAAAATTGAGGAAGCAGTGATTGGGAAGCTGCTGGTCACATGGCCAGGAAGTGGCGAGTAGGGGCATGTCTTGTTGCAAACCCTGTGTTCTTTCAAGCAAGAACTACGTCCTGCTCTTTCCAGTGAGTTGTGAGTGGGACTCGGCCCTGATAGCCAGGCCGTGCAGGAAGGAGCTGGCTTTGCTTCTGCTTCTGGCTTTGCTCCTCAGAAGCCTCTCCCTCAAAGGCATGCTTGTCTTCATCTGACCCCGAAAACTTTCTCCCTGGGTCTCTGGCTCCAGTACCAGCACAGCATGGAGCTCTCAGGCCAGGAGGGCAAGTAAATGATCCAGCAAGGAAGAAAGAGGAAGCAGTGGGGGGCGGGAGGTTGGCTAGTAGAGTGGAGGGAAGAAAGAAAAGGTAGCGGGCCAAAGATTGAGTCTTGTGACTGGAGGGAAGAGACTGATTTTCTTGTGCTTGGTGGTAAACAGATTTTAAACAGAGTTGGGGGGTGGGACGCCTCCCCACAACAGAGGATGGGGAAAATAGAGTGGAGGAGTTTCCCAGCAGAATAAAGTGAAGTGACTTCTTGGAAGGGCAGCAGCAGTAGAGGTTTTGTGGTTTGGAAAGTAAAAGAACCTCATAGTAAGGTGACATCTCGTATTATGTTATAATAATTAGAAAATTTAAAACGGGAGGCACCATTCGGGTTGGAAAAGAGGAAATGCTGCAGGAAGGCAGGTGGCCAGCGATGAAGCGTCAGGTAGAAATGGCTTAGTTTTGTGAGTTTAGAATCCAGCCCAGCTCCGTGGTGCTGTGACTTTCTTTTTTTTTTTTTTTTTTTTAGAGAGGTGAAATCAAAACAAAATTCTACACAAAGAATGGCATCGTTTGTCCACTCAGGGCAAACATATTGTCTCTGGCTTCCAGCAGTGCAGTGGGGAGCAGTTTGCACACCAGCACAACTTTCTGTCTTGGGTCTGTCTGTGTCTTGTCATCACCCCTTGTTCTTGCCCAAAGGATGTTCCTGAAACTCTTTCTCCTACTTTCCAATGGCCTTTAATCTCTCTGAAAGCTTCCCTTCTTCGCTGCCTCTCACTTCTCCCCAAATAGCACTTGGGTTTCATTACCATAGTAAAGGTCTTTTCTGCTTTCTGATTTATTGTCTTAAAAGGAAGACGTGCATTAGGAAGAAGCAAGGTGGAGGGAATCCTTTAGAGTTGATGGGTGACTCCGATTCCTATTATGTAGAGTTTAATGCTCTGTTTATTTAAGCCTAAGGAAATCTTTAGAAGCATGTAAAATTTCCAGTTCATTAAATATAATGTTGTGGTCATTGGGAAAAAAAAGTCAGATGTTTGCTGGCAATATTAACTTTTATTGTAACAAATATTCTGTAGGAGGATCTTACTCCATTTTCATAATGTTGACTTCCGTCACACTCTTTCCCTGTAGGATGGGGCTTGCATGTATGAATAAGCTACTAATACTTAGTTTTTCCTTAAACTACGTAGTAACACCTAGATTTTTTTGCTTTCAGCCAGGCTGAGTGAGAACATTTGTATCCTATTTTAAGTCCTATAATGTCATCAAAGTAAGTTTTATCTGCTATTTGGCAGCAGAATTACTCCTGTTCTAGTCCATTGCAGTCCTATACATAGTGCATCAGCAACACCTGAATTTTCAAGTGTGCTTTTCGCTTTCCGTTTTGTTGGAAGAATTTTTGGAACGGTGCTGTTCCTATAGTTTTCATTTGCATTTTAAGCACTTGGGCTCTTCTCCCTTACCATTTGACATTGTTGCACTTTTGAAAGTGTTGCACTTTCACCAGCTTATGTTGAATCTTGTTTCACTATTTGAAAGGTATAACTCTTAGGACTGAAGAAGCATCCTCTTCCTGATTATATGTGGACTTGTTTATGTGGGTTATCTATGGGGAGAGTATTACTTTTCAATGATCATTTTTTAGGTTGTCCATTACTTTACACACTTCAGGAGGCATTCCCAGTGAGCGTATTTTGATGTGCCTGCATCAGGGGTCAGGAGTAGTGATGTTTCCAAAAGGATCTGCCTCCCACTAGCACCATGCACTCCCACTGCCCAAATCATGGTTGCGAATTCCACTCTCCAGTGAAAAGACCAAGGGCTCCTTGGGGAAAGGGGTGTTTCTAGGCCTGAGGTTGGGAATGTGCAAGGTGACCCTGGAGAACCTGGTAATACTAGAAAGTAAGGAGGTGCTCATAACAAAAAAAGGTGAGATGTCAGAGCAGCACAGGGGCTCACCCTAAGAGCCCCCCAAGGTCCAAATGGGAACAATAGGAACAGTAACGTAGGCAGTGTAATATTAGATTATAAGCCAAACATAAAATGAATGTTCGTGAGTCCACGCCGATCAAAATAAATGACTGAATAAATAAGGGAGCAGAGACAAATTTCTCATGCAGAAGAATTTCAAATTATATGCACAGATACTCTGCCATCAAGGAAATGGAAATAATTCCCCACTCTTTACATGTGGGCTGCACATGGGGATCTCATCCCAAAAATATGGTACGCCAAAGGAGAATAAAAGAGTACCTTTGCAATGGGCAAACTTGACAAAACCCTGCGTCAGCCCAGATGATCAAGGCGAGCCTCGGCAGTGTGACATCATGTCAGTGGTGTGTGCTTTCGCTGTGATGTCATGAGAATGGAACTGCGCCTCTGTGCTCTTTCTCCCCAGACCCCATGGCCTCAGTCTAACCACGTGGTGAACGTCAGACAGATCCCATTTAAGGGACAGTCTGCTTACATAAGCCTGACCATTGCACCTTAGAATTGACAAGGTCATCAAAAACAAGGAAAATTAAGGGACTGTCTCAGCCAAGAAGTGCCCATGGAGACATGATGACTAAATATAACATGGTATTCTAACAGGGATCCTGGAACAGGAAAAGGACATGAGGTAAAAACCTCAGGAAATACAAGTGAAGTATGGACCTAAGTTGACAATAACATGTCAGTATTGGTTTATTCATTGAGACAAATATACCATATATTCACATATAAGATGTTAATAATAGGCGAATCTGAATATAGGATATACAGGAACTCTCTCTATTACTGTCACCACTTTCTTGTAAACCTAAAACTATTCTAAAACATTTTTTTAAAAGCTACTGATATTAGATGAGACCAGCTAGTCATAGAAGATAGAACAAAGAAAAAACCTCCTGTCTAATCCTGAAATGACTGTAATATTTAGAGGTCAAGTATGGGAGGAAAACGTGGCAAAGAAGATTGAAAAGTGGAAGGAAAATTGGTATATGAGTCACTGAAGTTAAGACAAAGCATTTCAGTGAGAAGGGAATGGTCTGCTCTGTCAGATATTGCTTCAAGGTCAAGTACAATGATGAGTATTGGCGGTTGCAGCTGGCAATGCGGAGAGAGGCTGCTGACCTTAAAGAGCGCAGTCTTGACGGAGTGTGGTGGTGAGGGGGCCAGGCCAGGGAGCGTTGAGGAGGAAACCGTATCTAGATGGTATGAATTTTTACAAAGTGTTTCCATGTATGACTTGTGTAACTGAAAAAACATTTCTGCCTTTTAGGTTGCTTATATATATATTTTTTTCTTTAGCAGAAATATATCAGAAAATTGAGACGGCCATCAGAAGGGTATAAAGAAGCAGAAATAAAATCATCCAGAATCCTTTTACCCAAAGGCAGTGTTAATATTTTGCTGTTTTCAAGTGGCTCCTCTCCCTACCCCTACTTCTTGCTATTTTCCTATAGGTGGTTGGTTCTATATGGATTATACATTTTTGTATCTTACTTCATTTTGCTTAGTGGGTTTTTTTTTTTTGTCATGAATTGCTTGTAATTAATGTCTTAAGTTGTGGACAATGAAGTCCTAATTTTTTACTTTAGTTAATGCATTTTGGTTGTTTTTTTGAATTCTATTAATCATTTAATCCTATTAGGCAAGAAGGAGTACAGGAAGAGGAATGGGTTCCAGATGAGGGGTACTGAGTTTGATTTTCAACATTGAAATCAGAGTGTCTGTGGAAGTTCTGGTAGGCATTTGGAAATAATACTGCAGTGTTCAAGAGGTATGTAGTTAATGTATTTCTGTATCACAGCAAAGGAGTTTATGCCAGCAATAGCTTCATAAAGCCATTGTATTTTACTTAAGTAGATTGGTTTTGGGGATTTGGCATTTTCAGCCCAGGTTTGAATCTTATTCTTTATTATATTCCTGGGCCAGATGCATGATGATTAGAACTTACAGGAAAACAAAAATTAGTGAGACATTGTCTCTGGCCTTCACGAGCTTATAATCAACCTCAAGGCCTGAGAAGTGGTGGAAAAATACAAGAAAAAAGAAACTCTTAATACAAGGGCAACTGTAATGAATTTTACACATTTTGTATCCCTTAAAAAGCTTAGAAGTTAAAATGTGGTACAACTACTCCAGCAATACTACTGGAATACTACTCAGCAATAACAAAAATTAACTTGATACATGCAATTAAAAATTGACTTGATATATGGATTACAAAGGTATTAATGATGAACGAAAAAGCTAATCTGCTAAGGTTACACACCATATGGTTTTGTTTTTGTAATAATCTCCATTTGACAGAGTCATAGTGAAGGAGCGCAGATTAGTCCTTGCCAGGTTCAGGGTTAGAGAGAAGGCGTGACTATTGAAGCAAGGAACACAGCGGAGTTTCTCTGTGAGGGGATGGCTCTGTGTCCCGACTGTGGTGGCGGTTACTCGAACCTGCACGTGTGATGAAACTGCATTGAGCTGCACGTAAAAACGGATGACATCCAAGTGGGCTGCACTGGAGTCGCTAGGATCTAGTATTAGATGCCAGTTTCCTGGTTTTGCTAATGTGCTGCGGTTGCGGAAGATATCACTGGGGAATGCTGGGTGGAGGGTACACGGGAGCCCTGTAGTATTTCTGCGGCTTATTGTGAATTATAAACTATTTAAAAATATGTTTCAATTAAAAAATACTAATTTTATAAAAGGTTCAGACAACAGAGAGCGACCAGCTTAGAGAGCTTTTGAGATGAGCCTCAAAAGCTCTGTAGGAGACCTTAACAAGCTGGAACTTACTGAGCCTTTACTTGGTGCCAGGCCCTCTCTGAGCACTTTGTGATATTAACTCATTTCATCCTCACAACCACCTGTGAGGTCACTGCGATAATCTCATTTTACAACTGAAGGGTTAAAAGTCCACAGTCTGTCAATGCCCAGTGGCAGAACTAGACTCCGAGATAACGTGGCAGTCAACTGTCAAGTCTGGACTCTGCCTCTTCAGAAAGGCTGAGTAAGGGCCTGATTGACAGGAGGGGGTGGGTAAGGAAGGAGTAAGTTCAGTTCTGTGGTGAGGAAAAGAGATCCCAGGCAAAGGACATGGTATGAACTGAGACATGGATGTCAGAATCAAGAGTGATGGGGTCTCTGTGGTTCTTAACACCTGCTGCCCCAGGACCCTGTTCCCCATGGATTCTGACTCGTTTGATTTTGCTTGGTCGAGGCTTTGAGATACATTAACCCAGAACATCAGGAGATAGTTTGAAGCCAAATGCATAGACCTTTATAACATCCAGAAAAGAGAGTTTTTCTTTCAAATTTAGGTAGGTAATAGGCAGTCTTTGAAAATTTTTTTAAACCTGAAGATTTTTGATTAGCAGTTTAACATAATAGTAATTAGCCTTGTAATATTAGAAAATAGGCTAGATCTTACTTTTCTTATTTTGAATTGAACCCTCTGAGCTTCTCTATCTGGGGATAAAGATCTACTTTCATAGCCTTTCTCTTAAATTTCATCACTTTCCTAAGAAATGGAATTAAGATTGTACTTGTGTTCCCTAAAGCTGTTCGAAGAAAACCTGTTTGGACCTCTACCCAGACCTCTCCAACAGTGTGGGGAGTCCGGTCATGTGTACTTCTAAAACACTTTGGAGATAATTCTGAGGTCTTAGATAAAGACTGTAGAACACTGTAGTGTGCTGGGGCTTGTTTCTTCCTTACATATAGCTTTCTTTGGGGGCACTTTGGCATACGTAGAGCTTTTGTTTTCTTCACTGAAGATCCTGAAGTGGCAAAGGCGTGTGGTGATCTTTGTTCACTGGAGGGCTGCAGACACATTCACGCTGTGTGCGCACAGGGGTTGTGTCTCATCATCTCTTCCGGCAGGGCTTGCCTCTGTTTTTTCAATTGGGATAAGAACATTGAACATGAGATCTACCCTTTGAACAAGTTTTTGACTGTAATGCACAGCGCTGTACAGCACTTTTCCTGTAACTGAAACTTTGGCTCATTGAACAATTCCCTATCTCTTCCCACCCCCACCCCCCAGCACCCAGCCTCCTACTCTCTGCCTCTGAGTTTGATGTAGATACCTCATGTGAGTACTTGCTGTTTTGTGACTGGCTTCTATTAGCACAATGTCTTCAAGGTCCATTTATGTACTCATTAAAAAGAATTTTCTTTTGAAAGACGGAGTAATAGTTCATTGTATATATATACACTACATTTTCTTCACACACCTGTTGGTAGACATTTAGGTAGATTCTACCATGTGGTGAACATGGGGCTGCAGATTCCTTTTCAATGTGCTGATTTCACTTCTTTGCATAGATAACCGGAAGGAGGATTGCTGTGTCATATGATAGTTCTATTTTTAATTTTTGAGGCACTGCCACACTGTTTTCCACAGTGGCTGCACCAGTTTACATTCCTGCCAGCAGGGCACAATGGTTCCAGTTTCTCCACATTGCTCACCAACACTCACCTTTAAAAAAATAATAATAATAATAGCCATCCTAACTGGTGTAGGGTGCTGTCTCATTGTGGTTTTGATTTGCATTTTTCTGATGATTAGTGATGCTGAACATCTTTTTATAAGCCTATTGGTCATTTGTATGTCATATTTAGAGAAATGTCGAGTCCTTTGCCCATTTTTAGTTGGATTATTTATTTACTTGCTATTAAGTTGTAGGAGTTCCTCATGTAGTTTGGACAGTAATCCCATATCTGATACGTGATTTGAAACTATATTTTCTCCCATCCCATAGGTTACCTTCTGTTGATTGTGCCCTTTGCTGAGCAGAATGTTTTTAGTTTGATGTCTGTTTTTGCTTTTGTGGCTGTCATATCTGAGAAGTCATTGCCAAGGAAATAACAGGAAGCTTTTCCCTGTGTTCTTCTTAGGAGTTATAGTTTCAGGTGTTACATTTAAATGTTTAAGCCGTTGAGTTGATTTTGGGGTTTGGTGTAAGGTAGGGGTACAGCTTCATTCTTTTGCATGTGGATGTTCAGTTTTTCAAACACCAGATGTTGAAGGGTCTACCCTTTCCCCATTGTGAATTCTCAGCACTTTTGCTGAAGATCATTTGACCATGCATGCTCAGAATTACTTCCGGGTTCTCTGTTCTGTTCCAGGGCGGGACTTTTATATCCCTTGATGTACAGCAGGCCATTCAGTGAGTTTACTGTGCTTTTCGTCTACTTTTATTTTTGTGGGTAACTGAGAACTTCTGCATTTTACAGCCTCCTAGATGGTTGACAACATGAGATAATTTGAGTTTGAAATAATACTTACAAGGTGGTGTTGTATTTCAGGTCTATCATATGCAAGTCACACAGTTGGTTTCACCCCGCCGACCTCACTGACTAGAGCTGGAATGTCGTATTACAATTCCCCAGGCCTTCACGTGCAGCATATGGGAGCCTCCCACGGTATCACAGTAAGTGTCCATAGGGTGGGAAGCAGCACTTTACTCCAGATGGTGGGAGCAACTGGTCCTCCTTAGGAGACTGGGATTGATGCACCTAGACATTTACATCCCTCCCTCCCTCCCTCCCTCTCACCTTAAAAACTATAGAGACTTCCTAACAGTTATATATCAAATTCTGGTGCTGACACTGAGATCCATCCCTGAAGCAAAATTTCAACTTCACTTTCTTTGAAACATCGCCCTTGTGAAATGTAATTTGAACTCTAGCCAGTGCCTTGATTGAACTCTGGCCAGCTCCTTGCCATAACGAGTTATTGTTAGTTGCCATAATGTCTAAAGTATTTATTGTCTGCACCTTCACAGTTCACTGACCCTCAGTATTCTTCCTGAAATTAGCCTTCTTCTAGTTTCACTCAGAACTTTTCTCCTGAAATTAGAAGGAACCTTAAGTGCATCTGATTCAAACCTGATTACTCAGGGGACTTTCTTTTTTTCTTCAGAACTGGTTATTTAGTCAATTGATAGAGCAATTGGAAGTGTAGTAATAGGGGCTTTGAGAGTAGGACAGCATTGAAGGATCCCAATAAGGGAATCTTTCAAAAGAAGAAACTATTCTGTAAAAGCATGTAAGATCCTTCTGAAGTTGTTCTGCTGGTTTGATGGGTTTTGTGTAAAAACGAACTTTTTGGTTAATCTTCAGCTTTCAGGATATTGAAAACTTTTTTTAGTGATAGAAGGAACTTGGGACAGATTTAAGGGGAGGATGTAACGACTGTGTTTTAATGTTAGGGCTGTCTCATTAAAGGGGGACAAGTCCAGTAGTTTGGTCAATGCAAGTGCCACAGTAATTTTGCTTTTTCATAGGTGTAGGTATAAACTTGACCTTGTTTAAGTTTTCATTACCAGTTTAGAAACCAGTAGGGATGGACAAGGAAACCGCTGCTTTCTCTTCTTCATTGGTCAGTTTTTCACTGGCCTCGGCTCCAAGTCAGAGAGTGTTAGAAATGAGCTGTCTGTACCAAAACTGACCTCCTGATATTCCTGTCCTTTCTGCAGAGGCCTTCACCACGGAGAAGCAACAGTCCCGACAAATTCAAACGCCCCACGCCACCTCCGTCTCCCAACACACAGACACCAGTCCAGCCTCCTCCGCCGCCACCTCCACCGCCCATGCAGCCCACAGTGCCCTCCGCAGCCACCACGCCATCCGCCCCTCCGCCACATTCGGTGCACCCCTCCTCCCAGCCTTAATGCATGTGCTTAGTCTGAATCTCATGTTGGGACTCATCCAGTGGAGCCGTCTACTCAATGCCAAAGGCTTCCTTCCCTGGCCTGTTTGGATCTGACTTATTTGCACTGAGGTTATCTAGGCTTCACTATTAATTGTGTTGTAAATGTTTGTCAGAAATGCAGCCAGTGTTGTGGGTTACAACACTAAACTGACGACTTTTTCCATCAGTGTTTTACTTGAATCGACATGTATGTCCATTCCCTGGCTGGAACATTTGCTATTCAATATCTGGTAATTCAGCAGCAGTGTGCAGTTCTTTGCTTGGCCCCAGAGCTTCATTTTCCTGGCTTTTAGGTTTGTAAAATATAAAGGGATATCTTTTTTATATTTTTTTCCATGAATTTGCAGAAAAATCACTGAGCTGTTATTACCACCACCACCACCACCCCCCATTATAATGGTGTTTACCAAACATCCCAATAATTTAGCACTACAATTCAGACTTTTGGAAAATCTAGCTTTCAGCGTAGAATGGAAAGTTAGATAGATCAGTGCCCAAGACAATATACTGTTTAATAGAGCTTTCTACAGATACACTTTTTATAGGTTATTTTCGGTATATATTAGCATCCATGCCTCTTGTAAAACAGATAGCCAAAAAGTGACAGATCACATGGCTGTACCTTTTCCACCTACATGGGATGGATAAATATTGTATATTAAAGTGTGATTCTTTATCCTTAATTAATCTGCCCAAACTGGCCCCCGCTGACACGAGTCCGTGAATGTCCTCCCGCAGTGGTTGCGATGGCTGATTAGAACGTGCTATTTGATTTCCGCTACTGAAGGCAATGCGACTATAACAAAAAACAGCTATTTCCCCTTTCCATTCTTTGTGTTCCCCTGCAGTAGAGTCTGACAAATATTTTAAAGGTGCAAAATTATTAGAAGATATCATTTGAAATGAACATTATAGGAATACCTTGGCATAATAGCCACACAATGCTTTATTGCTTGGCAGAAAAGAGGTGTAGAGAAAAGTAGCACATTAGTATCGATGACTGCTTATTTTGTCCAGTATAAGCAAGTGCAGTGTGTACAAAGAAGTATATTCTGAATACATTATTTCCATTCATTTAGCACAAATAAATTTTTTGGTTTCACTTTGAAGTGGAACACGGTGAGTCACTCTTTTCTTAATACTTGCAACATCTTTATTTTTGCTTTTTGGCAGTTACTGTTTTGTATTTTGGTAGTAAAGTGATTTTTACCACCTGTGTTTGCATATTTATATATGCTGTGGACGAAAATAACTTACTAGAGAATGTATATTTTATGATGAGAATGTGTATCTGTTGGATATAATCAGAGGACTGAAAGTTAATTTATCAGTAATTTTTAAGAGTCCATGTTTTGTGACAACCATCTCTAATAGCTAGCTCTTTATTGAACACACTCCTAAAAATAAGGAACCATGAATGACATTGTAGATATTTAATATTGTACAGTATAGAAACCTCCATTTTTGCCTTTGAATGCATATTTAAGAGTTACAGAAAGAAAAAAGTCTTGTTGGCTGATAGTGTTTGACTAGCATTTTAAGAACTCGAGAGTAAAAGCAACAATAGGATATTTCACCTCTTCCTGCTTCCACCCCCCAAACTGAGAACGTCACCCCTCAGTTGTTTGGAAGAAATCCTACGTCTCTGTAGATTTTATTTATAATGTGTGTGTAATATACATAATCATAGTACAGTTCTCAAATAGGGGGGGAAGTCTGGCATATTATCGAGGCTTTAGATTTTTAACAGGATCAGACTGGGTCAGATCAAACCCGGGATTTCCCCAACAGCTCCCTGCCGCCCTGGTACATTGCCATTCCGAGGCATCCTGAAAGCAGGCAAACAAAATTTGCCTTCATGGTACAGTTCTTGGTTTTTCTTCTCGGAGAAATATGGTATATGTTTACAAGAATCTTCTATAAGTTCATAGATTTCAGTGCTGTTGGATAGTGTCTTGCACTCAAACAAGAAAGTGCATAATGTAATGATCTTCCCTCTGCCTCCTCTCAATTTAGTTACCTCCTGAAAGCACAAATGTCAAAACATTGCCATATGGTGAATGACAAAGGACTTGGAGTGAGCAAACAGTTCCTGACAAATGCCTTTTAGAGACAAGGTTCTTGACATTCAGACTTCTGCCGAAATGTAGTGCTGGGTCCCCTGGACAAGTCATTTCATTTTAAAGTAAAACACAGCCCCTTCAAACAGCACCCTTCCGGCATAAATCTAGCTTCCCCTCCCTGCAGACATTGAGAATTGATGGAACAAACACTACTGTTTTGAATTTATGCTGTTTCATGTCCTTTTAAAGTGTTTTATGGCCCCATGTGGAACCTGTCACACTTGGGTAGTACCTGCAAAGGCAATTTCTTGGCAGCTGTTTAGCCACCGGGGACCCATCAGGGTCAGACCCCAAGCCCACAGGGGCAGGCGCTCCCTTCCACATGGGAAGCTGCCTTACCTCAGCCGCTTCCCATGGGGGCTGGAAATGGTTGCTGCCATTGCTCTTGCCCACTTGCCCAGAGTTACCCTGGACGGACTCCCAGAGGCCTTTGTAAAATCAGTAGCCATCCCAAAGGCAGGCGGGAGCCAGTAGTAGCTTCAGCAGCTTCATTTTGCTGTCTTGCTGACAGAGACCCTTGGCTACCACTGTGCTGCTAATAGGATAAGTGCTCTGTTGCCAGATGACCATGCCTTTTACACGAAACCAAATTACCTAATACCTGACAGCTCTCTGGGCTCTGAACTGCTTTCTCTCAAAAGCGTGCTGGCATTGGAGACAGAATTCTAGAAATTTGGCAGATGGTGCAAGTATTTAAGATTTCATTTACCTTGCCCCTTTGTTGATTGAAAGGAGTTTGAAATTCTGAGCTCCCGAGATACTGACCCCCACCATGGAATGAATGTGTGGCCAGAATGTGGCTTTGACACCAGGTGCTGCTGTCCCTTTGCAGTTGGCTTCTGATTTGACCAGAAATAATGGATAATGTGAATTTTTGTTGACTGTCCGGTTGTAGGGAAACAGAACACGTATCGCCCTTTGCTAGGTAGACGCAGACTTTTCCTGCCCAGAGCCTTGCTTGTAGAGGGTGCCCAGTTAGACAAGAAAAAGCGTAGTAAGTTGTGCTTTAAGAGCTTGATATGTTTATCTTAATAAGTACAGAAGAAATATTTCTGTGTAACTCATTCTTCTGTCTAGTACTTGTCTTGTAAGTAACCAACACTGAGAACTTTGTAGTGATGACTACCAAAGAAATATAGTAAAACAACCTTTTATTTCCAAATTATTCAAGAGCCAGCCATTGACGCTGCTACGTGAGTTCCATGCTCAAGAGCCATTGTAAAAGATTAAGGGGTTTTTAGGTTTTTGTTTTGTTTCTAGTTTTCTTTCTCTCTCTCTTTTTCTTCTTCTTCTTCTTCTTTTTTTTTTTTTTTTTTGATAAAACATACACAGCTGTTAGCATAAAATGATGGGGAGCATTTTTCAGAATGCTCAGCCGTTGTGTTGAACTGCCAAGGCCTGGTTGCCTCTCATTAGGCGATTGGAGGAAGCCTGTGCTGGTTTGGTGACAGCGTGGGTGCTGCGTGTGTGCATGTGTGTGCGCATTCATGCCTTAACTCGGGTTACTGCTCAACTTGAGTTCTTGACTTAGTCTGCACCGTCATCTAGATTGTATTGTACATCTCGATCTGAACTTCACCCTGGCAAAAACAGAGTTGCAGGCACAACAGTTAAAGAATGCATTCCTCCGGAGGAGTATTTGGTCAGGTTCACCCTGAGGATTCTTTGGACTTTATTTGGAACTGAGCATGGAGAGCAAAAGTGAACTGTCAACTGGAAGACGTCAGCAAGGAAGAGCGGAGAGCCAAGCGCTCGCATGTCTTTGCCTCTGCATATCCGTGCGCACTGTGCGTTCATGATAGCTTGTCTACAGCTCGACTAGGTTGGAGTTCTGGTAATAGTGGCAATCTTGACATTCTTGGTCAGAGTTTAGAGAGATGTAAGATTTCCAATTAATGTCTTATTTACTTCTTTATGTTGATTAGTCTTTGATACATGTGCTGAATCAGAAACCTAAATAAAGATAATTTTTTAAAATGTAACTCTTGGCCCTTAAACCTTATTTCTTTCTGGTCTTTGAGTCGGAAAATGAACGTAGTTTCCCTGTTGTTTCTCATAGATACCCAACTTAGCTTCTAAACGCTAAAGGCTACCTTAGAGAAAGTAAACAAGAGGACACAGGGGCTGGTTACCTGGATATAATGAGTTTTTGAAAATTCATTGAGCTATATGCTTATGATTTGTCCATTGTTCTTTATCTGTGTTATATATCAATTTAAAACCCTAAACTTAGGAGATGTGGATAAAGAAAATAAAGCCACTTTCACTTCCCAAAATGTTACTGTAAACAAATGTATATATTTTTTCAGGCTTTGGGCATTGTATTTGGTGTATCAGCTTTTCTTAAAATTTTAAAGAAAGCCATCTGTTGTGGTTTCCTACAAAGTAGGAAGCATGGCTTTCAAATCAGTTCTAGGTTCGAGTACTAGTTTTTTCTCTAGGCCAGTTACTTAACCTCTCTGGAACTCAAGTTCCTCACTTATGTGTAACTAGATAAATGAGAAAATTCAAATGAAAGCCTTTAGTACAGTTCCTCACACACAATAAGACACAAGATAAGGCAGTTCCACACCCATTCACTTAGGAAGAAACTTAGAATGAGTATTTCGTAGGGCTTTTATGTGTGTTTGGGCAGGGTAGGGTGGGTGGCTCATTGGTCACATTTACTAAGGCCCTGGCAGGGTGAGGCCACATTCTGAGGGGAAGAGAGCACAGCACCCAGAAGGACCCTGTCTCAGGAGCACAGTCTTCCAGAACCCAGCTGTGATACCATTTTAGGAGCTCACGCTGTTTAAACCTGGGCCCCTTTTTATTTAAAAGCGCTACATAAATCTTGAGTCTTCACTCACTCTGGCTTGAACAAGGTTCCATGTGAACTGTTAGTTAATAGTATGAGTTTTTAATTGGGTTAGTCATATAAATTGAAATGGCCAAAACCTCAAAATGCTTCTCTACTCTTGGCAGCTAGATTTTAATTGTAACTTGATGAAAATGCTGACCAAGAAGTTACTTAGGAAGTCTGAATTCAAGTCTTGGTTTCCTCTGCCAGCCTCAGTTTTCTGATTTGTGTAATGGGATAGCCATTCTGATTTCAGGTAGCATTTGAAGAAAACAGGATTTACACGGAATGCATTAACAGGAAGGTAAAGTTTAAGCCGCATGTGCCCTTTTTTCCTTTTAATACATTTGAGGGACTGTGTTCACATGTTTCTTCTAAAATTGAAATGGTTGGTTTAGAAAGTTTTCATGTTTTTGAGGGAGTCTAACTAAATCTGGGTTCTTGTTTTATCATATAGGCTATTTAAAAAATTTTTTTAATTGGACCTCAGTTGTATTTGGTCACTAATGTCTAATTCATGCCCAAATTTTGAAACATTCTCTTGAGAAATAGAGGAAGAAATACCATATGATCTCACCTTTAAGTGGAACCTAATCAACAAAACAAGCAAGCGAAATATAACCAGAGGCACTGAAATGAAGAACAAACTGACAGTAACCGGAGGGGAGATGGGAGGGAAAGGGTGAAGGGTTTTCAGGAACAACTACAAAGGACACATGGATGAAACCAAGGTGGGAGGGTGGAATCAGGGGAGGTGGGGATGGCTGGGGTCAGGGGGAGAGGTGGGAGGACAAGGCAGACAACTGTACATGAACAACAATAAAATAAGTGAAAAAAAGTAGAGGAAGAAATTGGTGCATGGTCAGTTATGGTTAGACATGAGAAGTTTCATTTTTGTCCATTAAATCTTTGTTCTCTTACATATCACCCTATATCCTACTAATGACAGTGCAACTTTCAAGATTACTAATTATTTAAAAAAGAGATCTTAGTAATTGATTTTTAAATTTCTCATTTTAAAAACAGAAAGTTCGACCCAGCCCAGAAGTGAAACAGATGAAAGAATTAACAGTTGAAGTGATGAATAGCTGTTCTAAACCTTCTCCATGTGTTCAAGAAGGCAGAGAGAAGCGCAAGCATGTAAAGGAAATGGAAAATAGAAAAAAAAGACCAAATTGAACTTCTAAAGATGAAAAATACAATATTTCAAATTTAAAGCAACAAAAAACTTGCTTTAAGTCTTGTGGGTTTAGGTGTGTGCTCTTTAAATGTTCCTAAAGGACTATAAAAAGGCAACTCCCAAAATTTGAGCTAAGTCTGGTTGAGTAACTTTGTCCAAATCTCCCCTGCCCCCATGCCCTGGGGATAATAGCTCTGCCTGTATAGAACCACTATTGGGAAATTATTAACCTCGGGAACGGAATCACCTATTAGTCACTTTAATGTCGGGCACAGAGCCTCAAGGTGTAACGTAGTCAGGTTATTCAGGAAGAAACTGTCCAGTGAGTTCAAGTCTGGTCTGAGTCAGTTTTCTGTGCTTGTTCCTCACGTAGGAAATAGGAATGAGAACGGGGCCATTAGGACCCAATGAATGAATACTGTCATTAGAGTCCAATGAATATATTGTAAACTAAGTTATAGAGAGTATTGGGTTCTTCTATTGCAACTTCTTAACTGTTTCCAAGATAATTTCACTCATTCTCCAAATATTTTTAAAACAAATTATGCCAGCCATTGTGTACAATACTGGGAATGTATGTGGTGGAGAGCAAGAAGGCTACAGTTCCCTCCCCTTTGGAGCTTATAACCTGCAAGCGTGGTCAGTGTCATCCCTGTGGAAACAGTGCAGCAGGATCCCTCGGCATTAGAAGAGGGAAGGTCAGAGAAGACTCCAGAGAAACCGACCTTCAAGCAGATTGTCGTAGAGCAGGTAGGAATTAGGAGAAGAGTGTTAGGGACAGAGGGGATCAGCATGTTCGAAACCTGGAGTAAGAGCATCCATCCAAGTGAGGACTGGGTTTCCTGCAAACAGCCTGAGACAAGGACTTGGTGCAGGAAGCTTACTGAGAGGTGATTCCAAAAAGAAGAATGAGAACGTGGAGAAAGTGAAACCAGTGAAAGTTGGGTTAATGAGCTTGTTAGCATTGTGGGCGACTAAAGCGCAGCCCCATGGGGTCTCCCCAGGGAATAATTTAGAAGGGGACTCAGAATTGTCCCCCCAGAGAACAGGGATGCTGGGCTTGGATCCATACCAACTCTTTCATCTATTGGTGGAAGGTGCCCATGGGGAGAATGATGCCCACATTTGGGTTTTCTGCATTGCGAATGAGGCTTCCTTGACAGCCTGAGGCAGCAAAGCCAAGAGCAGCCACCCCAGGTTTGATGAGGGATGCTGGCAGGGTGCATGAGCATCTGGTGAACTTGGGTGGGCAAAGGGGTGTGCCAAATTGCACCAGGTCTGCTACGGGGGGTGGCCTGGGCACTAAGTACCTCTCACCATCATTAGGTTGTTTGGCCTGAAGTATACATGAAAAAAAATTTTCCCCCCAAAGGTGGAAACAAATGTAGCATGTTTGCTTTTCCTTTTTTCCCTCCCCCAGCTTTACACATAACCTTGTGTAGTTTAAGTTTAATGTGTCCAAAGTAATGATATGATGCCGGTGCGTATACATTGTACAATGATTACCACAGTGAGCTGACTTAACACATCCGTCACTTCACAGAGTTACAGTTGATGAAAATTTGAAATAGTTTTTGATTTAAAATGGAGACTTTTACTTCTTTAAATTAATATTCTTAATTTCTCTGGAAAAAATAAGATGGCAACAGGGCCTCGCCCCTGCAAGCATGGTGGTCGTGCTGCCCACCACCGGAGTTATCAGAGCGTGGTCCCCGCAGCCTTAGGAGTCTGCCAGTCCCTAGCACAAGGCGCTTGCGGAATGAGGGAAGCCTGGCACGGCTGTGCGTGAGACAGAGAAAGAGGAGAGGGAGAAAGCCCTGAGAGGTGAGAATCAAGCCCCGATTGGAGTCAGGCCTGCGTGGGAAGTTCCTAGCACAGGTTCCAGCTAATAATGAGAAAGCAGTACGTTGTGTCCCTACATGAGGTGAGAGACACCTGGGAGTTTGGTATACTCGTCTCTACTTCTGTGTGTTTACCATTGTCATAATAAAATGTTCAGAAATGGAGAGGAACGGAGAGGAAGGAGGAAAGAGTGCTAGCGACACCGCCGCAGAAAGTCTGATCTGCGCGGGAAGGCGGCAGCGGTTTGTGCACCGCGCTCCAAAGCGGGACACGCGGTGAGCAGCAGTTCCGACCTGAGCCTCAGTTTATGGGTGTACGAGTTGTTGACTCCGGGCAACTGCATTGGAGTGACCAATATCCTGGTGAAGTGAGACAGGAGGAAGTTCTTTCCTTTACTCTGTGTGTTCTCATGTACATATTTCCACAAATAATAGGACTTGCATGCTTGGAGCCTCCCTTTCACTCGGAAAAGGCCACTGACTACAACTGTCCCTTAGGGTTCCAATTTTTTAGTTGAGATATGATGTTGCTGTCATTACATTTTCGGTTGACTTTGTGGAACTTTGAGACCAAAAGAGGTTTAGGGTGAATTCATGAGACCCAAAGAAGGTGTATCAGTCATGAAAGCTTCTAAAGAAACAGTCTATACTTGAACAAGTATGGAGTGAGACAACCCCCCCCCCCCACCGTTAGTACACCTGAGTTTAAGAATGTGATTAGAACCCTGGCTAGTGTGGCTTAGTGGCTGCGGTACTTACCGGCCTGCAAGCCAAAGGGCTGCCTGTTTGATTCCCAGTCAGGGCACATGCCTTGGTTGCGGGCCAAGTCCCCACTTGGGGGCACGTGAGAGGCAAACACACACTGATGTTTCTCTGCCTCTTTCTCTCTCCCTTCCCCTCTCTCTAAAAATGAATGAATGAAATCTTTAAAAGAAAAAGAATGTGATTAGGGAAAGGAAATCATTGGGCTTTATTTTGACTTCTCATTCTCTCTGTGGAAATATGAGCTCGACTTTTGGGTAGTTTTAAGTTGCTGGCCTTTTCGTGGTAGCACTTACTGTACGTGCCTTCGAATTACACAGCGTGCTCCCAGGCTGAGTAGCAGGACTGCACATAAGTCGAGGTGAGATGCAGAATAAGGGGTCAGTCCTTGAGGGTCTGGCTCCCAGGTGTGATTAATGTCCTGTTTGGCTAATGTCAGACCTTTAAGTAGCTTCTAACTTGCTTGTCTCACTAGCAAGAATAATAATTTTATTATTATTGTTTAAGAATAGTAATTAAAAAAAATTTTAAATGGCCACATGGGTGTCAGAGCCCATTTATGATACTCTGAACTCCATCTCCAAAAGGACCATCACGTATTTAATTTTGTCTTTTAAACCAAATGGTTCAATAAAACTTTTAAAAAATGTAGAGTACAAGGAACCGCTACCATTTTCTACTCTCCTCCTAACTTCTTTACAAGGATGAAATTTGTCAATTTGATATGGTGGAGTCTAGGATGATGACAGCTGAGCCATGGAAGCAGCAAAAGTTTGATTAGATTCTCCTGGCACCCAGATTTCCAACCATTTTCCCTTCCTAATCTGAGGAACCCCATCTTCAAATTCCATACCCTCATCTGAAAAGAGGTCCCTGATTTCCTTGGTCATAAAGAAAATACTTCAGACGGGTTTGATTTACTGAAATGGGAATTGTAGCCACTTGGAGGGGAAATGGAATTATTTCATTTGTAAAGCAATTAAAAACCAAGTGACTGTTTTTATATGACCTACTCTCTGTGTGCTTTGCAAAAACAAGTGCCGTAAATTGACAATTGACCTTAAGCTCCTCACTTGTTAAACAAGTTTATTACCTTTCAGATAAAGTGCAGGTTTATCCATATTATTGGCCCAGTTTATGCACTGAGAGTTCCTCTAAAAGGAAAAGGAAAAAAAAAACTCATATTTCAAATGCAGAGCCAGGTTTGACTTGAAATACCTATGAGCCTGCACCATGAGTTGCATTTTTCTTTGTTTTCCCATGATAAATGGAATTATCTCTAAGCTTGTTTGATCAAGCCCATTTCTGTGTCTGAAGGAAAGTTTAGCCTGTATGTAGAGAGGATGCCAATACTCACTCATCTTGATCTCTCCAGGTTAGCTAGTTTCTACCAATTATACTTCTCCAGTACTTACCCTCTTGTCAAATCTGGTTACAGGGAGACCGGGGTAAGCAGTTCATTTGATATTTAAAAATTTGATTTAAAAAATGTTAAGTGGCCGCAAGGGTGTCAAAGCACATTTATGATACTCTGAACTCCATCTCTAAAAGGACTATCATGTATTTAATCTTGTCTACTAAACCAAAGGGTTCAATAAAAAAAATTTCCTTCATCAAAACATGTTTTTCTGTTAGTTCCTTGTGTCTGTTTTCAGAGGGCAGGTGAGAGGAGGGGCACCGGGACCTCCAGGCCTGACTTCAGACACTGGTCTGATCCTGAGGTCCTTTGGCAAATCGACTGACTGCTGAGTCTGTTCTCGCATCTTCCTCACAGAGTTGTGTGGAATAAACGTGTTTCTACTTATGAAGTTGTTACAGCAGAGACTTTGAACGTAGGACAGCTTTGAGCCCTCAATGTATGAGCGCTGTTATTTTAAATTCCTCCATTCCATGGCTATTACAGTGCCAGGATTGTTCTGATGATAGACACCAAGTTAGTTTGTCATATCTCGAAGATTTTCTTTCTCGTATTCACTTTCTAAAAATGCAATTTTACAAAAAGACAGTGGCATTCAAAACCAACGTTTATTTTTCTTGGCAGTAGTGATGTGTGAATGCTGTGTCTAAAAGATGTCAGATCACCTTTCAGAACTGTTCTGAGTTTTATGTAATCTCATTTGGAGCACTGTACTTCTGTGCTTGTTCTTCTCAAGTCTCCACCTTGAAAATGTGACAGCACATCTGGCAGGCCCGAAACCGGGGCAGAGCTCCCCGCCACCGCCCACATCAGTCCCACAGCCCTCCCTGGACCGGCCCAGGCATTGAAACTGGGCCAAAACGGAGCCGGACAGGACGGAGACACTGCGCAACGGCTTGATAACGGCTCTTTGTCACTTCCTCCATACTGTCCCCCACCATGCCCAAGCCAGTCTCATCTCTTTAAAAATACTGGGTTGATTAAGGGCAGGAAGTTCATTTCCGGATAACTATTACCAGAGACTGCCGGGCAGTGCTTTGGGTGCCTGTTGTCGGTTGCCTTCATTTGGAAGACCCTTCCTGCAAGAAGCAAGTCCCCCTTCCTCAAACCACACTGCAGCTACCTGGGACCCTGGGCATCCTCAGTGACAACAGGAACAGCTCTCTCCCACTTGGGCAGTGTTGTTGAGGGATGTTTGGAGCCTGGAGTTCAAGGGCCACTTCCTTCCGCTGCCCTGAGGGCTCTTAGAAGGGTGGAGAGCTTGTGAGAAGGGAATGTGTTGGGTCTTGAATTTTACTGTTTGAGGATTTGCTTGGTTTTCTTTCTAGCTTCTTGGACTCTTTCATGCAACACACATTTATCAAGCCAGGTTCTACTTAAAACAAAATGAAACAAAATAAAATAAAACAAAAAGCCTCAAATCAGCTTCTTGAAGTGAAACTGGGGGAAAGATACTTTAATAACAGCTTGAATACATAATTCCATAGGGTATTTTTCATTTCTTTTTTTTTTCTTTAACATGTTGAAGCCAATGGCCTTTTTACTCATGCCCCCCACCAACTAAGGATAGCCAGAGCAGAAACCCCAGGGGCCCGGACTCTGGGTTACGCCCTCCAAGTCCCCTACCCCAGGCACGCTCCCATGAGCCAGAAGCGTGTCAAGTGCTGCTGTGTGATGATCCTCTGGGGAAGGCCAAAGGGATCAAGGATCCTGGCCCTGGGCTCAGGCACAAGCAGCAGCAGAACTCTCCTCCTGCTGGGAGGGAGGAGGGGCTGCTAGCACCACCATGGGGGCTGGGAGCTTGGGAAACTCATGCAATCTTGGGGCTGGAGGGAAATGAAAAAGGAGGGTGCGGCTGGGGAAAGGGGGGGTTTCTGAACCCCTGTGAAGGCAGGTGCAGTGGGAAAGAGGGGAGGTCTTGGGGATCTCAGAGAATGAATGAGGCAGGTCCTCGGGTGCTTACTCTTGCTCACCTGGAGGCCAGCTTGCAAGTGGCCATCTGAACACCTCTCGCACCCTGTCCTTGGTCTTGGCTGAACACTCCAAGTAGCCAAAGGCACTGATCTGGCTTATCGTGTCCTGGCCTTCCTCAGAGGGAACAGGCTCCGGACTCATCTTGGCCAGCTCCCTGGTGTGCTGGTCTTGCCTCAGGTCCTTCCTTTGCCCATAAGGATGATGGGTAGGTTGGGGCTGAATTGCTTCACCTCCTGAGTCCGCCTCTCAGGAATGTTTCCCAGGCTGTCCAAGAGAATGATGCCATTGTTGGGGTAGGAGAGGGGCTGGAGGTGATCACAGTCCTCCTGCCCTGCTGTGTCCCCAGGGCCAGCTGCAACTGCTTACCGTCTGCCTCTGTGTCTGCGATGTAGTTCTCGGAGACAGTGGGGATGTAGTGGAGCTCTGGAGCTGGCCCTTGCTGAAGGCAATGAGGGGGCAGATTTTCCCACAGCTCCTTCCCCCTCCATCACCAGCTTCTTTAGGATCTTGGCCATGGCTGGGGCTTCCTCCAGGGTGCGAGGCAGAGATTCTGTTTTTCATTTCGTATAACTCAATGGCAGTGTGAGACTGCAACACTTTTGGAAAGCTAAATAAATGTGCGAGATCTGCCTCTAGCAATGAAAATGGGAAGGAGAGGCAAAGTATTCAAGTTTGCATAAAACACATTACATCAAAATGAATGGAGTAAAAGGAATTTGCTAATGTGAGTGGCTTGAGGTAAGAAACTTTCATTATTTTTGGTGTGGAAGGTCCTGGATGCTCAAAAGTCCTCCTCCCACCTCCTTTGGTGCCTGAATTTTTCTTGTTGGTCCTCTTTATGGGTTAAGAGCTGTTATGTGAAAGGCAGAAATTTTATCCCTGGGAAGGACCCTTTTCCCAGATTGCAGTGGGTGTGTTAGAAAATGCATAGACCAGGCACCTGGAGACAGAGTTTCACGTCTCCCTTGCCCACCTGCTCACTCCCTGCACTGGTTCCTCATCATCTCTTGGCATCAAGAGTCTAGCTCTGTGCCTGATACATAGAAAGTGCTCATCAACTCTTTGTTTGGGCAGTCTCTTCCCACCCAATTCTAGCCAGACACTAAATCTTGCCAATTGCAACTGCTAAATGCTGCTTACTCCTGCTCGTCCTCTCCACTCCTGCTCCAAGTCAGTTCAGTTCTTGTCACTCCTGGGCTGTTGTAGGAAATAGTTTCAGCTGCTTTTCTGGCCTCAGGACCTGCTCAGTAACCCCAACTCCACAAGCCTTTCTAAAGGAAAAGCTGGCCGCATTGCACCCCTGCTTAGGATAGAAACATGAGCCTCCATCTTGCCTATAGGATGAAGTGTGCAACATAATAAAAATAGCAAGAACTTTTGTAGTTCTTACTCTTGTGCATTTACAGGTTCCCCACATGTTAACTCAATCCTTGCAACAACTTTCTGTGAGGGTGACTGTTATGATCTTCTGTTTCCAGGGGACAGAAGGAAAGGCATTTGCAAGCTCGGAGCCAAGACATGGTTGGTAGGTTTGGGGAAATTGTTGGGTGTGTTCATCTACCTATCTCTCCCACTTGGCTGAGTTCCTTAAGGATGTCAAATCTGCTCTGCCTGGCTCAAGGAGGTTTCAGTAGATGTCAGACTGGAACTCACACACTGGAATCTCTGGGCCCCATCTCCCCATCTGTGAAGGGCCATGCTAGGAGAATGATTGAGTCCTCTGGACCTTCTGAGATTCTGTGCATCACGTGAGAAGTCAAGCAGAGAGCCTCAGTCTGAGAATTGCCCGAGAGTCCTGGGAGGCTTGGCTGGTAGACACATCACTCAAGTGTCTGTTTCCTTTGTCACATGGCCACATTCACTGGTTAAGACAGGGTTAAGACTTGGACATAGCTTTTTGCAAGACAAAATCCAACCCACGACAGCCAGTAAGTGGCGAAGCTGCAGTTCGGCACCACCCCCCAGCCATCTGCAGACCGGGGTGCTCCTGTCCCAGGGGCCCATGGGTAGTGCTGAAGGAACGCTCATTTATTCTTACATTTTATCTTTAAAAACTTCTATTTGTGTGACATGGTGAACATAATACATTTCCAGTAGCTTGTGAATATGTTTTATAAAGATATGTGTATTCAGTGGATATTCAAAAATTTAAAGCTGATCAGAGTAATGAAAAATTGTTTTTTTCCTACTTATACACTCTTACCCATCTATTAAAGAGGCATATTACTTTTTGGGGGGTGGCAATTGCCTCAGCAGAACACCACTTCACTGGGTGAGGCTTGTAAGGTGTTCCAGCTTCCACACTCTCAGCAGTTAGTTGAAAAAGGGTTTAGTTTGAAAAAGGGCCAGTTTCCAGGCCTGAGTCAGGGTGAGAGGCAGCTGGAACCTTCAGAATGAGGAAATTTCACAAGCATTTTGCCCCTTCAATTAATACCTGTACATATTTCAATAACTTTTGTCTTATCATCTGTTTTCTTTTAACACTTTGTATAGAGCCAGTGTTTAATATAGTTTCGGTCTGAAGACACACTCTTAATAGTCTGAACAATTTGATGTCAGTGCTGGGAGCAGTTGTTCTTCAGATTTCAATTCTACAGCTTCTGGAGATCAACTTCCCTGTCCCTCAACACACACACACACACACACACACACACACATACACACACACACACACACACACACACACACACACTTCCAGGGATTGCTTTGGGAGCCCTGAGGGAGAGAGGCTGATATGCTCACAGGTAAACAAATCTCAGAATACTGATAATGTACACTTGAAAATCCATTTTAAAAATAAAGCCTCACCGAATGATATGTTTATTGATCTTAGAGAAGAAGCAAGAGAGAGGGATGTGAGAGACACACCCATGTGAGAGAGAAGCATTGATCAGTTGTTTCCCATACGCGTGCCAACCAGGGATCGAACCCTCAGCCTATGTTCCTATGTATGTGCCCTGACCAGGAATCAAACCTGCAACCTTTTGGTGTATGGGACGATGCTCCAACCAACCGAGCCCCCCAGCCAGGGCTTGAAAATCCATTTGTTCATATATTGTAAAGATAGGGGAAGTCAATGTAAACAAGGGAAAAATGGATAAATTTGAGAAGATATTCAGATATTCACAAGAAAGCATTTCTCGGAAGAACAAAGGACAGTATAACATTAAATGAGTCGTGTCATTTTTCAAGGGAGTTAAACGTAAGGATATTTTTGTTAGCTGATTGTTGAACTCTTAGAGTGTTTGACATGGGATCTATTGATTGTGAAAGGGCTGAGGCCCTCCTCATGGGGTATTTGAGCTCCTGTGTGGGCCTAAGTATAATTTGGTCATAATTTATCCCACCTGTGTCTGTCAATTCCTTTCCACTGGCCTCCTCCGGTAATGGTCTGGCTCATGTTTCTTCATAAAGCTCTAGGCCAGTTATTAATAACAGCCCAGTGACTCTCCTGATCCATCTAGGAGCATATGGTGTTTTTCACAAAAGAGAGAGATCATCTCCTTGGCTTCGGGCTTCGCTTACTGAACCCCTAAACAGTAAGTTTTGGGTTTTAAAAAATGTGGCATTTTAAATTGTTGATATAGGAGGGAAGTTTAGTATGACTGTTGTTTGTTTCTAATAGAGAGAGAATATAGTAAGTTAAAACTTAGATTCATAAAGCCCATGGCCCTTCCCTGCATTTCAGCATCTGTTCAATTTGTATAAGGCTACTTATTGGATAAATTAATGAATTAGCATTCTATTCTTTCCATTTCCTCCTGGCTTAATAAAGGCAGGAGGAAAATCGAGGGATTAATGATGTCTAAATTACTTGAGCAAGCCTTGTCGCTGTGCCTGATGTTCTCATCTCCTCCCTTTCCTCTCCAGACAGAGGATTTCTGTGATTTCAAAGAGAAATTTCATTTATGGGAAGTATCACTGGGGAGTGTTGGATAGGAGATTTGGGCCCTGTCATTTTTCCATGCTTGAGATTTGGGTTAGAGAGGGTACCTGTCTTGTTCCATGGATTCATTGCCTTCTTGTTATTTTAGGCAAAGGCTTTGTCTACGAACTCTTTCTATAATGGTTGCTTCTGAGAGTCCTGCAAAGTAGGTCACTGTGTTTTCTGTCTGGAAAGGAGGACCCTGACGCCCAGAAAGGCTGACACCCAGCTTGGTCCCCGAAAGCAGGGATGAAACATAACCCTCCAGTCCTTCTTCAGGACTAAACTGATAAAGCTTTTTGCTTTGGTTACATACGTTCAGTGCATGTGCGTCGGGCTTCCAGATAAAATGTATACGGGAGGCATTATAGTGAATTGGAAGGAGGCAGATGCCCGCTTGGTACTGAGCCCTGGCTTGGACCCCTCACAAATTGTGTGACCTTACCCAAGCACTCAGTCTCTCTGAGCCTCAGTTTCCTTGTTTGTGGAATGCGAGTCATCACCTGTTTTACAGGGTAGTGGGGTTTACCCATAATGTGTATAAGTGGCTAAGTATGGTAACACTGTTTAAGAAATCCCTCATGTGAATTTTTCCTGAATCTTCTTTTTTAAAATTTTTTATTTTAAAATTACAGTTGATGTACAATATTATATTAGTTTCAGGTGTGCCACCCATGATTAGACATTTAGATAACTTATGAAGTGATCACCTCAATAACTCCAGCACCTGAATCTTCTCAATCACCTCTCATTTGTTTTCAAATTGAAACCTACAAGGTCTGGCAGAAGTAACGCCTGCTTGAGTGTGGTTGGTGGAGTAATAATATGGTTGTGATAATTTACAGTTCATTTGAACATTTCACGTAAAATGTCATATGGTGTGCTTAAGTGTGACATCGTTATGTTACAGAATTACATGCTTATGATTTTGTAATAAAAAGGGGGCGTTATCTGTGTCAGACCCTGCCTAGAGCCTTCCATGTGGTACTAGATGGGAAACATTAATCTAAGCTGTTGAGACAATAATTGGCTTCTGCCCCTTTTAGTTCCTGCACCCCTAGGATGCGTAGGCATTGCGAATGCCGGGGATGCAGGCTTGGAAAGGTGGCGTAGGGTTGGTAGTTCAGAACGCGAGGCCATGGCTAGGATCCGTGATGGCGGGGAACCTCGCAAAACACTTTCAGAGCATAAGCTGTTGTTTACCAAACTTACCTGCTCTGCCATAATCAGCATTCTTAATGTTTTCTTGTGGTTATGTTTACAAAGGACTGGTTTGCTGCCTTGCTAGATTTCGATTCGATGTCTGCGTGAGACAGAAAGGAGGGTTGTCTCACACAATACCTGCTTCCTAAAGGGCCAGTCACCCTGTAATTCAGCAGATAGGATGAGATTTTTGTTTTCCTCTATGAGCTTTCATTCTGCAAACTTTTATGCAATTCTAAGTGTGTGCAAGACTCAGTACTAAATTAGGAAGGGGTCAGTAAGCTCTAATGCAGAACGCATTTCATGATATGGGTCGGAGTGGACTTGTTCCGTGATACATGAGAAGCACAGACAGGACTGCATTATGATACAGTAGCAGTCACTTGTTTGGATGGATGAGTTCTGCAGACAAAAAACAAACACCCTCAGTCTCACTCCTCATCGCACAGAAGGATGAGGTTTGGCTGCACTTCTGCGCTGGGGCTCCCTGTTGAAGCCTGGTAGGCCTGGGGCCCAGCCAGTGCTCTGGAAAATTCGTCAGGCTTTGTAAGAGTGCACTACAGCTGTCGTTCATACAGAGGGGTGGGGAACTTGGCAGGCTGAAAACATTTCGATTATTTTGGTTCTGGAATATTTCTTCATGTTAAGATGCCCATAACTGAGTAATTTCGGACTTCTTAGGGACAATGCCCTATCTCCGATTTGGGGCAGGAATGTGGTAACGGGGAATCTCAGCCTTCAGGATACTTGGGAGTGAATGATTAAGAGGAGATGTTTGTTCATGTGTAGAAAAATAGTTCATTTTAGGGTCAAAATATTTACTTAAAACTTTTGAGCCATGGTCCTAGATGGCTTGGGAAGGCTAACCCCAGACAGGTGTGGACACAGAAAGAAAGCCCGGAGGTGGAGTTGAAGACAGAGCAGCAGAGCGGTTCCACACAGGTCTGGGGCGCCTGCCCCCCAGAGGAGCAGGTTTTCCTCTCATCCTTCTGATCCCTCACGTCTCTTACCTGTACTTGGGCTGCAGGGAAGCAGCCATCTTTCTGCTTCTGCTGCTTCATCGTGCCAATCACTATTTTATCCAGTGTCGCGCAGCTTGCTGGGCTCTTGTGTTACCTTGGTCCAGTCCTGAGACAGTGCAGCGCCTGAGGCTTTGGAGCCGAACAGACCTCTCTTCAAATCTCCGGTCATCGCTGCTGTGTGATCTTGTGTGGTGTTACTTAACCTCTCAGGAAATAGGAGTGTTAATAACTTACCTCATAAGGTTTTATGAGATTAAAATCAAAGCATGTATAGGCCCATCTGTCCAACTAAGCAAATAGAAGTGTAATAACTCACCTCATAAGGTTTTATGAGATTAAAATCAAAACACACGTAGGCCTTTCTTAACTGTAGTAATGAATACAACCCTTTCCACGCCCTTGAAGGCAGGTATTATCGTGGTTCTCCAGGTGAGGTAGCAGGTGGTGGTAAGTGCCTGGGCCAAGGCTACAGAGCTAATGTCAGCCGGGACTGGGATCTGAAACCAGCTCCATCTGGTCCCTGAATCTACATTCTTGCCCCACTCCACCGACCATGTGTGACAGAGCGTGTCTGTTTTCAGTCGAAGTCCACTTTGTCAAGTGCTGCGCCTTGTGCGTCTGCCTGGCCAAGTTCTCTGGTTTTTGCTTGCCACCTCCTTTGTTCCAGACCCTCTGGTCTTTCCTTGGAGTGAATCAAAGAAGCTGGGAGGTGATGACAGTAGAATATCTCCAAATAGCCATGTCTAATGAAATGCAGAATCTAATTTATCAGAGATTTTGAAAAATTGCCAAGGCATTTATGATAGTAGCTCTGAAGAAAAGCAACTGTGTGAACTCAGATAGTCGCTCTACTTCTCTGGGCCTCATTGATCAAGTGAGAAATTTACAAAATCGCAAGTATCTTTTCCAGTGCCAGCAGGTCTGGGATAGTGCAGACCTTTCACTACCATTGTTTTTCTTATAGGGAAAGAAAAATTTCCTCGAAATCCCGTTTTAATCAGTGAACAAGGTCCAACAGTCATGTCTGGCAGTCGTTTAAGTATAAAGCCATGTGCTGTTTATTATGATTCTCATTCAAGCTTTCTCTCTTACAAGGCTCATATCGTTAATGAATTAATTTCTCAGATGTGCATTAAGTTTCCCTTCTCACATAACTGAGCTTTGGAAAAATCAAATGGAGCCTTAATTAGTTCAGAAAATGCAACTCAAACTTAAATTTTAGAAATTTACAGAGCATATAAAATCCATTTACTATTAAACATGCCCAGCTTTTCTTTAGCTTTGGAATAACTCAGATTTCAGGAGTCTCTGTCTCCTGCCCTGCTAGACCAGCATCCACTTCTGGCATCTTAAGGGGACAAATCTCCATTATGTCATAGAAAGGGTGACCCTCCCCACAGGACACTCCTGTCCTGAAACCTGTAGGGCTGGTGCCATATATTTGTTGCTGCCTTCCAACAACTTGCCTTGGTTTCCTAATTACAAGGAAAACAAAACAAAACAAAAGCAGAAGTGAAAATGCCAACAAGACATAATTATCATATGATTTCTCAAGTTTCTAAAAGATAATTTTATTGAACTTAACTTTAATGGGCAAGAGACATTTTTCCATGTGTAGACAAATTAAAAGCTCCCAACTCTGGGATTTTAGTTTTAAAATATTTGCTTGGAAAAGTAGACTTCATATATAGGGGTGAGCAGAAGTAGGTTAAATTACCAGCCATCATTACCTAAAGGACAAATCATAAGTAAGGATACAAAATTATAACAGTAAGAAGATAAATAATACAAATAAATAATACAAAAATAAATGAATAATATAAGAATAAATTCTTTCGCGTACTCACCACTGTAATCCTTTTGCCTACTGCTGTATCTGCTGTTCTTGTTGTAATTGTCATGAAAAAAATGGGCTTCCAGTCTTCCATGAAAGCTTCTACTGTACATGCAGTTATTGTAAGGCACTAGGATCCAGGATGGGTAAGGCCATCCCATTTTCTAGGAAGATAGCAACTCCCTAGGAGCTGGTACATGCAAACCACCATAATACAGTGCAGCGAGCTGCAGTACATTACAGACAAGTGAGCACCGAATTCTACCAGAGGAAGTCAGGATGGATGACAGAGGAGGTAACATCGGGTTTCAAAGGATAAGTAGGAATGGGACAGCTTTGCCTATTTAAGTGCTTAAAAAGAACCTGAAAAGAATCATTCATTCAAAGGATATCATCTAGGATGTAATGGGCTAAATGATTATTCATAAGTCACCCTCTCTTATTAGGTATTTACTTGCTAGGTGCAAGAATTAGCTCATTTAATTCTCACGCTACCCTAAGAAGTAGGTGCTGTTATCATCACCCCATTTTACAGATATGCTCAGGCACGAGAGTAAAGGTAACTTGTCCAAGTCCTCATGGCAAGTGGCAGATCTGAGTCAAACCCCATCAGTCTAAATCCAAACCCATCTCTCAACTACCGTGTCCTGACAGCACTCTTGTTATTTCTCTGTCCAGCTAATGTTGAGATCAAGGGGAGAAACTTGTCAGTCATAAGCTGATCAGCAGATAGATAATAAACCAATAATAAACAAGAATAAAACTGCTAGTAGTAGAAGCTAATAAAAAATAGATTTAAAAACTGCACTTTCAGCTAATCTGGTTGCTAGAGAATAACCTCCTAGCGGTGGTTTGTGAAGGTTCCACTTACAGAGAGCAGATTGTTTTGATGTGAATAATTTAACGACTGCTGTTGTAAAGATACTCTGGCAACCTCAGGGTCTTCAGGCTCAGAGAGGAACTGCAAGACTGTCCACCCCGCTGTTCAACCAACAGTTCACTTTTGCAGAAAGGAGCCGGGACCAGAGAAAAAGAGTGGCCATTGATCATTACATGTGGATATTTTCATTTCAGCAAGTCAGTTTCCATTGTAATACAGATCTTTTCACATGTGACTTTCTATGAGAAAACATTAATAAATCCATGTAGCTGAGGATTTGGGGACTGGAGTCCCAGGTTAGTAGAATCTAGGCTCCAACATAGAGTGCTGATAGCCTGGGCAGCTGCTCCCGATCCTGATCGTGCATTACATGGCCTGGCACATACTTAACTCTCAATAAAGTGTCATTATTGTACTTTACATAAGTGACCTATTAAGCAAAAATGGACAGATTTCAATTATATCTCATTTTTTAAATGTGTCTCAAGGCAACTCTGCCAATATTATCCTGACCATTAGATATTGATGGAAACAAGAGGATTAGCACATTCTTGTCAAAAAAAGAAAATATTTTTTGAAATGTGACTCATGTTTAAGAATATAAATTTGAATCCAATGAAAAGCATCTTTCTTTTTATTGAAAAAGAGACTTTACAATTTTGTCTTGACCAAGAATCCACACCTAACACATAAAACAAAAGAGTAGAAGTTGAGAAAAATTGAGAAAGGGGTGATGTCTTAGTAGAAATAATTAGTAGGAATAATTTTATATAATAGAGGGGTGTGGTTTTTTGGTGTATTGGTTTTGCATTGTTTTGTTTTTGCCCAGGCAGCAAACCATTTGGTCCATGCACTAGTCTCAGGAGTCAAAGTTGATTTTTTCATAAAAACATGTTTGTAAAGGTTTTAATGAAGAGCCTATAAGCTGCTCTGACTGGTGTGGCTCAGTTGGTTGAGTGTTGTCCTGCAAAGCAAAGGTCGCTAGTTCGATTCCAGGTCAGGGCACAGGCCTGGTTTGTGGGCTGGGTCCCTGGTTGGGGCACGTGTGAGAGGCAACTGACTGATGTCTCTCACACATCTGTGTCAATGATGTTTCTCTCCCTCTATTTATCCCTCCTTTTCCCTCTCTCTAAAAATAAATAATTAGAATCTTAAAAAAAAAGAAAAGAGCCTACAAGATGATATCAGACTGAAGAACAGAGAATTCAATGAAGTTCAACTCCAGAGACCAAGGGTTATGCCTGCTCTCTATTTGTCTGACTCACGGTGGGATACCGCTGTTCAACCATTCCATAAACAGTCAACAGGTCAGTTTGAGTTAGGTCATTTGGAATCTCGATGGAAACAAAAGAAAAAATAAAGAGAAGTTTTAAAAACTTGGTAAGAGAATATTCATTCTGTTTCTAGTACAACATTCTATAAAATAATAAATTGGTTCCCAGTGTCTTCTGGAAATAGGAGGGGGGTAAAAGCTAGGTGGAGGCATACAAAAGGGAGAGAGAAGTATTTTCAATCACCTGAAATTTCAACATGAAATATGTTTGGGCTGAAACAACTTATGATGTGGTATTACAGAAATTGGAAGTGACATTATTTTAGCTATGGTTTTTGAATACTGATTTCAAGATAAGACCATGGTCTTGAGATAGTCACACTATATATGTTCTACTAAACTTTCAAAAGTGTCCTAACCCATTGAAATTTATTTACTCATATTTTTTGGACTATAAGATGCACCTTCCCCCTCCCCCAAATTTGGGAGGAATAATGGTCGTTAATGCTGCTGTTAAGTTCTGTTTATATTTATATTGGTGGAATATTATGTTATTTATGTTATTAAATATTTTACCACATTTTTTGCTTCAAAAAAATTTCCCCTATTTTCCTCCTCCAAAACCTAGGTGCGTCTGTCTTATGGCCCAAAAATACGGTGTATTTTTGGTGCATGTTTTATCCAATAACAGTTTTTCCCTAAAAAATTGCTACTGTTAAATAGTTTTACCCCAAAAGAATGTCCCAGCAATTCCAAATAAAAAACACTTGATACTGAGCTTCTAGCTAATTTAAATCAAAGTACTGTGATACTCATAACTGTAACACACAATAGAATTTGAGTGTTTGTAATCTTGTGATGACACCAATTTGTGTCCCTCCGATGATTTAGATCTGCAAACATATAATATCAAGGGGAAGAACCAAACAGGAGTCATGCACATTCCTGGTTCTCTTGAGCATTTTGAATGACATAAGAACATGTTCTTTCACAAAAGATGAATTTATTACAAAAGACCAGGCTGTAATCAGTTGTTAAATGGTTATTTTGACAGAAACAAAATCAGCATACATCACTTCCAAATTTATGGGGAGGAAGAGGACTAGTAGTTACAGGACCACATCTTTCACTCTCTAAAGTTATATGAGCAACATTCTTTTAAAGAAAACGTGAGTAATGGAAAAAGCAAAAGAAAAAAATTGCTCAAACCTGACTATTACGACCATCTTTTACATTTGTAGGTATTTCTGTTTTCTTTTTTAAATCTTTCAACTGTGAAGTCTAACATACAGAAAAGCACAGGGAACTTGTATTTGTAGCTCAACAAGTAGTTAAGCAGTGACTGTCAGTGTAACCACATCCTGGACAAGGAATGAAACGTTGCCGAGGCCACGTTTCCCTCCACCTGCCCTTCTCTTACTCTCCATCCCAAATTTATGGCAGCCAGCGCCTCACTTTTCTTGATATATTTACCACTACACTATTGCCACCTGTACATCCGTGACTAAACCGGGCACTTTTTAAATTAAACTGTTAATCATTGTTCACATACAATAGTGTGTTTCAGGTGTGATTTAACCTTTATATACCTTACGAAGCTATCATCACAATAAATCTAGTAACTGTTCAGTTACCATGCATAGTTATTACAACAATATGACTGTATGCCTATGCATTATGTCCCGATGACATATTTTATAACTGGAAGTTTGTACTTTTTCCCCATTAATTTTCACTTGAGGATATTTTTATTGATTTGAGAGAGACTGGGAAAGAAAGAGAGAGAACAATTCTTTCTGTATATGCCCCAACTGGGGATCAGCCCACAACCTCCTTTTGGTGCACACTCCAACCAGCTGAGCAACCTGGCCAGGATGGATGTTTTTGCTTTTTAATCCCCTTCGCCTTTCTGCCCATCTCCCCACACTCCTCATCAGTTTATTCTATGTGTCTATTAGTTTGTTTCTTAAATTATGCATTTTTAACTCTGTTTCTCTACTTTACATGAATATACTTGCACTGTGTATTTTCTTTTATACGTTGCTTTTAAAAAATTTAATATTATGCTTGTAAAAATCAGCTCTGTTTTTTTTTGTGGAGCTGTAGCTTAATTTTCACTATTGTAAAAAATCCATCATATGAATATATCTCTTATCTATCTATCATTCCTCTACTAGTGAACATTTGGATTGAAGATATTATAGATGGTGTTTGGATATGTGTCCTGGGTGTGGATGTTCATGCATTTCCTCAGGGTATATACCTAAGATTGCAATGGGTGGTCAGAGGTATTGGTTTTAGTCATCTTTAAATGTTTTAGCAATTTTCTAAATAGTGCTTCTATTATTTCACAGTTATAATAATCATTTTATTGTACAAAAAAAATCTTCCTTTTGTGACTGAACTTTATAACCTGGTCTCTTGTAGTAAATTCACTCCTCCATTTTCTAATTTGTTCATGAAAGTGATAAAAGTCTTAAAACTTTTGAATTTATAACAGACATACAATTTCATGAGTTGTAGTCTCTTCTGTAGACAGAGAAGTTTTATTTGTTGTCACGGTGGATATTGAAGCAAATATATTTAAAATAATTTTTAGGGAATTTTTTTATTGAGTTATATTTAACATGCAACTTCGTGTAAGTTTAAGGTATATGACATTGATTTGATACATTCATATTATATGACTGCCACACAAGCATTCCCTAACACCTCTGTCTGATCACATAATTCTCAATTTCTTCTAGAGTTGGAAACAACTAAAACCTAGTTTCTTGGCAAGTTTAATGTTTATAATAGTTTTTTTTTCTATAATCACTGTACTATATATTAGATCTCCAGGACTTATTTATTTACTAGTTATAAGTATGTACATTAAACATTTCTCCCATCCCCCACCCCTAAGAATAGTTGTTTTAAAAAGTGTCGTGAATGTTTGCCCTGCTAGGAAAATCCTAGAATTCAGTTTAATTCTTCTGTTAGAGGTAGTTTTTAGCTATATGGATTTGTGATGAAATGAAATTAAAGTGTCATATTTTCCGAAGTGCTCTTCAATAACTCCTTCCTGACTTCTCTGAGAAGTAATTTTAGAGTTTCTCTATGTAGACTCCCTGCCCTTCAACTGTATACACTACCTCACTATCCAATAAAACCTTTTAATGTGCTTTAACCCAGGAACAAAAGTTGCTAAGAGACCACCTGTGCTGAATGTACTTTGTTCTAGCCGGAGCAGACAGAGAGAAAACCATAAAGCAGAGTCATCTGCCAGGGCCTGGGATTAAGTCAGGTAAGAAATGGGTTTCTATTCTTCAATCCTTACCAATTGTCTGGTCTTTCCCTCACTTCCTATTTGAGCCTCTCTCTTACTGTCATTGAAGAAAATTGAAGGTACCCCTCAGAGCACAAACGAAACATAATTTGGAGGCTGAGGTTATAGGAGAGAGAGAAAGTCATTTTGTTAACCCATGTATTATTCCTACCCCTTGCTTCTGTAACATAGGCAAAAGCAACTGTTGAATGTAAGGGATATTCTAGGTGTTTTCTTTGCTGGTGATTGCTGTGTAATTTGGGGCACAAGTCCTTCCTTTAGGAATGGGGCTAGTTATTACAGAAATTAATCAAGATTGCTCCAAGTGGGAGAAAATTACACTTGCATAGATCATATATATCTCCCCCCTCTGTCTCCTCTCTTACAACTCAACCTGCCTTTTTGGGTTTTGAGTGAAAATAGCACTACCCCAGTCTTGCCACTTTTTAAAAGTACTGATGTCATTTATAAATTGAGTGTATATAAGGGACCTGGATGTAAGTAAGTGCTTGAAAATTGCTTATTTGACCTTGCATTCCTGAAAAAGTTCAGAAAGGTTCTAAACTTTCTACTTGACTGATATTTGGTAAAAGTTCTGACAGTATGCTAAACCAACCACAACTTAGCACTTTTATAAATTCCATTATACTTAAAAAAATTCCAGCTATTTTAAAGCAGTTTAATTAACACTGCAGTGTGGAAGAAATTGATTGATACCTTATTAAAGGACCAGAATATGAGAGAGGATCTTGAGGAAAAATCAAGAAAATTTAAAAAGCCTTTTGTTGTTTAATTTTTTAAAACTTAAAAAAAATTTTCCTGCCTTTTTCCATGTTATCAAATTTTCATTTCCTGATAATATTGTATGGGTTGGAAGAATGATAATTTCATTGATTCCATTGTAAAATAATGTAAATGACTAAGCTAAGACTTCATAAATACTGATAATACAAAAAGAGAAGAGCTACTCTGAGAGTTCCTTGAGCTGTTTCTTTTCTTTTAAAAAATTATATTTCAGTTACAGTTGACATACAATATTATATTAGTTTTGGTGTACAGCAGTGATTAGATATTTATATACCTTACAAAGTGGTAAACTGTTTCTTTTAGAAAGAAAGCAAGTTTGGCAGATAGAAAAATCTATGACTATGACATAAAGTGGTCAAAATGAATAGATGAAAAATACTTTAATTCATTAAGGAATAAAATATTTTAGTTTGTTGGTTAGTAACAAATATGTCAGGTGTTGCTTTAAAGATGTTTTCTCATCACTATTTCTTTACAGTGCAAATATTAGATTGAGTTAAACAATCAGAGCTATGTATTCATTTGAGGATACTTTTTTATTTTTCCCCCCTAGGAAGCAGGAGCATTCTGGATATGACGTGTAAAAACTGGATATTAATTTCTACTACTACACCCACAAGCCTGGAAGATGAAATTGTGGGAAGACTTCTAAAAATTTTATTTGTTATCTTTGTTGATTTATTGTCCATTATATATGTTGTTGTAACTTCTTAGGAAGCTGACTTCCCTTATTTTGCAAGTAAATTTCATATTAAATACCTGTGGCTAAAACTTTGTAGTTTAATGTGTTGAGTGATTTTAATTTGATGACATCTCCAATTATTCTAGAAACCAACAGAACGTTACAATAAAAAGAATATTGTGTATTATTTAGTACCTTATGGTTCATAAAATATTTCCATAAATTGAAGTAGAATTCCCCCAACTCTACACTATTGAGTCATAAAATTTTCTGATTTTTTAAAAAGATTTTATTTATTTATTTTAGAGAGATGGGAAGGGAGGGAGGAAAAAAGAGAGAGAAACATCAGTGTGTGAGAGAATACCAATTCATTGCCTCCCGAATGCCCCTGACTGGGAACTGGGCCTGCAACCCAGGTGTGTGTCCTGACCAGGAATTAATCTTGTTATGTTTTGGTTCACAGGCCAGCGCTCAATCCATTGAGCCACACCAGCCAGGGCAAATTTTCTGATTTTTAACATGATTTTTATTTGGTAAATTGACTAAAATTTGTAGGTGTAGTATGAATGAAGTTGATTTTTTTAAGGATCCATACTAAGTGAAATTTTATATGGTTTTGTTTTTAACCCACACGGGTTAACATATGATGATAATCTTTTCATACAATATACCAGTAATTTATACTTATTTTCTTATAAACACATTCATCTGTGTGTAGGTAGCAGTGTGTCATCAACATAAGGTTCACAGTGACCCTCGGGCATAGGTGTTTGTTACCCTTATTTTATAGATAAAGAGACTGAGTCCTGGGAGAATCAGGCTAGCTGGAGACCACAACTAGGAAGCAGCATAGCCAGGTCTTGGGCCTTCTCAATCCACAATACCCTCTTGTCTCCAAAGGTAAATAATAAGACACGTGTGTTTAAAAATCGACCTACAGAGCTCAACTTTTCTTTATTGTAATGTATTATTCAAGACCTTGTGGCTGTATTTTAGTACATTAGTCCCCCTTTTCCTGTGGGAGGTACGTCCCAAGACCCTCCGTGGGTGCTTGAAACGGCAGATAGTACCAACTCTACATATACTGTATTTTTTAATACATACATACATACATACCTGTGATAAAGTGTAACCTAGAAATGAGGCACGGTAAGTGATGTACACAATAACTAATAATAAAATAGAAAGATTATAACAATATACTGTAATAAAAGTTATACAAATGTGGCCTCTCTCTCGAAATAGCTTATTGCATTGTACCTGCCTTTTCACTGAAAGGAAGCATTTTAAGTGAAAGCTTCTCTTCGGCATATTTGTATTGCCAGCATCGTTGCCCTTGTATTTTGGAGCCATTATTAAGTAAAATGAAGGTCACTTGAACACAAGCACTGTGACGCCCCCCTAGTCAATCTGAGAACCGAGATGGCTACTGGAGACTAATGGGCAGAGAGCGCACACAGCGTGGATATGCTGGGCAAAGGGATGATTCGCGTCCCAGGCTGGGCCAACCGAGAGTTCATCATACTCTCTGGAATAGTGTGCAATCTAAACCTAAGGAATTCTTCGTTTCTGGGATTGTCAATTTGGTATTTTTGGACCATGGTAAGTAGACCTCTTGTAATTAAAACAGTAGAAAGGGAAACCATGGATAAGGAGAGACTACAGTATTGCTCCTATTTATTTTCTTATTCCACTTTAAAAAATTTTTATAATAAGCAAGATTGTTTACCCTTTTCTCATATCCAATTTTTAAAAATTAATTAATTAATTAGTTTGTTTATTTTTAGAGAGTGGGGAAGGGAGGGAGAAAGAGAGGGAGAGAAACATAGATTTTTGAGAGAAACATCAATTGGTTGCCTCTTTCTCATGCCCAGTGGGGACGGAACCCACAGCCCAGGTATTCACCCTGACAGGGAATTGACCCCGTGACCTTTCGTTTTGCAGAACAATACTCAACCACCTGAGCCTCGCTGGGCAGGGCCTCGTAACCAATTTGACAATGCATTCTCTTCCCCTGCTTTCTTGATTCCTCATTTTCTGACAGTGTTAAAATATAACAATTGAACTTCTGCTTTTTAAGATTTTAAAAAGCATTCTCTCTGTCCTTTAGACTTGAATTTCTATATTGGATACACATGCTTCACAAAACTCTGGTCTCTTCTGTGTGATGACCATCTCAGATTTTGCCCACTCATTAAAACAAGTTTCATAAGAAACCCAATGGAGTGTGAAAAGAACCTGGGACCTTTGAGACTTACTACTTAACTGACTCGTACTTAACCTTTCAGTGGTTTTGCATATTTAGCTATAAGCCAAATAGAATCAAACTATTTGAGCATTTGCTGTAACAGAAAATCCTATTTTTTCTGCACTATGTTTTCAGACCCTTCCTTTTCAATATACAGGTCATCTCCTGCTCATGTGATGTATTTCTCCCGAATTCCCTCTATTTGGGATTTGTTGGAGCCTGTTATCAGGTTACTGAGAAGGGAGTAAAGTCACTCCCACCTTCAGGCAACTGCTTCTTTTTCCTGTGTGCTTCCAGGCAGTAGGCAACGTGGTTAGAAGCATCGACTCAGAAGCCACACTGCCTGGGTCCAAATCTGGCTTCTTACAGTTTCATAGCCCTATGTTTTTCCTTCCTTACCTACAAATACATGCTTATGTTATAGGTGTGGAGAGAGAATAAAATGAGATGATTTGTGTGAAGTGCTTAGCAGAGCTCTTAGCATTTGGAAAACCGGCAACTTGTGGTGGATTGGTGTTAGCAGCATCATCAGGTAGAGGCAGAGGTGATGCGGCTGTCTTCCAGCTCAGTGTTGGGGAGCCTCAATCACCCTGCTTGTTCTACACTTCCCCCATTCCCTTAGAATGACCTCACATTACCCCATCCAATTGGCCCCAGACATGGCTGTATTGCACTGGACCCTGGCATCGTTCTGTGAGAGGTGCCTAAACTAGATGACCACGCAAAACTTCTTCTGCTTTTGCTATTTTGAAACATGTCGATGACAACTAGATATCATCATCTGACTTGGGACAACAAAGGTTACTTGGTAAGCATCCTTTTTCAATAAGTAACAAAAGTCTTAACATTCAAGTATTGTGGCTTTGTCATTGAAAATGGGTCGCTTTACTATGGTACATTTTACAGTGGACTATTACTCAGCTGTAAAAAAGAAAAATCTTATACTTTGTGACAGCATGGATGGACCTAGGGAGCATTATGCTAAGTGAAATAAGCCAGTTGGAAAAAAGGCTAGTACCATATGATTTCTCTCATATGTGGAACCTAATGAACAAAATAAACAAAATGGAAACAGATTGACAGCTGTCAGAGGGGAGGGAGGCTGTGGGGCTGGGTAAAAAAGGTGAAGGGATTAAGAAAAAGCAAAAGCCCTGGCTCAGTTGGTTGGAGCATCTTCCCATAAACCAGGGGGTCATGGGTTTGATTCCTGGTCACAGCACATGCCAAGGTTGTGGGCTTGGTTTTTGGTTGGGACACTTGTGAGAGGGAGCTGTTTGATGTTTCTCTCCTTCTCTCAGTTTCCCCTCTCTATAGAATCAATAAACATGTCCTTGGGTAAGGATAAAAAAATAAAAATAAAGCAAGAAAGAAAATAGGCGGCTTTTCCTTCATTCTTCTAAAATATATGTTCCTTTCCCTTTTGCCAGGCTTGGTGCTTGGCAGCCAGGTCAAAGTCATGAACAAAACATAGCTCCTGCTCTTGTAGAGTTCATAATCTAGTCAGGGAAATGAATGAACACCCAAATGATTCAACTACATTTGAGGAAGTTATCGCAGGAGCATTCCTGGAGCATTTTGAGGGTGTGGAGAAGAATATTCTACAAGTAGCAGCAATTCCTGTGAACCTGTTAGAAACGCAGAACCCTAGTTCCCCCAGACATACTGAATCCAGAAACTGCACTGTAATCAGATCCCCAGTGATTCCTACGCACGCTGCAGTCAGAGCAGCACTGTCGTGGATGGGAGCCCGCTGGACTAAGTGTTCCTACAGTCTGGCTACTGAATAGCCATGTGACCTCGAGGCAAGTTGCTTATTTAACTTCTCTGGGTCTCATACTCCTCCTGCAAAACGAAATAGAACCAACAAAAAAAGTCCAACAGCATCAATAGTACTTGCTTTGTATATCACCTTGAAATACTGACAATACTAAATGAACTAGACCGAAACTTACATGAAAATGTATAACAGGAAGGAATTGCATAAATCTAAGCCAATGTTATAAATAGGAAGAAGACAGAAGCAGCTCTGTGAGGTAAGGGACCTGTGACTACCTTCAGTAGAGTTGGAAAAGGATTGTTTTCATAAATGGCGACAACACTCATGGCATGTCTGTGTTATATACAGTTTGGGTGAGGTGACATGTTTTTCATTGGGTGGCTTTCTGTGGAGTTGTGTAGAACATAATGTCCACATGCACTGTTATCATCCATGATGAAACTGAACTAATGGTGTTTCTTAACTTCCCACTAGTAGGTATGTATTATCTAGCCATGCCTGAATTCAGGTATCTACAGTCTGTTAATTTCATAGTTTCTTGATATCAACTTATGTGGCCTTGCAGCCTTTCTAGTTCTGTGGTCCCTCGAAGAGATTATTCTGAATTTGAGAAGAGAAGTCAGAAAATGCCTGCTAGAATCTTTGTTATTTATAGATGGCAATATCTCATTGGAATGCACCATGCTAAGTGTTTTGCATACATTACGTAATTTAATCTATACTAATAAATTTATGAGTTATTTCCATTTTACAAATGAGGAGGTGCAGGCTCAGAGGAATTAAGTAAAATGCTCAAGTTCGCACAGGACATCCCAACTGTGGTGACCCAGTTAGGAAGTGAGAGAACCAAGACCCTCAACTCAAAACCATCTGCCACTAGAGCCCTGCTCCTACTCACTCATTCAGTTATTCTGCTGGACCGTATCAAGCCTGAGAAGTTCATTACCACTGGCTCCTCATTTGAAAGGCAAGACATTTACAGTACAATGAAGCATCTTAATCCTGCACTCAGGCATTCAATGAATAAAATAAAACCTAACTCTGGGCCATGATTGAGAAAAACTGCTTTGGTAGAAACTGGGATCAAGGTTTGAGAGCAGGCCTTAAACGTGTGGTGTTAATGTGATCTGCAGGCCAGGTTGTTGTTCTAGGTTGCTCTATGTAACTGTTATTTGCTGACCTTACTGGGAGCAGTCCTACTAACTGAGCAAGCTGAGGGCAAGTTGCCATGTAGGCCATTCTGGGATCAGCAATGAGCCCAGACTTATTTATAAACGCACAGGAGAGGCCCCTGAGCTCACACTGCCATCTGACTTGCGATCATGGTGAGGGAAGATCAGTGCAAGAGCACAGGAAGTCCTTGGTGGCCAACTGGCTTTCTAGTCTGAGCCATGTGCCCTTTCTGCCAGGAGCTGGCTACAGACTATTCTTTGGAGGATCAGTGTCCCTGGACTCTTACACAAGGTGTGATCTCCAGGTACAGAGACTGACCTTTTAGATGTTATTTATGAACTTGATTATGACTTGTACCATGGAGATCATTTTCTCAATAAATATTCATCATGCACTGACTGCCTATCTGGTAATGTGGTAGGCACAGGGAAATACTGCAGTCCTTTGCCCTCATGGAGCTTGCTTTCTGATGGGTAAAGCAGACAGCAAACTGATAAACACATGAGACTTTCAGATAGTGCTAGTGCCTTGGCAAAAGTAACACACAGCAATGAGCGGAGGGTGTCTCTGGGGAAGAATGTTCTAGCTAGGAGGATCTAAGAAAAGTTTCCCTAGAAGATAGCATTGGAACGGAAGCTTGACTGATGAGGATCCAGTGAGGTGGAGACCTGAGAGAAGAGTGAGGACTTCAGATGCAGGGAATAGCAGGTGCCAAGGCCCTGAGGTAGGTAGAGCTCAGCAAAATGTTAGGAAGTTCAGTGTGACAGCAATTTAGTAAACATGGGAGTTAATTTTTCAGGACTGATAAAAGTCAGCTTCTATGTAACCTCTCTGACATTTGTCCCACAAGCTGGGTGGTTAGGGTAACTTGGCCATGGCAGCGTATGGAAAGAACGTGAGGACCTCTGGTGCTCTCCGCTCTTTGTGCCGGCACACAGCATAGCGTATGTTAAACAATGACCCCTCTCCCTGGGGGTGGCATTTTTTCCACGGTTGTTCCAGGCTGAGCATGTTGGGCCCCTTTGTCACAATGTCAGGCAGCTCCATTACTCTGCAAGTTAAATGAAAATTCTGTGTTTTTAGGACAGCTTTTTGAAAACCATAAGCAAAGCAAAAATGTTATGTGTTATAGCTTTTATAACAGCTTTATTGAGATATTTGTATACCATACAGTTCATCTTTTTACAGTGTGAAATTCAATTATTTTTAGGCCGTTGCTCAGACAATCAATTTTAGAACATTTCATCATCCCAAAAGGAAACTGCATGCATATTCATGAGGTCCCACGAGCAGTTACTCCCCACTTTCCCCCAACCTACCCCCTTTAAAACCCTCACCTCTGTCATGCCAAGGCAACTCCTAATCTACTTTTTGTATCTATAGATTTGCCTATGCTGGCATTTCATATGAATAGAATTATACGATATATAGTCAAACTTCAGTTCTCACATGTTCTGGTTCTCAAACAAATTGGTTCTCAACCAAGTTGTTCACAGAAAAAATGTCTCAGTTGTCTAACAAAACTTTGGTCCTCCATTCTCTACCCAACAGCCCTTTCATGCTGACACCTGTATGGTCAACCATGCATCCCTCAGGTGACAAACAAATGATATTCAGTTTTTGAACAAATTGGTTCTCAAATAATGTTCCACAGTGAATTAAGTGCGAGAACCGAGGCTGCACTGTATAGCCTTTTGTATTTGGCTTGTTTATGGCCAAATAATATTCTATTGTATGGATATACCACATTGTATTGTCCATTCACCAGTTAGCAGACGTTTGGATTGTTTCCACTTTTAACAATTCTGAATAAGGCTGATATGAACACTCAGGTACATGTTTTTTGTGTGTGACGGCACATATTTTTAGTTATCCTATGTATTTACCTGTTAATGGCATTATTGGGTCACATGATAACTCTACTTTTAACCTTTTGAGGAACTGCAAATTGTGTTACAAACTGGCTGCCCCACATCTACAGTTTTTGAAAGGTTCTCTTTTGATCTCTAGAGAAAAAGAACATTTTTGTGACCATGATAATCCTCAGGATTTCAAATGTCAGTAGGTAGGTTAAGAAATGAAGGTTAAATATAAAATTATTAATTTAATTTGAGTTTTAAAGCCTTCATCTATTTTAAGTCCCCATGACATTTAGCAATCACAGCTGATTATTCAGGTTTCTTATTACCCCATTTTATGTCAAAAAGATAATTACATAAGAATTCCTTGAAGATAATCACATTTCCTTCAAGTACCTTCAGGCAGATAAAAACCATCTGCGTTAACCTGGGATACTTTTTCACTGATGGAGATTAGATTTATTCAATCAGTATTCATTCACTGAATACCTACTCTAAGCCAGGCATATCTGAGGGGCTGGGCATTTTCCTTGTTGTCTTCCACTGTACGAGGCTCACTTTATCAGTTGTGTGGATAGAGAAGTACTGTATAGTACAAACGATTCTCATAGCTCCTTTCCATAAGCAGACCCTTTGCAGACTGAGTTTTTGGCACTTGTTATTCATTAGCTGCATACTTCTCCTTATAAAATATACTATTTGGGCCACACTTAGTGGGTAAAATTTACTGCAGATTATAGTTTCAGCATGACAGAACTTCCATTGGGTGTTTCTTTTTCCAGCCCACAGCAAAGTTTATTTCTTCATTTATTTTGTGATATAGTGTATCACTATTGGCTAAGGAACTCTTTGAAAAACAATCTTGACCAGCCAAAGAAAAGTTGAAATAATAGCCTGTCCAAGAATTACACTGAAGTCAGAATCCAACCCTTTAGTTCACTAAGACCGTTGTTGATAGAAGATGGACCCAAGTTGACACTGAGGAATTAAGCTCAAGTCTTCTTGGTTGAAAGGCAGATTTTCAGGCTTGGTTGGTTGCTGGACTTTGTTGACTTCCGAGACTGGTCATCATACCTGCCTGCCACTACAGAAACTCTTCTTGGATGAATTTCAAAAACTCAGATACACGTTTTGACAAGACATTCTGAAAGGAAGTTATGTATGACAACCATTCGCAGTCATTGTAAATTTGTCAATAGATATAATTTTTCTCTTCTAACTATGTATAGGAGAGGGAGGATGGGAGTCCTGATTAGGGTTCTTGGGCATACTCGTGAAAGCAAGCACACAGAGAGCGCTGAGTGTTAGGCTATTTTATCTGGTTTAATTCACTGAATCTTTAAAACCACCATATGAGATAGGTATTATTGTCTCCCAATTTTACAGATGAGGAACTAGACACAGAGATGATAAGGAACCTCATTAAGTTTACAAAGCTAATGGGTAAATTTGGCTTCAGGGCTGTGTGCTCTAATTCTCCACTCCCTTTGCCCCCCCCCATTTTTTTTAAATACTCATCTGAGGATGTTTACTGATTTTAGAGAGAGAGTAAGAGAGATAGACAGATGGATAGATAGATAAACATTATGCAAGAGAGAAATATGGATTGGTTTGCCTCTCATAGGTGCCCTGACTGCAAATCAAACCCGCAACCTTTTGCTATATGGGATGACACTCCAACTAGCTGAGTCACCTGGCCAGGACTCCCTTTGCCTCTTATCAGTCAACCTTTGGAATTTCTGTTTCTTCATCTGAAAATTAGAAGTAAATGCTATGTTGAGGGTGAGGTTGTTCAATACCTGCTAATCTCCAATGCCTATCTATTTTGATTCTAAGACTGATTCACATTCAGCAGTCTCAAAGAAGAATCCATGACCACGTGAGGCTAAAGGAAATTATCAAGGCACAAACTATCCTGGGAATGTTCAAACATCCAGAAGCAACTTCTTTGAACTTCCAAGAATTTCTGGACAACCAGTTTCAATAGAAGACAATGACCATAATTATCATTGTACATGATGTTGAGATGTTAAATGAGCTTTCATTTGGTGGCTGCCACAATTCAAGTATTTGTACTGTGGGTCATACCACTCTAGATTTAGAACTATAATGATTTTCTCTAAGCACAGAGTGATGGATTTGGTTGCGGATAATAGAGCTGTTGGCAGGGCTCTCTCTGAGCCAGCTGTACAACTGGTGTTCGATCGATATTTGCTTGTTGCTGCAAAAGGATGTGGCCTCTTCCTTCTAAGATCTGCTTAACAACAATCAACCAAGGTTCTTCACGCTTAGGTGAGGCCTACACCCAGTGAAGCTTCAGCATTTACTTCACAGGCACCACTACCCACGATACTGGTAATGAATAAGTTTCCCACTTTTTCTTCCTGTTGCATATGTTCACCCATGTATGATCGTAGCCAAATCACAGATCAGAAAACTTGAGGTTGACAAAATAATTTGGTACTGTTTCTACCTGCAAAACTATCTTGGAGACAACATTTTAGATTTGGGGTGTTTTAAATATTTTTATGTTTTATTGGAACGATGAGATATAATATTTGAAATTATTGTAGTTTCCAGCAATTCTTTATAAGCTCTTATGGGAAAGCTGGAAGTCATACCAAAACTTTCTTTTTACTAACCTCATACCCATCAGTTTCATGGCACTTCTTAAGCTCTCACATTGGCCCCCTACCTTTCAATAGTTTATAGGTTTTACAGTTTTACAATTTTTTGCTTTGGCTATTAAACCAACCTTCTAACTCCTATCCCTCCCAGTCCATTCTCCAATGTGGATTGTAAGAGTGAGCATTTTGAAACACAATTCCAACCATGTCTCCCCACTGTTAGAATCCTTCAGTAATTCCTCTTGGCTTCCTGGCTAAAGCCTCCATAGGGAGAGGAGAGCTCTCACGGTCTAACTCATTGTGGAGGACACTTACTGTGTTTTCTACAATCTGCATCCCAGTCTGCTTTCAGAGAATTACCTCTTCCCCGGTGAGTGTTCTCCAAGTGTCCCCTGTCTTTCCCTAATTGAGAGATGCTTACATTGCCCAAGTCAGGCCAGTCACACTCTTCCTTCTAGGACTTTGAATCTTAAATAAAATTCATTTATCCTGTTATTTGATTCTACCTACACCAATTTCAGTCTATGTTCAAATTCTTATGGGACATGCTTGACTTTATATTTTCCCCTCAAGGGTACATTTTTTTCTTTATAACATTTAGTTTCATGAGTTAGCAACCATTTTCTAAATCATACCCAACAAAACATGGCTGCAGCACATTGAGTAGATCTACTATGATCAGTGATCATATACAAAAAAACGTTTACTTGCTGAACCATGGGACCAAGTATTCGGACTGTCCACAAATTTTGGACTCTACAGACTCTGTACATAGAGTATAGATTTTTCCTTCATCATATAAGGCAACTGAAGAATTTAATGATATGTTGCAGCAAAAATAAACCACTGCCAGTTTGAACATGGATTCATTCATTTGCTCATTTGGTCACTCAGTGTACTCTAGGGAACACTGAGCAGAACAGACCTGGCTGGCACCTTCTCTCAGGAGTTTACAGTTTCTCTGTGCAAACGTACATGAACACATTACAGGTGTCATGAGTCCTGCACAAGGAAACACACTGGGTGCTCTGGAAACTGGTATACATGAAGGTGTAGGTTGTTTTTGGCTGTGGCCTTGAAACTGTATAATGCAAGTTAGAAAGATGTGAACTGGCAGGTTTATGTATGCGTATGCACACATATAGGATATGCATATTCTATCAATTCTACGTTTCTGATTTCCACTTTCATGAGAAGAGAGAGCGGTAGTTCAGAGCATGGTTCTCTGTAGCCTGGATGCCTGAATTTGAACTTCAGCCTACTGTGTGATTCATTAACTGTGTGATTGGGAGCAAATTATTTAACTTCTCTCTAGTGCATTTTCATCATCAGCAAAACACCAATAAAAACAGCACCTAATTCTTAGGTTTATTGTGAGCCTTACATGAGTTCATATGTGTGAAAGGTCAGTCCTCAGTGTTAGCTCTTACCAGTCTGGAATCATTTTTCTAAAGTAAAGTGGGAAGGGCACAGCCAGACCAGGGCCTGAATCCTGCTCTATCACTTAATGATTGATCCAGTAAGTAGTCCAATGTCTTTGAACTCTAGTTTCCTCATATGTGAAATGGAGCAATACTAAACCACATAAGGTTGCTTTGAGGGGTAAATGAAATAGCGTAGTTCTTGGCAATTACCAGGTGCTCAAAACATAGTGTTTATCCCTCGCCCCCCTTCTCTTAAAATTAGAATCATTTGAGCCAAATATTATGATGAAACTAAAAGTAAGAAAAGATGAAACAATATTCTGGAGGACGTCAAGTAAAAATATGATAGGCATGCAATAACAACAAAGGTTATTTTTAATATTTGAAAATTTGTCTTTTCAACAAAAGCTGTACAAACATCAGAGGGAAAGATTTAGCCACTTCTGTTATTTTCTGATCTCTTATCTGTTAGAGTGTGAATGAATGAAATGGAATTAACAGAATGATTTTAGATTGCTAATCTAACTACTATAAAAACTCTAACTTCTATTTTCGTTGCTTATTTTTATTTCAAAGTGCGGTGCATATACAGCTATGCTGTCATTCATAAACAGGGGAAGGAAAATGTGTATGAAGAAGAGAAATATACCCTAGTATAGTCAGTCAGGAAGGAAAGTCTGGTCAGCCAGGCAGATGCTGGACCAGCAACTCAGGTGCTGTGCAAATGTCCCGCCCCCCTTCTGACCAACTCATGCCTTCCTCTGCCCTCTGCTTCTGCTGGGCTGAAGACAACAGAACAATTTAGGCTTATCTTTCCATCCAATTCGCTAAAAGATTGAGGCCACAAGTTGTCTAAGAAGGGGAGACCTTCGACTATTTCACAAATCACAAACTTCTTAATAAATGCTTCATAACAACATAAGGTAAAGAAGAAACTCCTTTTTTGTGTGTGTGTAAATCAGGGTCATTTACATGACCTGCCTTTCCCTCTCCCTGCATCCTGTTGAAAGTACATTGAGTTCTGGGCTCAAGAGAGACATAAAGGGCAGGGGCTATACAGAGCTGAAAAGCCCTCACCTTGCAAGCAGATCTTGCATCCTCATGTCACTGGGGGGTAAAAACTCTGGGTGGTAGGGAGATGGTTTCAACCCTGTCTCTGCCAGCCTGCTGCCAACCCCACTCCACCCTGCAGGGTGATCAGGAGCACATCCCTCGCGTGTCTGGTTCAAATTCCATTCACAGGTAAAGCACCGGGGATTAGATTTCTGAGTTCTCTTGCATGTCTAAATGCTCTGCTGAGATGTGACTGAACAATGAACCTTCACACGGGGCAACATTCACATTCCAGTCTGGCAGCAATTCCCTAAACCAAAAGCTCCAGAGCCAGCTTCCATGCACTGTAAGTTCTCCAGGCTTCCCCCTGCCCAGTTCATGCATTACATTGAATTTGGCTCCCAGACATTTGAATTTTTGACCCCTGAGATCCAGTCTTACACTAAAGTTGGCCCATACTGTGTACGGATAAAGTCCTTTTCAGTTCTTAGTTGATAGGCATGGACTGGCTTGAGCAGACATGGAGGGATGATCATATATTCTCTTTAAAAGAAATCTAGGAACATTTGGCGGGGATGAGCACAGGCACATGGCAACTGCAGAAGCCAAGTGGTGAACACAAATATTTTCAAGCAGGGTTTCCTCATCTGCCCTCGCCCCTGCCCCAGTGTAACTTCATATACGTTGATTGCTCTGGTGGTTAGGGGGTATTTGGATCAAAGAAAAACTTCCTAAAATATATTTTATTGAAACACATAGAGAAAAGGAAAAATGACCAATGCACAGGTCAATGCATTATTACAGCAGACACACTTGATTGAGTAACCACACCGCTTGAGTAACCATTATATTAAAAAATAGAACATGTTGAGAAGCCCCTATGGTATGTGTTCTCCTAAGAAATAAAGTTTTGGTGTTGACAGCATCCTTTTTCCATTTTTTTTTCCAGAAACTATTCCTGGAACCACCTCCCTCTTATTATTACTGTTACCTAATCTTTTTCCTTCCTAGGACAAAACAAAATATATCATCTAACACTGGCCATTCTCTTCCCCATAATCTGAAAGTCAGCAAATTGGGTAGAAAGGAATGGTGCGAGACAAAGTGACAGACTGCTGTTTTCATATCCGCAGGAAAATCTGACATGTGTGGCTGGGGGCCGCAGGTCTTTTGTTTGTTTATTTTTTGAATTCTCATCTCACAGGCAAGAAGAGAAAACGGAGGCTCAGGAAGGTCAGACCGCCTAATCTGGACTTCAGAAACCAACCCTTTGCAAGCTGTAGGATCTTTGTCGAAATCAAAACCAGAGCGTTCAGTGTGCACAGGAATTCTCTTCCCGGTGATGGATGCCCCCTACCCCCTTTGAAAAGCTAGTAGAAGGTATGGTGCCCCTTCCCAGAAATCCCTACACACACAGGAAACAAAAGGTGCTTATTCCGCTAGAGGTTTCCCACACCAGGTGAGCCCCTGTCCTCAGTCTGCTCCAGGGACTCTCTGTGGGGATACGGCACACATCCACCACGGTGCCCGTGCCCGATACCTTTCAGCCAAAGGTACGAGTGCACTGTCAGTGCTGTCCACCTGCAGGACAGACAGGACCTCCTCAGATGCAACCTCTCCCTCCCCGCACGCTGTGTGCACTGCGGGGGCGCCCTCCTTTCCGCGGAGCTGTCACAAAGGACAGCACTTGGCATCCTCATTCCTCACTGCCCAGGGGCACCAACTCCAAAGAGTTCTGGTGCCCGTTTCTCTGGGATCACTGCCCGCGGGGGTATACAGCTCTGGCCAGAAAGACGCCCAGCGGTCCCAAGAGCCTGGGAGACCAGGGGCGACTCGCATTCATCTCTAGACCCTGCCTCCCCCCTAAGTGGGCACCAGTCCTTGGAGGGACGGTGCGGGCACGCGGTGTGCAGCAGGGGCGCAGCGACGCCAGGGCACGCTCGTGTACGCACGGAGAGGGCGCCGGGTCGGTGGTGCCAAACTCTGCCGCCCGGGTGGCTCCCCGCCCGGGCCAGGGCCCTGGCGGTGCCCTTCCTCCGCCTGGCCCGCTTGGCCCAGCACGGCTCCGGGCCGCGGGAGCGGAGCAGCGCCCCTACCGCCCGCTTTTCCGCCTCCATCTCTTCCACCTCCTCCTTCTTCCACCCAGCAACCCGCGCATTCATAACCGGTTCAGACTGGCCAGGGTGCCCCGCAAAGAAGAGAGGAGCGTGTGGAGGTGGGGTGGGGTAGGGAGGGGGAACACAGGGAATAACTTCCCCGGGAGGAGGAGAAAGAGAAGGTGGAGCCCGGAGGAGGGGGCTGGCTCCCTCCCTCCATGTGGCCGCTGCTGCGGAGGAGCTCGGTGGGGGCAGAGGGTGGTGGCTACCGCGGCAGCGCGTAGCGGGACCGATTGCTCAATACTCCCTCTGGAGCCGGGGACGGGGCTGGGGCCGTGCCCCCGGATAAATAGCCGCCCGGCAGGCCCGGAGCTACAGGGGACAGCGGCGGCCAAGGTCTCCACTGCACTACCTGCCCGGCCCACCCGGGCAACGGGTCCTGTGCTGCGCCCCGGAGTCCCGTACACAGGTAAAGAGCTGGAGCGCGCGGGGAGGGTCCCAAGGGTCAGCAGCCGCCGGTGCTGTCTAGCCTCCCGGAGGCTAGAAGTAATTCCTCCGACTCTGAGTAAAAGGGGGAGGCGGCAACAACGCTGCCACTCGCGGCCAAAGTGCTTGGAACCGGTTTCTTGTTTGGGGTGTGTGCCGGGGGCCTGAGAATGTACTCTGTGCGCTCGCGCCCACCCCTTGACAGCCCTCTTTTTTTGGTGGGGTGAGTTTCCGCGGTGGGCAAGTTTCCCCAGCAATCGGAGGACGGCATTTTAAACGGAGTTGGAAGAGAGAGCGAGAGAGAAATGGGGTCCTGGAGGAGGTCCCAGTCCTGGGATTGGGTTCACAGTGGAGATCAGTCCCGGGACTCCCGAGGTAGGATCTGGGGCTGCTGGTGGTGCTGTACAGCGGAGGTGGGGGCGGGTATGACTCAGGTGGGCCCCTATTTCCCCGAGGGCATCGAGGCCTCCAAGATTTTGGTTGGGAATTGGTGCTCACAGGTGCCCCTAGGAGGGTCGGGGTTGGGATTCTCAGGGGCTGTGAGGAAAGCAGTGCGAGGGGCGGGCGCGTGGTGCACCGCCGCGCCAAGTTCAGCACCACCCGGTCGGCCCTGGCGAGAGCGGAGCCCAGTCAGTCCCCCTGATGCCAAGGAAGACACTGGCACCTGGGCCTGCCGGACACAGAGTGGGAACCTGGGAGGACTTGGTGCTGATCTGGTCCATCTGTGGCTCGCCGTTGATAACAACCTACTCTGGCTTCAGCAGCGCTCAGAGGTTTGGAGACAATGGAGAATCATTTAAAAGTTGGTCATCAAAAAACCAAATCAACACTTCTTGGGATACCAGGTCTAACCCAGCACAGGTCGATCCATCTCAGAAGCTTAGGCAAGATTCACACTAAATATATTATTTACATAGTAAGTTATTTAATATAACATTTTTTGACCACTCTCCTGTGTCACAGTTAGTTTGGGTGTGTTTTATTTTTTAAATCTTGTATTAACCTGAACAGTAGCTCCAATTGTTGGTAGCTTTACACCCCCACCCCAGAGTAGTCAGATGTTCCACCAAATTCTGTTAATTTGGTGTATGTCTTAACAATTTCTTAGATTTGGGTTGGCTTCAGCTGTGGGAAATTGTTCGGGATAGTTCAGGCAGAGGACTGGGGAAGCTAGACAAGATTCTAAAGTGAAACCACCAATTATTCATTATATGGTTACATCTCCTTTTAAATAACATGTGAATGCAAGTAACAGGGTTAAGTACCCATGTCATTGCCAAAATGTCTGTTTTTTTTTTAAGGCCCCAAGAGGTGGAAATTACGTAACAAAATAGTTTAACCTACAATTTTGTGACAACTCAGACTTTTAGCACCACTGACTGCCTAAGAATATCTTTCTCTGTTTCTTTTGTGAGTAGGCAAGTGGTGTAACAAGGACCCTTCATATCAAAAAGATGAGCATAGGGAAGGACAAAAGATCAGGACCCTAGGAAATCTCTTCAGACTTCTGACTATGACTTTGGAAAGAGGGTGCTGATGGTGTGCATTGTTTGGTGTCTGGAACTGTATTACAGCAGATCTTGGTGCTTTGGGGGGTGGATCTGATCACGAACCCCGTGCTATAGGACGACAATTAGACAGTTGTGGTCAGATTTGCAGTCATTGTTTCCTAACTCCTCAGTCTTTTAAACCCCCAGCTTTTGTAGTCTTTTTTTTTTTTTTTTTTAAGTGAGATATTTCTTGAACTTAATTCACAGAACGCAGTTGGGTATAGAATGACTGGGAAAGTGCAAAAGAAAGTGTCTTGCTTATACAACTATAGCTTTACAAGAATCACCTGGCCACTTTAATTAAAAATTAGAAGAATGTATACCTTTTGATCTAGTTAGTCTTCTCTTTGGGAGGTTCTTTGTAAACATCAAAGTATTCCCTGTAGATTATGAGACTGAACCATAACTTGAAACTAAATTCCTGGGAAAATTATGTAGTCCCTGCCTTCAAGAATTTTAGCCTGTGGGGAAAGAGAGGCATGTTTAGAGATAGCTTCAATACCCGACGGTGTGATTGGCGTCATATGGCAGAGATATCAACAGTATGATCTTAAATGGCAGAGAAAAGGAGAAGTTCACTTAAGGTTAAGAACTGAGAAAAGTTTTGTGCTGGGTTTGCATTTGAGCTGGGACTTGAGGAAGGAAAGGATTTTCTCAATGGAATGGCCGGCTGGAACAAGGGAATAGTACAGAGGTCCGGCAGTCTAGTGTGTCCACAGGTAGAAGAGCAGGTTGGAGTGGCTGGAGCCTGCAATTTAAGGTAGATAGGCTGAGAAGTAGGATGGGGCTAGATTATGGAGAACATGACAAGCCATGCTAAGAAATTAAAATGTCATTGAACATTGTTATTATATTTAAACCAATAATGTTAGCCTTCTTAACTGTAATTCATACCTTGGAGTTTAATTTTGTGAGCTTCCCTCTAAAAGAAGTAAATGAATAAAATGTCAGTGATATTTGGTTCCTATAAATGTTACTGAAGTGTGTTCCAAATAGCCTTCAGTTTTTTGGAAGTGCTCAAGCCAAACCTGATTTGTGGAATCAATAGTGTGGTGATGTCAGTTTTCCAGAAAAAATAAAAATAACTTACTATTTAAATCTAATTTTTATTTAAATCTAGTCCCCCCCCCAAAAAAAAAAGATCTGCAATTTTATGGTATAATACTTCTTAGTTTGATTAAAACTTTGGATAGGCAAATACCTCTACTCTCTGGGTCAATACACAGAGTAAAGCTGCCTTCTATTTTTTGTTTCAATTGCTGATAATAATAATAATAATTATTATTATTATTATTGTTTATTAAACATATGTCAGGTGAGCCAACACATCTTATTTTATCTACGGAGGCATAACTTTTATCTTAGACTGAGAATTTTAATAAGGTTACTTGGGTAAGTAAATGATGGGACCAGGATTTGAATGCAAGAAGTCAGTCTTGAGAGCCTGCCCTTTGGACAACTGGGCTATCACATAAAAAGGGTTAGGACAACTGTTGTTAACAAGTTAGAAATTGGGCCTGCTACCTGTAGGAGGCGTGTGTCTCTATGTTTTTCTTTGCCTCCTCATTCCTGTCATTCTGACTATTTTGTTTTATTTTTTTAAACTGAGATATAATTGACATATAACATTGAATTACTTTCAGTTGTACAACATGATGATATATGTATATATTGCAAAATGCCTACCACAGTAAGTTTAGTTAATATCCACCACTGCGTGCAGTTACAATTTTTTTTGATGAGAACTTTTAAGATGTCTTAGCAACTTTCACGTATATGATACAGTATGTTAACTCTAGTCATCATGTTGTATCTTACACAACATTCTGATTATTTTTTCTTTTTGTAATTTCATATCTAAACGTGCTAACACATCTTTGAACTACTATATAGTTTGTACGTTTATGACCCACTGAAAAGAAACTCTTAAGCGCTGAGCAAAGATAGGATGTGGGATAAGATAAACACTAACGAATGTGACAGTGTTAAATCCAAAACCAGACCTGCCAGATTCTCTGGAAGAGTATCAATTTTACATATTATTATTCAATAAACCCCCAAATTGCACTGGATCTTTTTGTATTTTGCATCCCTTATATGTTGCCGTGTGTCCTGAGTTTTATTCTGAAAGTGATAGATATAGCAAATATACTAGTTTGTATATGACGTACTAAAGTGTGTGTTCTTACACTGATCAGACTCCACATTATCATGTACAAACAATGAAAATCATATTATGCAAAAGACTACACCGGTTTAGAGAGCATTATCATAGTTTTTTCATCAGAACACTATGACGATTTGGGCCAGGCTTTGAGGGGTACGGGTTGTGCAGAGCAGAGACAAGATGCAGCAGAGCGGGGCAGTGTAGGGAGCATGGATAAGAGCTTGGGATGTAGGGAGGCTTCTGCTATACCAATCAACCATTATCAAAATGTCTGACTCTCATTTTACCTATCCTTCACTCTGTTTAAATCTCTAGATGTTTTCATCTATTTTCAGACTCTGAGTGATTTACAAATTCTGCCATTTTCTCTTCTGAACCGGAGAGCAGGATGTGGGAATCGGTGACTGTTCCCTGGATTGGTTAGGAAGGGATCTTGTTACAGTCTCCCCTGGTGTGACTTCTCTAAACCTCAGTTTCCTCAGGCAGATGAGGAAATTGAGGGGTTGATACGATCAGGGGCAGCAAGTTCACAAGTTTACCCAGTGGGGACAGGCATCATAAACCAGCAAAGGAGGCTGGCGTGGGAGGATGTAAGGAGAGCTTAGGGGAGACTCTAAATGCAAGTGGATCTTGGTGCTGCGTCAGGGAGGCATCAGGGAGCGGAAGGAGCTGGAGAGAGCATGTCCATTCAGTGAGGGCCAGGGCTACTCAGTTCTAAATGATTTTACCTGTGACTGAGGGCCCCATGTCACCAGATCTTCTCATTTTTCAAGAGAATCTAGAGATGTATATTTTTGTGTAAAATCTCCCAGTTTTAAAACATGAGAAATTCATTCATAATCGCTAAAAATTAAATTAAATTAAAATAAAAATTGGGTGGGCCAGACAAAACACCTCTAGAGGTCTAGAAATCAGATTTGGTCTGAGTACTGCCAGTTTTCTAGACGATTTCCAAGTTTCCTTTTGGTTTCAGACTTTCATGATCTTACACTTGATCCATTTTATCTCTAACCCATTTCTTCCCCTTTACTAAGACATATTTCGGTGCTTACCAGATCTACCTTATCATAAATTCAGAGGAGCTTTTTGCCATGTGCTGGACAATGTACCATAAATCTGTAAGGCCATTAAGATCAAAGGATGCCTTTGATGGCCATGCTGTTGACATAATTCAGAGCCCACTGCAGTTAATTGCTTGTGTTAATTATCCTTTTAGGGACAATTAGTCTGATTTGATTCCAGGATCCAGAATTGTTTCTGTAAACATTTTCCTTCCTGCTCTTCCTTCTCGACCCAATGTGAGATAATAACTGAGTTGGGGAATTGACCCTGGTTTCCACTTGGACAAGGTGTATTTATAGGCTTGACTTGTGATGCTAAGACAAAGTAATCTTCATCGTCTTAACCCTGGCAAGATTCCCCTACTTAGTCTGTCTCTCTTCTTAAACATACGGCTATCTCAGGATGTCCTTGAATTGCAACTAGGTGAGTAAGATAAGGATTGGTTTTTATGAGCCCTGTTAGTACAGCAGTTTAGTTTTTTAAAGCATATTTATATGGTTCAAAAAATAATAAAACAAAAGTAATGAATTTTCATATGACTCCAATCTCAAATTATTTTTAATAATTCTAGCTCCTAAGAGAACTATCCAGTCAAGTTCTTTAATAAATTATTTTTAACTGGAAATTTTGGTTTGACTGGCTAAGATATGTTCTTTTCTTTACATCAATGAGCTGTTTCACAGACAAATGGGCCTGACTCTATCTGAAAAGCTCAGGGCAGACATTTACAATGGGAAAGAAGCATTGAGTTAATAAAACAAGAGTGATATTCAGAGAGACCACACACCTGACTGGGACTGATGGACTCTGAGAGGACAAACCGAAGCTTCTGAATGACGGTTCTGAGCCAGTGTGTTCTCGTCCTGGCTCCAATGATGAGTCAACCCTCGCTTGCACTTCAGAGAGTGTGTTAACTATCACTGGATATTTAATATTTAAAAACATTTTGGATAGAATCAGGTAATTATTTGACCAAATCATCTGTCATATTATCTAATGTTATATTGGTAAAAAAGTGAGATTCAAAACATCACCCATGTATTTTGCTAGCCCTTCAGATTCAATGACGGATGCAGGCTATAAGTGCCAAGGAGTCAGGGATGTTGATCAATTTAACCAAAAACTGCAAGGCAAACAAAAGCTTTATTTGGGGGCCTTTCTTGGAGTTGCAATTCTGTAAACACAGATTTGGGTAGAAACCCAGCTGTGTTCTGAGGTGGAAAGAAAGGGACAGGGTTTCTAAAGGCAAAAAAAGGGGAACTTTCCCAAGGGATTATGCAACTGGCTTTGAAAGAGCTGTGACTGGTGCTGGCAAGCTGACTTACAGTATGTTATATATGATTAATTCCTTGTGTCTATGGCTAGGTGAAAAAAAAAATATATTTAGATAGAGAGTTCAGTGATACAGAGCCAGTTCCAGGAACTGTATTGGGTTGTAGCCGCTTGGTTTTTCCCAGTTCAAAAGTGCAGTTTCCATGGAGGGAGTATATTAGCTCATCTTCCTGAAGGCTTCCCACATCCATTTTGTTTTTTATTTTTTTAATTGTATCTTAGTCAATTACCATTTATCCCCCTTATACCCCTCTCCCACCTGCAATTACCACAGTGTTTTCTATGTCCATGAGTCCTTTTTCTTTTTTGCTCAATCTCTCCATCCCTTAACATTGCCCCCCGGCCCGAGTTGTCAGCCTACTCTCTGTCTATGAGTTTGTCTCTATTTTGCTTGTTAGTTCACTTTGTTCATTAGATTCCACATGTGAGTGAAATCATGTGGTATTTGTCTTTCTCTGACTGGCTTATTTCATTAGCATAATGTTCTCTAGGTCTGTCCATACTATTGCAAATGGTAAAATTTTCTCCTTTTTTTTTTACAGCTGAGTAGTATTCCATTGTGTAAATGTCCCATAGTTGTTTTATACACTCATCTACTGATGAACATTTGCACTGCTTCCAAATCTTGGCAATTGCAAATAACACTGCAGTTAACACAGGGGTGCTTATAGTCTTTTGAATTGGTGTTTCAAGTTTCTTCAGATGAATGCCCAGAAGTGACATTGCTGGGTCATAAGGCAGTTCCATTTTAAATTTTTTGAGGTGTCTCCATACTGCTTTCCACAGTGGCTCCACCAATCTGCATTCTCACCAACTTTGCAAATCATCACCACTTGACTTATTGATGATGGCCATTCTGACCAGTGTGAGGTGATATCTCATTGTGGTTTTAATTTGCATCTCTCTGAGGATTAGTGCCATTGAACATATTTTCACATGTCTGTTGGCCATCTGCATATCCTCTTTGGAGAAGTGTCTATTCAGTGTGTATTTTGATGTTGACTTTTGTAAGTTCTTTATAAATTTTGAGTATTAACCCCTTATCAAATGTATCAGTGAATATGTTCTCCCAATTTGTGGGTTGTCTTTTTATTTTGTTGATGGTTGCTTTTTCTGTGCAAAAAATTTTTAGTTTGATGTAGTCCCATTTGTTTCCATTTTATTTTGTTTCCCTTGCCTAAGGAGATATATCAGAAAAAATATTTCTATGATCAATGTCCAAGATTTCACTGCCTTTGTTTTCTTCTAGGATTTTTATGGTTATGGATCTCACATTTAAGTCTTTAGTTCATTTTGAATTTATTCTTGTGTGGCTTAAGAAGGTGGTCTAGTTTCATTTTTCTGCATGTGCCTGTCCAATTTTCCTAACATCATTTATTGAATAAACTGTCTTTAGCCTATTGTGTGTGCTTACTTCCTCTATCAAATATTGACTATAAGGGTGTGGGGTTATTTCTCGGTTCTTTATCCTGTTCCATTGATTTATGTGTCTGTTTTACACCAGCACCATGCTGTTTTGATGACTGTGACCTTATAGTATAATTTGATATTAGGTAGCGTGATGGTTCCAACTTTGTTCTTCTTTGTCAAGATCACTGTTGCTATTCTAGTACTTTTGTGGTTCCATAAACATTTTTGATATATTTGTTCTAGTTCTGTGAAATATGTCATTAGTACCTTGATAGGAATTGCATTGACTTTGCAGATTGCTTTGGGTAGTATAGACTTTTTAATGGTATTAATTCTTTCTGTCCATGAATACGGTATATGCTTCCACTTATTTGTATCTTCTTCAATTTCTTTCTTCAGTGTCTTATAGTTTTCCAAGTATAGTTCTTTTACATCCTTTGTTAGGTTTATTCCTAGGTATTTCTTTTTTTTGAAGCAATTGTGAATGGGATTGTTTTCTCAGTTTTTCTTTCTGGTAGTTTGTTATTGGCATGTGAAAATGCAACTGATTTCTGGGTATTAATTTTGTATCCTGCTACTTTACTGAATTCATTTATCAGTTCTGGTAGTTACTTGGTGTAATCTTTAGGGTTCTCTATGTACAATATCATGTCATATACAAATAAAGAGAGTTTACTTCTTCCTTTCCAATTTGGATGCTTTTTGTTTCTTCTTGTCTCATTGCTGTGGCTAGGACTTCCAGTGCTATGTTGAATAAGAGGGATGAAAGCAGACATCCCTTTCTTTTTCCCAATCTTAAGGGGAACACTTGCAGTTTTTGCCTGTTGACTATGATGCCGGCAGGGGGTTTGTCATATATAGTCTTTATAATGTTTAGGTATGTTCCCTCTGTTCCCACTTTCCTGTGAGTTTTTATAAATGGGTACTGGACTTTATAAAATGCATCTGTTGATATGATAATGTGGTTTTATCCTTCTTTTTTTATGTGGTGTATCAGACTTATTGACTTGTGAATGTTTGTACCAACTTGCATTCCCAGAATAAATTCCACTTTATGATGGTGTATGATCGTTTTGATGTATGGCTTTATTTGGTTTGCTAATATTTTCTTGAAGATTTTAGTATCTAAGTTCATCAGGGATGTTGGCCTATAATATTCTTTTTTTGTGGTGTCTTTATGTAGTTTTGGAAAAAGGGTGATGCTGGCCTTATAAAATGAGCCTGGGAGCCTTCCCTCTTCTGGAATTTTTTGAAACAGTTTAAGAAGGAGAGGTGTTAGTTCTTCTCAGAATCTTTGATAAAATTCACCTGTGAAGCCATCTGGTCCAGAGCTTTTGTTTGTTGGGAGTTTTTTTAATTCCTGTTTCAATTTTGCTAGGTGTAATTTGTCTATTCGGATTCTCTGATTCTGCCTGATTTAGTTTTGGAACATTGTATATTTCTAGGAATTTATCCATTTCATCCAGGCTGTCCAGTTTGTTGGTGTATAGTTGTTCATAATATTTTCTTACAATCCTTTGTATTTCTTTGGTGTCAGTTGTTTTATCTCCTCTTTCATTTCTGATTTTATTTATTTGAGTCCTCTCTATTTTTTTCTTGAAGTGTCTGGTTAAGGGTTTGTCAATCTCCTTTATCTTTTCAAACAACCAGCTCTTGGATTCATTGATCTTGTGTACCATTTTTTTTTTAAATTCTATGTTATTTATTTATGCTCTGATCTTTATTATTTCTTTTACTCACTTTGGGCTTTGTTTGTTGTTATTTTTCAAGTTCCCTTAAGTTTAAAGTCAGATTGTTTATTTGAACTTTTCTTGTTTCTTGAGATTGGCCTGTAATACTATGAATTTCCCCCTTAGGACTGCTTTTCCAGCCTCCCACAGATTTTGGATTTTTGCCTCCTCACTTTCATTTGTTTCAAGTTATTTTTTTATTTCTTCCTACATCTCATTGTTGACCCATTCATTGTTTAATAACATGTTATTTAGCTTCTATGTCTTTGTGTGTTTTTCAGTTTACTTATTGTGATTGATTTCTAGTTTCATAGCATTGTGGTCAGAGAAGATGCTTGATATGATTTCAGTCTTCTTAAATTTATTGAGACTTATTTTGTGTCCTAAACTATGGTCTATCCTAGAAAGTTTTCCATGTGCACTTGAAAAGTATGTATGTTCTGGCCCCCACTGGTGTAGCTCAGCATGTTGGATAGTGTCCACAGACCAAAAGATCATCACTTTGATTCCTGGTTAGGGCACATACCTTGGTTGCAACCCCTAGAGGGTTGGGGGCATTCAAGAAGCAACCAATCTGTTTCTCTAACACATCAATGTTTCTCTCCCTCTTCAAAAATACTGAACCTAAAAAATAAAAACAAACAAAACCTAAGCAAACAACTAGAACAGGAATAGAATCACAGAAATGGAGATCACATGGAGGATTATTAGTGGGGAGGAGGAGGAGGGAGAATTCAGGAAAATGGTAAAGGGAATAAGAAGCATGATTGGTAGGCACAAAATAGACAGGGGAGGTTAAGAATAGTGTAGGAAATGGAGGTGCCAAAGAACTTATACGTATGACCCGTGGACATGAACTAAGGGGAGGGATGCTAGAGGGAGGGGATGCAGGGCAGAGGGGGATAAGGGGAAAAAATAGGACAACTGTAATAGCATATACAAGAAATATATACTTAAAATAGATAAAATCTATTTTTTAAAAAAGAATGTATATTCTTCTGCTTTGTGGCAAAATGCTCTGAAGATATCAATTAAATCCACTGATCTAGTGTGTTATTTAACACTGCTGTCTCCTTGTCAATTTTCTGTCTGGAAGATCTATCCATTGAAGTCAATGGGGTGTTAAAATGTCCTATTATGACTGTATTTTTGTTTATCTCTCCTTTTATGTTCATCAGTATTTGCTTTATATATGTAGATGCTCCTATGTTGGGTGTATAAATGTTTACTAAGGTTATATCCTCTTGTTGATCCCTTTATCATTATGTGGTGTCCTTCTTTGTCTCTTACTATAGTCTTGGTTTTAAAGTCTATTTTTGTCAGATATAAGTATTGCTACCCCAGCTTATTTTTCCTTTCCATTTGCATGAAATACCTTTTTCCATCCCTTTAGTTTTAGTCTGTGTTTATCTTTTGTTCTGAGGTGGGTCTCTTGGAAGCAGCATATATATTGGTCTTATTTTCTTATTCATTCAGCTACCCTATGTTTTTTGATTGGAGCATTTAAGCCATTTACACTTACTGTGATTATTGATAGATACGTATTTATTGCCATTTTATTTTGTAACTATTTTCCTCTGTTTCTCCTTCTGCTCCTCTTCCTCCTTCTTCTTCCTCTCCTTCTTCCTACCCCTCCCTCTCCCTTTCCTCCTCCTCTTTCTCCTCCTCCTCCTTCTTTTTCTTCTCCTTCTCCTCCTTCTCTTTCTTCTCATTCTTCTTCAAGCAAGCACTTTAGCTTTTGTTGCTATACTGGTTTGTATAACAAACCAGTATATTGTGGTTTGCTATACAAATCAGTATTTGTTGCTATACAAATAGCAACAAATATTTGTTGTATCTGTATTTGTCGCTATACAAAATCCTTTAGCATGTTCTTATCTGGGAAGCTCTTTATTTCTCCTTCAATTTTAAATGATAGCTTTTCTGGATAAAGTAGCCTTAGTGGTAAGTTACCACCTTATTTTTTGTCACGTTGGATATTCATGCCAATCCCTTCTGGCCTGAAATATTTCTGTTGAGAAATCAGATGACAGTCTAATGGGAGTTCCCTTGTAGGTAACTAACTGCTTTTCTCTTGTGGCTTTTAAGATTCTCTCTTTGTCTTTAAGCTTTGGCATTTTAATTATGGTGTATCTTGGTGTGGGCCTCTTTGGGTCTGTCCTACTTGGAACTCTATGTGCTCCCTAGACTTGAGGGTTTGTTTTTTTTTTCCTTTACCATGTTAGCGAAATTTGAGGTCATTATTTTTTCAAACAGGTTCTCTATCCCTTGCTCCCACTCTTTTCTTACTTGTATTCCTATGATATGGATGTTGTTACACTTTATGTTGTCCCAAAGGTTTCTTAAACTCTCTTCATTTTTAAAATTCTTTTTTTTTCTTTTTGCAGCTCTGTTCTGGTGATTTTTTCTATCTTGTCCTCCAAATCACTGATTTGATCCTATGCTTCATCTAACCTACTGTTTATTCCTTCCAGTGTATTATTTATTTCAGACATTGCATTCTTTATTTCTGACTGATCCTTTTTTTATAGTTTCTATGTGTTTTTTAATGCTGTTGAGTATTCTTATAATCATTACTCTAAATTTTCTGTCAGATAAACTGCTTGCCTCTAGTTCCTTTAGTTCTTCTTCTGGATAATTCTCTTGTTCCTTCATTTGGGGCCTGTTTCTTTGTCTTCCCATTTCGGCTGCCTCTTTGTATCTGTTTCTATGTATTAGACCCTGGTATAGGCCTATGTAAGACTCTCCTGTGACTGGGCCTGGGCAACGTGCTTGGCACTATTAGAGACCCACACCTTGTGGTTTCCTCTGCTCGGCCTGTTTGTGTGCAGAAAGAACCAAGCTGTGCCTGTAGGCTGGCTTTTGCCAGCACTAGGCCTGGAGGACAGGTCAGCTAAAGTATGAGAGCTCCCAGAGATCTGCCTTTGCCTGCAGGCTTGGTGTTAGGCTTAATCACTGAATAGCCTCCAGCTGTGCTCCTCAGCAGCCTGGTTTAAGCTCCACAGGGTGGGGCGAGAGAGATTCCTGTGGGTGAGGCTATTGCTTCTCCCCAGTCTAATGCTTCCTAGAGGGGAGTGCTGTGCTCAAGAAAGATGACTTCTGCAGTATGGGGAATGACTCAGCATAGGCATCCAGGTGGCTGATCTTTCAGCTCTCTCTCCAGAGCCACCAACCCCAGACTCTCCTCATGTGTCTCTAGTCTGCTCTGCCCTTTCTCTACTGGAGCCCAGAGTAAGTTTCTATAAATGAAACTTTGTGCATTGGCCCTTTTAAGAGGCTCTCTGCATCTCTAGATGTTTTCACTTGTGGACAGAAACCCTACTGCTTTTCACTGCTGTAAGTTATTTGAGTTCTTTTCCTGCTTCTGGTGCTGTAGGCTGGAGAGCCCAGCTTGGGGTGTAGACCCCACACTTGTCATGTGGAGCCTTCCAAACCACTGAAATATCCCGACAGAACTTCAGCTGTCTCCCTTGGAAGCATAGCTGACCCTCTCGCATCTCTGCACTTCCTAACAGTCTCATTGTAGTGGTGTGATTTCTTCTGTAAGTCCTTGGTTATAAGGCTTTTCTCAGCTTGTGTCCAGTTGGTTATTCAGGGTGATTTTTCTATAATTTAGTTATAATTCCAGTTTGGTCCTGGGAGAAGGTTAGTGTAACTTCCACCTACTTTACCTCCATCTTGGATTTCTCCTCGGATCTATGTAGATTGCTTTCTTGACGATATAAACCTCATTTGCTGTTTTTCTTTCACATTTTCCTCTTTAGATCTAGATTTTTTTTTCTTAAAAAGCATTGATGATCAACCATGAGGAAATATTATTGGTCCATCATTGAAAAGCAACAGTGATCCCTCATCAAGGAAGGTTCATTCCTGGTATGTCATGCCCCGCATAGGAGGGAGAGCAGTTTCCTGAGTGTACGGTGGCCATGTTTGGGCAACAAGGAGGCTTGTTGGAGCGCAGCTAAGTCTCATGTTCCTCAAATCAAACGTTCTTTGTAGAGGTGGTCTCAGTTGGATTTATTTGTTGTAACATCTCTGGGTATTAGTTTACCTTATTCTGATAGTGGCTGTTGTTGTTTGATGCACCTGGTAAGACACCTAAATAGTGTAATCACAAAAACCAATATGATAACATCTGTAAAATAAAAAGGCCAGGTCCCTATTTTTGTGGGCAGCCAGCTGAATAAGTCTGTCCAGTCCCAATTTATAGAGTGATGTTTTTTCTGTTCAAGGATTTTAACATTTTGTTTTAGAATCTCAAACTGTTATTTCACTTTACCTGATTTGTTGACATAGAAACAAGATTTATCTCCCCATAGGGCACAAGTACCACCTTGTTGGTTGGCTAACAACTAGAGCCCCATAGTTCTGCTGTACTACTTCACCCATATTGTCAATTGCTCTTTGTTGTTCTTCAGGATCATTTGGAGTAGTGTTCAATGCTGTGGTGCACAAATAAAAAGATTTGTGATAGATTTATTAAATTCAGCTGCTCCATACCAAGGGAAGAAAGCTCTAGCAAGGGCATAAAGCCTCAGTCTATTATGGGGACTTGGGTGGAGAGAGGACCAAAAAGACCATACCCAAAATCCCAATTCTATTTGATTCATGTTGGTTGAAGTTTATAGACAAAAGAGCATAGATTAGGGATAATGGTAGAGGATGAGAGAGGCTTTCTGGTGACAGCATCAGGTACTAGCGTAAAAATACCACATCTGCCTCACCATCAGGTTGGTAAGGCAACATGTATTTGGGTCCCGTATAAGAGGAAATGACTGGTGCTTTCAGGTGAGGGTGTGTAATTAGATCCTTCAACCCAAACTTGAGGAAGTATTAAGTCCTATTTCTGAGGCAGAGACTTTACCTTCACCATGTGTTGGATGATCAAACCCATGCAGAAGACATTCAAGTCATCATGTGATTTATCATGAGAGTGATTAAAAGACCACCTGAGGACTCTATATATTCAGGTCAGGACTGAAAGATTAGCATTTGATTGTTCCTAGTTTTCAGGCTGAGATTCCCTAAGTGATAGATGTCATTTGTTTTCCATCAAGTACCAGACATTTGATCTAGTCCCCAAGTAGTATTCCAGAGTGGAAGGATGTCTACTTTCCAGGACTGAGTGCTATTTCTTCTGGAATTTCCCCACATCAGGGAGATGTTGTAAGAGGTAACATTGTAGTCACTAAGGCCCATTGAGGTGTGAACTCACGGTCATTTGAATAATATAGAAGAGTGTAGTTACATAGGCTTAAAGGGACAGAACCCAAGATTCTGCCTGAGCCATTTATATCTTCAAAGCAGATAGACAAATTACCAGAGTCCAGATTATATTTATGGGTAATCCCTTGTGGTTTGGGGGGACCTTGTGGATAAAAGGTCATGTGTTTCATCAACATTTTTTTGAGATTTGAGAATGAAAAATGGCTTTAAATCTAGTGTTATGTCAAGATAGGTTGTTTAAACTTTCAAGGCTTAAGGGCCAGCCACTAACTCTAATTCATCATAAGTATGATGAGCTCAGGTATGTATATCCAAGAGTCAGTTAAGTTGGCACTGTTGGATAACTGTTGGAGAGCAAATAGGGTAGTCATCATAGTAAGCAGACATAAGAATCTGAGTATGATCATCTTGAAATTAGACTAAAGATTTAGGGAAAGGAAGAATATTTTCTTAAAAGTTTGTTCATACAAAAATTAAGTTATAATAGCAATATAATCAGTAAGTAAAACAAATGTGGTCAAAAGGAAGATCAAATATAGGGGTTGCTGGTTGGCATCACATATGACTAACCTGGTCCAGGGTTTTGGGAGAACTGTTTGAATCAGGAGCTGTCTGCCTCAATCCTAGAATGAGAATTCTATCTAGTCTTGTGTTGTTTAGAGATTTTCAGCCTCAAATCTACAGTAGGCTGAGATGACCACTCAAGTGTAGGTGTCCTTTTTAAATGACAAACGTTAATCCATAAGTCAACACCCTTCAGTTTAGCAGCACTAAGTTTAATAGTAAGAGATGATATGGCCCTTTCCTTCGTGGCTGAAGAGAAAAATGTTTTCAATAGACATAATCTCCTGACTGGGGATCACAATGTTGTAGATCTTTGTCTCCAAGGAGCACACTATGGAAAGATTGCCTTACGAGAAGTGAGTTAGTTTTAAGGGCCCTTATGAATTCTTTATAGTAAATCGGGAGTCCTCTTTTCAGCAGTGCAAGTTCTTGTTCAAATCTCATGGGTCTGCCAGTAATAATTTGTAGAGGAGACAGTCTGTGTTTGCCAAGGAGATAGTCTGTGTTTGCCAGGGGGACTAGATTTTAGGTTGAACAATACCAAAGGAAGAGCCTTAGGCCAAGGCAGATTGAAAAACTCTAAGTTTTGTCAATAGAGTTTGATTGCCCTGTTAGTCCATTCTGTAAGACCAGAGGACGAGGGATGAGAGCACAATTTATCAAATCAGCCAGGTTTTACAGATTGTATAATTTGTCCTGTGAAATGAGTTCCTTGGTCACTATGGAGCTCTGAGGTGATTCCCCAAGTGGGGAAGTTCTTCTCTTGGACTATTTTACTCACTGCCGATGCTTTGGCTCTGTGGCATGGGAACGCTTCCACCCATTGGGAAAAAACCCCAACAAATCACTACTAACACAGATGTGTGTCCTTGAGGAGATAAGTAAGTAAAGTCCATTTGCAAGACCTCAAACGGCCCTAAAGTCAGGGCAAACGCCTCGTTGAAGTATGGGTTTTTCCAGGTTGTACAGATTTAGCAATTTTATTATACTTGGGAAGCTACCTTTGGAGATGGCTCCCACTAGTACAGTTTTTGCCATAAAACTGTTTTTGTCAGTGTTTTAGTGAGTTAAACCATGCGTCCTGAGCCCAGAGGATTTTCAGTGTAGTGAAGAAAAAAGAAGACAAATAAGTGACTAGAATGTATGCCAAAATGAAATAAAAAGAGGGTATAAGTAGCACATAGAGGAAGCAGTGATTAATGCTGCTTCTAAATAGGTGTTGACTAGGAATGTTCAGTGTTTTTTGTGCTGCATGAACATTAAAAGAAGTCAATAGAAATGTCTTTGGAAAAGACTTCAAAGAATAGAGGTTAAAGGATATTTAAAGACGATAATACTCTATGTGTTATTTTCAAGGGAATGTCAAAGTAATATTATTGTTATTTCAATATCATTTTGTTCAGTTATAAGCCCCTGAATGATGTGAGCAAGTTTAGTCATATTAAAGAATATCCATTTAAAAAGTTCTAAAGTTAATCAAGGAGTATTCGTTAAAAGAAATTTACAGTCAGCTTTCCAGAGGAAAAGAATGTGAGCATAGGGACATTTATGAACCTGCATTAGGTGATAACTCCTAGGATCGGATGGAGAGAGCCTTAAATAGAATCTAGCAAAGAGCCTTGTAGACACTGGGGTAGAATGAGGTGTATTAATGTTTATCCGATAGAGTTTGATGTATTTTAAAAAGATACCATTTGAAAGGTACTATTCTTAATCTCACTGTGTAGGGAATTCCTCAGAAAGGATGGTACCATTAATGGGATTTAAGGACATTTGAAATATTTGCCATAGCTATGATTGAAGTGGGTGCAAAGATCAATTTAAATAAGTAAAAGCAGTCCAGTCTTTCATTTTATGCTTCTACACTCAGATGTGCAATGATTTAAGATGGTCTGTAGTGCTGTACGCCAGTCCTTTTGCTCAGTAACCACACATTGAAGTAACTTTGAGCCCTTTAACCACTTGGCCTCAACCCCAGAGATCCTGTTTTCAGTGTCGAGGGTGGGCCCAGGCAGAGATCATTTTCACCTCCAAAGGAGATGGTACAATGCAGCCAGGTGACAAATCCCTTGCAGGTCTTAGTGTGTGCTTGATGACTAGAAACACGCTCATGTAGAGACATAGCCCTAAAATGGGATCCTTTGTTTGCTTTTTTGGTGCACACAGAGTTACCACCTTTTCGCAAGAACTAGTTTAGAAAGGAAGAGCTTAGGAGTCTTCTGAATAAGGAAGAGGTCTCTTTGAACTGGGGAAAGAGTAGAAACCTGGGGTATGAAGAATGTAAAGACAAACATGACTTCATGCCTTGTGTAAGAGACAAAGTAGCTGATTTTAAAAAGTCACTTGAAGCCCTTGTCAGTGGTGATGATTAATTCTCACCTCCATTCTTCCAACAAATACCTGAATAACTGCATAGCGGTGTATGGGGAAGGTGCTAGTAAGCCAGGTGGCTTCCGGAGTTGACCGGAAAGGAAGGAAGGAAATAAAAGGAAGAAAGAAATTGAAAGAAAGGAAAATGAAGGCCAACCTTGTTTGGACCTCAGTGCCTTTTTGTTTTTTCTTCTCTTGGCTCTTGGTGACCTGAGGCCCCAGGTGACCCAAGAGCAGTCTGTCTTTGTCACTGTGGTTGTTGCTCACTGAGACTTCCCTCTTTCCATTCACTGGCTTTGTCTTACTCTCAGGAAGTTATCCAGGATGCTGATTAATGCCATTTCCATATCTCTCTTTCTTTCTGTGGGAGGAATTGGGTAGAACTGGTGTGTGTGCATGCACGTGTACACTACTGTGGCAGGAAGCAAGGGAGGCATGGATGCTCTGGCTAGATGTGTTTATAGGGATAGTACTTTCTACATAAAGATTAAAAGGAAATTTTTATAACAATCAATTACATTTAAAAGGATAAAAATAATGATTTATCCTGAGATTACTGTATGCCAGGCACTGTGCTAAGTGCTTTACATAAACTAACCTACTTACTCATCACAACAGCCTCATGAGGTAAGTACTCTCATTCCACCAGTTCACAGATGAAGAAAGTGAGGCACAGTGATATTTAAGTGACTTGATGAAGGTCACATTCTTGGCTACTGTTAGAGCTGGGGTGTGAACTCAGGTTATCTAGGACCCAAGCACGTGCTCCTTTCCTTATGCTAAATTTTTGAGTATATATGTCTTCACATATTTATAGAAATAAATGTCTCTGTGTGTACTTGCTGAAACTAAAGCTATTGACACAACAAAAAAGGTGGAAATTGTTCTAACTATTGTTTGGAGTGACATAATGCTATTAGCAAAAGATCCCAGCTTCTGCCCTACTAATTTTCCACAAACTGAGAGGTTGTTTTGCTAATTTGAACAAATTAACAGGTGAGTCCATCATCATATTGAAAGCTTTATTATAATTATCACCATCATCATCAACATCCTCATCATCATTAGGATATTCTCAGAGTTTTACCTGCCTCCTCTATGCCTGCTTTCCTGGGGCGGCAGCGGCTGGTTGGGCATGTGGCTGGGACCCCTGGGGGACTAGTTTGGCACTGGCCGCCAGGAGATTCTGGGAACTGCTTCTACCCACATCTTTACCTGGGCTGCTGTACAGCAGAGGGTGGCACTGTGGTTGGTTGAATGGCTCTTTATAGGCAGTGTGCCCAGGCTTGGCCATTGGGAAAACGGGAAAGAGACAGGGAAGACTTTTCTCTCTTCTGGCTGGCAATGGTGTGTCTTTGTTCTGGGGCCACAAGGAAGAAACTGAGCTCATTCTCTAGCCACGTCAGCTAGAGATTTTGGGGATTTGCCACATCAAAGTCCCGGTGGGGTTAATACATTGCCACCACTGCTGGGAGCAGACCCAAATGTCACAAGTGAAAAGGGAGCAGGCAACTACCCGTTCCTTTGTCCTCCCTCTGCACTCCTTGTGCTTGGAAAAATAATCCATGCCTTCTTGAGAAGGTCCAATTTTTCTGCTTCCTTGTTTTGTAAAAGTTTGATTTTTTGGAGAGAGATGCTTATTTTTTTTTATCACTTTCCAATTCACTTAGGTGCGTTAGCGTGTTGGAAGTTTGTTCTTTTTGAGTTGTTTGATACTTTCTTATGCCACTTTCTTCTATTTTCATTTAAAAAAACTTAAAAATCCACAGACAAGTGGATGCAATCATTTTTAAATTTTGTATCATAGACAATGATCCCTTTCTGTGTTTCCCAAACATTTTGTAGAAAGTCAAGAAAATAACTTTTGCTATGGTCATCACTCCTATAAGAATTTTTGCTTTTGTTTCTATTTGAAACCTAGATTTTTGGAGGCAGATAAGCTTTGTCCTTAACAACATAGATGACACAGTAGAGCTAAAAAGACCTGGCCAGGTGCTGGCTGCTGCTTTGGGGCTAGGTGGACTGAGGGCAGACCCCCACCCCTTGCCCCTACTTTACTCCCAGCTGTCTCTTATCCTCTTCCCTCCCTCACCTATGTCCTTCCTCCACTGGGACAGGAGATTTGACGTTTGGTCAGGAGTTGTTCTTCTATTGTGTAGGGCAGTGATTCTCAGCCCTGGCTGCACATTAGAATGACAGGAAGAGTCAGCCTCCAGCCCGGAGAAGTTTGGGGATGGGACCTGGCAGCAGGGATGTTTAAACACTCCCGGGTGATTCCATACACTCAGGGTTGAGAACCACTGTGGCTGGGCAGTATTTTTCACAGCGCATGTGTAGACGGCGCGGGTCAGAATCACAGGGTGACTTTCTAAAAATGCAAATTCTGAGAATCCTAACACAGTCCAGGGGTGTCCAACCTGTGGCCCAGGGTGGCTGTGAATACAGCCCAACACAAAATTGTAAGTTTACTTAAGCCATTATGAGATTTTTTGTGATTACATGTCACAGTGTATTTAATGTGTGGTCCAAGACAACTCTTCTTCTTCCAATGTGGCCACAGATGCCAAAAGGTTGGACCCCCTGGTAGGCTTTGCATCCGAAACTTGAAAACAAATGCTACCAATGAACATCTCTTTTCAATTATTCCAAATTGCAATCTGTCAATATTCAGATCTTGGTTTAAATGTTCTAAGTATTAAGAAATAACTAAAGAATAAAAAGATTTATAAATGTTTCAGTAATCGGTCATGTAGATCTCTGGTAGGACTAACCAGTAACTATTCCCTAGAAAGTGGCTTTCAAGTTACCAGAAATCCCATATGGTTATTGAAGTAATTGCTAACCTTTATTGACACTTTTTACTGTTGTAGTGGTCACTGATCTTTACAATTTAAATTCACTGTTTCCCATTTTATGGATGAGACGTCTGGGGCTCAGGGACATTAAGTAACTGTCACAAAAACACATGGTGAGTAGCATGGGCTGGACCGGAACTCAGATATGCATCTAGTAACAAAGCTCATGATCTTAACCATTCCTCCGTGCCTACCATTTGAGAACCAGATACTAGAAAAAAATGTCCCCTCTTCCTCTCTACTCCTAAGAGGAGTAAAGGGAAGCTATCAAGCAATTGACAATATTGTTAACTTGCTCTCTGTCATTTTCCTTACATCCTTCTATATGTACATAAGGCAGCCAAAGGTTGCTGATGTTTACGTTAGAAACCCTGAAATTATGTTGTTTTCATTTCCTAGATTATCTTTTTATCATATGCATCTTAACATATTAACTACCTCCCTTCTGCTTGTCTCTCATTAAAGGAAATAGATAATAATTAATTTATATTTGAAGTCTGAGCTTCAGTATATATTAAGTATATTTGTTTACCTATATTTTATTAGAATTCCCAAAGAATTACTTATCTTTGCTTTTATGAGATGTTTGTGAGAATTCCCAGGGAATTTTTCCTCAATTCCCAGAATCCCTTCATCTAAACCGCAGTGGTGGGAAACAAATGCTGGATGTTTGGAGGGGCAAAGGTCCCATCAGGGAAAGATCAGCACCAGTACAGACGGAAACTGCTTCTGGCAGAGCAGGTGTGCCGTTTAGTTTATGAAACTTGTTACCTGTATTGGAGTCAGAACCAAAACATGATTTTCTGTAGCTTTCGAATGTATTTTATTTTAACAGCTTCACTGGAGTGATAAAAATTCACATATGATGAAGTTCACCCATTTAATGTATTACACTTAAGTGGATTTTATTCAATAGTTGTGTAAACTGCACCACAGTCTACTTTAAAGCATTTAAAATAATGTAAAAACATGTTCATTACCCCAAAAAGAAACTCTCTCCCCTTTAGCAGTCACCGTGTTCCAGCCGTTCAGGTAGCCTGTTCCCTCCCACAGCTGCTCGTGACGGCTTCGGCCGTCCATGTCCTGGCTCAGGGATTGGAGGCTTCTGCACAGTAAAAGGGGCATGAGTGTAACCGAAGGCAGGTCAGGACCCCCAGGCATGTGGACCTGTGACACACTTCACAGATGACCAGATTAAGAAAAAAATCAACCTGGAATCAACCATTTTTTCTCCTAACATGTAGTCACAGGATCCTGGGCTCCTGATTAAAATAAAGTCCTTCAGCACCAGGTAATTTGGCAGTGATTGAAATTCACATACAAATTTGCTGTTTTTAACTCCTTCCCTAACTCAAGTGAAAGATGTAACTTTTATGAGATGTTTATAGGTACCATTCAAAAGAATGATGATTGTTGGTGGAACAAAGGCAAGACCGAACTGTCAACTAAAAATAGGATCCAACAATTGTAAACCATGTGAATGCGCCAAAACAGTATCGTTCGTATGGACGCCTTTCAGCGACAGAAAGCTTCTGTGTCAACACTGAATGTTCGTAAATGTCAGATGTGTAATTCTGACATCCTGTATCTGGGAGAATAGAAATTTTCAGCCAGCGTAGAGTTGAGGAAATAACAAAGGATTGGCATTATTTGAACAGAACTAAATGCAGTCTAAGGCCTTGGAGCTCAAAAGCTTTACGCCATGACGGAAAGGCTTTTCATCAGCAGTCCTTTTCATTTTCTGAAGGAAATGTCTTGGGAAATGCTTAATTCTCCTTGTCCTTTACCCATACATTGTAGCTTTAGGAGTTATGCAATCTTTTATAGTAATGATCATCAAATTTTGTTGAATAATGCTATCTTATTATGGTTATTTTTATTTTATGCTCCCTTTTCTTTAAGGGAGGTTTATAATATGTGGAATATATTTAATTTTTAAGTTGAAGATAAGAAATACCCTTAGATCATAAGTTGGCATTTCGTGGTATCCCATCGACCCTGTAGTGTGTGCTACAAGATTGCCCCTAAATTACAATGGTCTCTTGAAATAGTTTCTGGTTTTGAGTTTTACAAGGTAGCTTGTCATACAGAGTCCAGGTTTGTTAATACTCTGGTTAAAAGATTCCAAATTCTCAAAGAGTGTATTAGAACATACGACAAAGTATGTGTTTCCTAGAAGCAAATGAATAAGAGCCCCAGATTTTGAATATCCTAATGGCCCACTAGTCCAAATAAAACAATACCTTTGGAACTTACATAACTTGTTGCTTTGGTTTTTTTTGTTTTTTGTTTTCTTTTTTAGGAAAAAAATCTGGCACTTAGATAATATAAATGGATTATTAATGCTGGATTTATTACATAACTGCAAATTCTATTCGGAGATTAAAAAGAAAGGCTTCTTTAGACACTTTCTTTTCCTTAAGTTGCAACTGAGAGTGTCATCTTTCTCTTCCTGGTTTCCTGTCTGAGCCCTGTAGGACCCTCCCTCTCCATTTCCCGCCAAATCTGTCAGCCCTGTCCTCACTCCATACCCTCGTTCATGCTGTACGCCTGCCAGAGCCACCCTGCCCTGAGTCTCTCCATTGTTCTCTACCACCAACCTGCTTCATGAGGCCTCCCACTCTGGCTCCTGACTTGCTTACTTTCATTTCCTTCTGACTCCTAAACCTTTAATATTTATCCACCTCTTTGGTGCTCAACCACATACCCTCTTATGCACATATTGTACCTTCTTAACTGGGTTATTGCCCTATTTCCCTCTAGGGCAAATTCTTCTGATTTCCCTTGGTATCTAGTGCAATATAATTTAAATTGTAAGTGATCAAAACCTTTTTTAAAATTTGCTTTTAGATTTTATTTATTTATTTTTTGAGAGGGGAAGTGAGAGAAAAAGAGAAGGAGAGAAACATCACTGTGTGATTGCCTTTCACATCCCTGCCCCCCCCTCCCCGGCCCCGCACTGGGGACCCAGCCCATAACCCAGGCATGTGCCCTAGGCTGGGAGTCGAACCAGCAACCCTTTGGTTCACGGGTCAGCACTCAATCCACAGAGCCACACCAGCCAGGAAAATTGGAAGTGATCAAAAAACTTTTTAACGAACTTTATTTTCATAATGTTATATTTCTGTAAATATTAGGATAAGTGGGTTAGTAGAAATTTTAGTTAACTTAGAGTTTTTATTTAAAAGAATGCCAGCAAAGATATTTTATACTGGATTATAAGATGAAGAAGGAAGGCTAATAAGATGAAATTTCCAGGAAAAAAAGGTATGACATATCTACATTTCCCATATTTTGTGGTCAGAGACTGTACTCAGGAGCTTAATTTTTGATCCAAGTTAACTTTTTTGGACCAAGTTGGGTATGGCTAGGTAAAATGCCAACTTGAAATTACTGCATACTTACCATTTGCTTATTCTATTGCACATAAAAACAATGAATGCCAGCTAAATTAACAAAATAATTTACTGAGTTGATAGAATGAAATGTAAGGTTGGAGAAACTAGGTTTGGGTGTCCCGGGGGACTCAGGGTAGAAGGACTGACAGAAGGTCTCTTCAATGCAAGACCGTTGGGATCAATAAACTCCAAATATTTTTCTTTCATTATATATAGCATTTCACTCAAGATTCAGGGTCCTGGGAGAGAGTTCCTACTGGCCTTGCTTGGGTCGGGTGCCACTCTACAGGTCAAGATCAGTGAACTTGATTAATAGTCCCACCAGCTGTTTACCCATAAAGAAGACCCAAATCCCCCAAAGGAAACTGGATATGACTATAAAAGCAAGGAAATGAAAACTAGTCGTTTGTGAAATCACCTTACGGAATATAGAATGTCAGAGAAATAGCAAATGAGAGACATCTAAGGAAGAGATAAACTTATAGGAGAAATGTCTTACCCTGACAGAAAACAATAAATCACAAAATGGTATTTTCCATCATGTTCTATTGATGCTACGTGTATCTCAAACTGTGAAACAATTAATTGTCAGAAGCTGTTAGCAAACACTTCATAAAAACTCATCTTTCTAGTCAGAGTTGATACACATGAGAGCTTTGTATTTCAAAGGTTTGTTCTCCCAACTGTTTACTGAGAAGAATTTCTCTGGCTCCTGTCCTGTGTTGAAATGTCATCTAAGGCAAGGCAAGGAAGGGCTATTTGGTATATAAAGGCATTTCTGTCTATTTTGGTCTGAAAACTGGGAGGAAGATACCCCTCTTCACCCTTTCACTCTACCCCCTCCAGAAAATACTGTCATTTTCATGATTCTTTTTTTTTGGCCTATCTAAATGAATATAGTTGCTAATGTGCTATAACTTGAAGATTTAAATAAAGGAGAATCTTATATGCACTTAAAAAAATCCTCACTTGAGCATATGTTTATTGATTTTAGGGAGAGGGGAAGAAGGGGAGGAGAGAGAAACATCCATGTGGGAGAGAAACATTGATCAGTTGCCTCCAATATGTGCCTGGACTGGGGATTGAACCTACAATCTTTTGGTGTATGGGACGATGCTCCAACCAACCGAACCACCCAGCCAGGGCTCATATGCATATATATGTGTGTGTTTATATATATATAAACCACACACACATACACACACATATATGCATATATATATATATTTTAACACAGCCTTTTAGTCTCATTAGATGTTTGGCTATTGCTATCACATATTATCCTAGTTTAAGGAATTAAGACTCTTATTTTCTTTAAAAAGGATTCTGAACAAAAATTGCAAAGTACTAAATTGTCATGAGAGGGACCAGAATTACATTGTTTGTTTTATGATAGAGCAAGTACTCGAGGGAGTAAACTGGCGAAGGGACGTATTTGGTTACTCCCAAGGATTTTAATATTTGGCAGTTTGGAGCATTCTGTCTGCTGTCACCACAGTGTGGTCTGAGAGACCGCATGGACACTCCCAAAGTGTTGTGCACAAATCGTGACATCTTGTAGTTTTCAGTTATTTGATATTGAAATATTAAATATTAAAATATCAAATATCCAGTTACTGAATATTCAGGTTATTTCGCCAAAGGCCTGTAGCAGGCGGGGACATGATTTTTGCGCAGTGCTCTGAAAGGCAAAGTGAGGGTGTTTACTGAAGCTTAGGCAAATTGGTGGTGTAACTAGGGCTCTTTTCAGGCAGCCAAATGTCGTACCACCTAATTAAGGATGTATGTGAATGATATTCCTAATGTGGTTACCTATTATCTGATGAGGTCACAGCCAAGGCAATAGCTTAGCAAAACCTTTAGCGAGGATGACTCTGCTGGACGTATTTATAAACCAGGTTAGTGTGAAGAGACAACAGGATGTAGATTAAGTGGGAGACCCTCTTGGGAGTAGGGAGGTCAGGCTTTAGGCCTCCAAATACATTGCCACATATACTGTTGCAGAACTTAGGGGAAAAAAAAATAAACATTTTCAAATTTTTAAAAAATATTATTTTGATACCAAAACCTAGTAAAAATTAAAAATAAAAATAAACAAATGACAGTTACAAATTTAAAAGTCCCCCCAAGTAGATTGATATAATCAAAATAGTGCATTAACCAAGAAAGATTTAATTCAGTAATTCAAGGGTAGTTTAATAGTAGAAAATACATATTTTATTAGATTAAAAATTATAAGGAGATACTCATCTCTCTGAGTACTGGAAGTGCATTTGATAAAATGTCATAAACATTCTTTATATCAATCAAAAAATGTGAATGGTCTCTTAACTTTGTGAAATAAATTTATCTAAGCCTCAGAGACAGCACCAAGACATCTGAGGGCATTCCCACTGAAATTAGGAAATAAACAAAGATGTACACTTATTTATTTAACTTTATTCTGAGTGTCCTATTCAATTCAAAGACAAAAGAAGGACATTAGGAGGATAAAAGTTCAAAATGAGGTAAAACCATCAGTTTATAGATGAATTATATAACTATATTTTATTGTATGTTGTATATACCTAAGAAAATTATCCAAAGATCTACTGCAAATAAGAGAATTTAGTAAGTTAATGGGATACAAAGTTAACATACAGACATCAACAGACAAATCAAAGAAATAACCTCAATTATAATGTCAGCCAAAATGATAAAATAACTAAAGATAAAATAAAAAGATCTTTTGGGGAAAACTTTAAAAACTAAGAACACAAAAGTGGACTTGAACAAATGGAAAGGAGCACCATGTTCCTGGATAGACTCAACATCATAAAAGTATTCATTTTCCTTAAATTAACACATAATTTAATTCAGTCCTCATGAAAACACCATCAGATTTTTTTAGAGCCAAATTGATTTTGAAATTTATATAAGAAAGTAAATAAACAAGAAGAGCTCAGAAAATATCGAAAAGCAATGATGGAGAGAGAGAAGGAAACATCCCACTAGAACTTACAATTTATTTAAAAGACTTTTTAAAAGGACTTTGTGATTAAACTAATGTGATAATGGTGAGTGAATAGATAGATAAATGGAACAGAATAGAAAATCTAGAAATGTACCCACATATACCCAAAAACTAGGTAAGAATTACAAATGGTATTTCAGAGAATGCTAAGAAATGCGCGTTAAGACTATAATGAAATACATTTTTAAAGCCAACAAATTGACAAAAATCCAAAATTTTCACAACATACCCAAACTTGCTGGGGATAATATAAATTGATTCAATCACTTTAAGCCAATTTGCTAATGCTAATTACAGTTACAAATGTGCATACCCTTTGACTCAGAGATTCCTTTTTGGGGGTTTTACCTAGCAGATATGCATACATGCAAAGAGTGGCAGGTGTATACAGGGTTACTTACTGCAGCACTGTGTTTCATTGTTAGCCATAGGGGACTGGTTAGAGTTCCGAGAAAGCCTATATTGGAACACAATGCAGGAGAAAGAAAAAAAAATAAGGAGGGTCATTATGCATTGATGTGAAGGGTGTTCAAGATATTTGTCAAATGTAAAACTTAAAAAAGATATTTGTGAAGTAAAAATAAGCAAGGCATACAGGTATATATAACATGCTACTTTGTGTGAAATAATAGAGGAAATCCTTATTTGAATTACTTGTGTATGCATAATCTCTAGAAGGATATAAAAGAAACAAGAGACATGGAAGATATGGGAATTAGGCAGGAAATAGATGAAAACTCTATACCTTTGTTGTTTTTTTATTTTTGAACCCTGTGATTTTTTCCCTATTCAATAAGTAAATAAATAAACAAATGTATAGTCATATGGTGATACACTGTGTGTGCGTGTGTGTGTGTATAAAGAGTATATGCTGCACCCACACACAAAGAATAAGGATGCTTTATAGTTTTGATAGAGAAAAATCTCTAAGGGTGTTAAGTGACTAAAACAAGGTATGGAATGCAATGTACAATATTCTGCTTTTTGTCAAAAAAGAAGGAAATCCAGGTGATTTTTTTTTTATTTTGCTTGTATATGCATAAAGGAGCTCAGGAAGGAAACTCAAGTTGGTGAACATTGTGATGTGCCCCCAGTTCCCCTACAGATGTCCTTCAAAAAATGAAAGATTCCTTGCCTTCGCTGCTGAGAGGGCTGCTGGCAGATGGCCTTCAGTTGACAACCCCTGTGGAGACTGATGGACTCTTCTGAGGAGAGCCACTTCATGGAAGGCCGCGCATGCCCCTTTCCTGGGTGGTCCTTACTGAGGAAATGACCAACATAGGCCAACCCCAAAGTTGGGCAACTCTGAATGGTCATCCTCGTTTTAGAAATTCCCTTCCTTCATGTCAAATGGCAGTTTACCTTCTCCTTCTGTTGTCCGTTCCCTTTCATAGGAAGAGAACACTCCCAATAAACTTTCTTGCTAAGAGTCTGCTTCCTGGGAAACCCAAAGTGTAACAAGAAACCAAAATCAGTGATTTGAGTGACTGGATAAGGCTGGGAATGTGGTGAAAGGGGAACAAACTTGGAAAGGAGACTTTTCACTCTATGTCTTTTTCTAATTAAAAAAATTTTTCTGAACCATGTAGATATATTCTGTATTTAATTCATAAATAAAAATTAAAATTAATATGCCAATGATATTTTATGCCTTTTCACATGTATTTTTCAAAAACATCTTCTATGTTTTAATATAGAAGATTTTTTTAATCCAAAATACTGTGCCCTGACACACCCTAAACATGCTTTCCTTTTTTGTTTGTTTTTGTTTAAGACCCTTGGAGAAGCACCTGATCTCCTCACAATGGAAATTAAGAAGTCACCTGACGGCGGATGGGGCTGGGTGATTGTGGTCGTCTCCTTCTTCACTCAGTTTCTGTGTTATGGATCCCCAGTAGCAGTTGGGGTCTTGTACATAGAATGGCTGGATGCCTTTGGGGAAGGAAAAGGAAAAACAGCCTGGGTCGGATCCCTCGCAAGTGGAGTCGGCTTGCTTGCAAGTAAGTGGATAAATTTATTCTTCTCCTCACTCATTAGTCATTTGATTGTATTTGTTGCATCTTCACACTAAGCAAAGCATAGTAGGCTATTTGTCTTTAAAGCATAACACATATTCTCTTGCCTGTGTTGAGATCATAGAACCACCCTTTCATTGTAATAAACTGAAAATACAGAAATTGCATAGGATATTCATTTACTCATTCATTCATTTCTTTATCTACTTATTTGCTATTATGTGCAAGGCAGTGTGCTAGATGCTGAATATGAAAAGATGGACAGCAAACACATCATTCCTGGCCTTAAGAGGCTCACAGTCTAGTGAGAGACATACGTTCATGAGTGAGGATGATCCAGGGAAGAGTATGACTCGGCTCTGTCCAATGAATGCTGTGACCAAAGGACCAAGTGATAAGCAGCGATCCTGTAAGAAATCCTTACATGGCCCTGGCTGGTGTAGCTCAGTGGATTGAGTGCGGACCTGTGAACCAAGGGATCATGGTTCGATTCCCAGTCAGGGCACATGCCTGGGTTGCAGGCCATTTCCTGGCAGGGGACACACGAGAGGCAACCATACATTGATGTTTCTCTCCCTCTCTCCTTCCTTTCCCCTCTAAAGATAAATAAATAAAATGTTAAAAAAAAAAAGAAATCCTTGCATGGTTCATAATTACGTCTCTCCACTTCAGATCAAATCACATGGCCTACATTTGTGTCACCTTTACAAGAAAAATTTTACATGGCAAAGAGTAATCCCTTCTCACAATGATGGTGCTATTAAGGATTTTAATGTAGTGTTATTTATAAGATATATATGATGTGTTTTGTGTGACCTTCATATAATGTCTCTAAAAGTAATACATTTGACAAACGTTTCCATGTTATATAATGGTGATTCCTATCTATGGAGAATAGCAGAGAGGTTTTCATTTTCATTTTAAGACTTAAAATCATATGACACTTCTATTTCTGGAGTAATAGTTTCAACACTGCGGTAATATTTAGTGATTATCACTGTAACTTTGTTGGCACAATTTACAGGTGTGTTAAAGTGGTGATCTAGGTTCTGTCATTGGCCTAGGGGTCTCTCTGTTCCTCTGTGCTCTGAACTTGATGTGATTTGTTGTGCAAATCACAACCTCTATTCTTAGGGAGAAGGTGAGGACATTGAATGTGGAGATTTGTAAGGTGCTTTTCAGCTCTAAAATAATTTCATGAAAAACATGAATTAGCCATTCGTTTTTTAAAATGTTGTCTTTCCTGAATCCTTAAGGGGACTTCTTAAAACAAAACAAAAACAGTTACTTCCAGTTGATGCTTTACCACTATGAATGTGCATGATCTCATCTGAAAGGGTTTTTCAAAATGTGAATTGTTTGTAAAACTGTAAGATACACGCAGATGATCATTGATACGTTAATAAAGGAGTTTGAAAGTATTGATTTTGAGAAAATGATCTAATGTGAAGGGGAGAGAATGTTTTAATGTTCTCCAGTTGGTCATCATTTCTATCAGCAAATAAGTTAAACAGAAATGATGGTCAGAGCTGAGGCTGAGACTCTGAAAACTGAATTGCAGTTCTGTACTTTTTTTAAGTTCATTCTGTCTCAACAGCCAGGAACAGTCCCCTTTCTTGTAAGTGAGATAGGTTGCATAATTTGCAGGCCCCAGTACAAAAAAGGAAAAGAAAAGCAGGGCCCCTTGTTAAAAAAAATTTAAGAATTCAAGACAGCAACAGAACAGGTAGTTCATCAAGTGTGTGGTCCTGCTGAGGGCTCAGCCCTGTGCAGTTGCATAGATCACAGCCTTGTGAAGCCAGCCCTGCCTGAGGTTGGATGGAGAGAGCATCCCACTGAAGTTCAGGGGAGACAACAAGTACTGGGAGGTGGGGAGCATTGGTCTTAAGTCAAAGACAAAGTCAAGTCCTGGCTGTACCACTATTTAGCTGAGGGAACTTGTGCAAATCACTTAACTTTCATGTTATCAGCTAGATGAGGAGACACTTGGACCAGCTAATGAAAGCTTTTGAAGATGGGCATAGAATAAGGAGACCGAAGGGTTCAAGAATGAGGAAATGGTGAGAAATGAAGAGCAACCACTTATATGTGTGTGCCCTTGGTTGGTGTCCACCCAAGAGATGTGGCGTTGGCTTCCCTTGACTCTTCATAGCATAAATTAAAGGACAAATCCTGAAAACAACAGTCATGTAGTATTAGCAAGAGGTGTCTACAAGAGTGTGAATCACATTAACCCTTTACTTTGTTGAAAACTTTGTTCTACAGAGAAACAAACAGATCAATACCTTGGAAATGGGAAAAGTCTATCTCCTGTTGGTGACTCAGATGGTTATCAGTGCTTCTTAACCCGGGGGATGATTAGAATCATCTGTAGAAAAATTTCGGCATCTAATCACCTGGATTTGACCCTTAGGCATTGTGTGTCAGTGAGTCTACAACAGGGCCCAGATATGGGAATTTTTTAAATCCCCAAAAGTGATTCCAGTTGGGAAATAGGACTGGTTTAAGCCCCCTCTATTTAGATTTCATATTTGCTTTTCGATAATTTCTTGTTGCGTGATTTGCTTAGATTTCTTTATAAAGGGAATTACTGTATGTTTCTGCTTACATGTGGCACTGTTTATACCATGTAAATCATACAAAATAAACAGTGCCCAACAGTCCTTTTTCTGGTGGGGCTCTGCTGAAAAATGCATGTAAATGGACATTTTTGCATCCTTTTTGATAAAATATAATGTATACATGTATGTATACATATATGCCCATATGTATACATCTTTTTGATAAAAGATGAGCCTTACATATATGTGTAAAATATATATATCTTAAATTCAGATGTATGTATGCATTCCTTGAGCTTGTTTAAAAAACCTGTTTGCTACCCATCCATGAGTGGTGTGGCAATGCGGATGGGCCCAGGAGTCTTCTTTTAACTAGTTCCCCAGGCAATTCTAATGCAGGCAGGCCAAATCATGTCTGAGAAAAATGAGTTATTTTCTTAACTCAGTTTTGTCCTGGGAAGGCATGATAGCTGCCATCTTTGACTAGTTCAGTGATGTGACCTATGGAACTTTATAATTGAGCAAGGCGCAGCAGAATGATTACAATAGACAAGCAACATACAAATTCTGTTTTTCCTGCACTTGGCCCTTATGTTCACTAAGTGCCCCTTGTGTGCCTGGCTCCATCCAACCACTTTCACTTTCGTGATCTTAGTTGGTCCTGAAAACAGTGCACCGAGATGGGCACTGTTGTCCTCAAGGGTTAGCGACCTACCCAGTTGGAAGCCCATTCTCTGAGAGGAAGTGGCACCTGAGTCCCAGTTTTTCTAACCGGTCAAGCCTGTTTCTTCATCTCTAAATTGGAGATAATAAAAGTACTTACCTTATATGATTGTTGTGTAGACAGTTGAGATGCTCCTTGGCCACATGGTAAGTGCTCAGCAAACATTGGTTATTAGAGGACCGGAATCACTCACATATAAATTAACTTTCCTAAGCAGTGCTAAAGAATCTGCAAATGAAAGGGTCCCTTCAGGATGAAAGACAGAGGCATTTCTAGAGGAGTGGGCAGGAGGGAGAGCTGGAACTTTGTCAAGATTGTGTCTAAATATATGGAATTTAAAGGCCCAACACTTGTCTCTGACGAATCTAGATTTGGACTGTAGCTCAAAGTAGCATATTAAAACTCTGAAAAGACATGCAATTCTTAACTTTATATTCTTCATAATCTTCATTCCTTCTCTTTGAAACTTGAGTGATTAAGGAGAATATACTTCTTCCTGTGGCCTAAATTGTCGGTGCAGATGATCCTTGGGATGCGTAAAGCTGAGTATCAAGCAACCTACATTTCTGGGTTTTACATGGAGAACAAGCTCACCACCATTATATCCACCCATACAGTCTCCTCTCCCCCGTGCTAGGGATGCTACAATAGAAGGCATCATCTGCTTTTTAAGGGATTTGTAGTCTCAGGGAAGAGACAGAAAAAATAGTTACTGGTAATTTGAGACATCCCAAATACCAAGGAGAAGGACAAGACAATTTTTGGAGCTTTGTAGACATGGGTGGGACATGTGGGAGGATGGGCTGTGAGAGGTGGATGGTTATGGAGAAGGCAGGCCACGCAGAGTCCTTGTCTGCAAAAGCTTGGACTCTGCACTGCAGACGGCGTATTCTGGTGGAGACAATCTGTCTGGAGAAAGGGAGATTGTGACTGTTGGGAGGCTGATGGTCAGTGTCAATGTGGCTAGGCAGTGTTCCCAGTTATTCAAACAGTAATGCAGGTGTTGCTGTGAAGGTATTTTGTAGGTGTGCTCAAACTCCATAATCAGTTGACTTTAAGTAATGCCAGTTATTCGGCATAATCTGGGTGGACCCAGTTCAATCTGTAGAAAGGACAAAAAAGAAGAGATGAGCTTTTCCAGAAGAAGAAATTCTGCCTGTGGGCTGTAACCTCAGCCTGTGCCAATGAGTTCTGATCTGCCTTTGCTCGCATCTTGCACTATGGCTGTTGTACTTGCCTAGCCAGATCCCACAATTGCATAAGCCACTTCCTTGTAATAAATCTCTTAATAGATGTATGTCTTCTTCTGGTTCTGTTTCTCTGGTGGAAACCTGAATGATACAGAAGGAATGAAAGGTAACTCAACTAGTTCAAGAAGGGTGGGACCGTTTTTCAGACAACAGAGTTGCTGAAACTTCAAGGAGATCTTTTGTTTCTCCAAAGGCCCTCAAATTACTGAGTCAGTAAATGTATCCCAAGGTTAATCCAGTGAGTCAGTATGGCCAGCAGGCTTGCTGAATGAGCTGTGAGTGCTGACAGAGCTGGGTATGATCATATCTTTATGATTGTATGCCCAAGCACTGTTACCTCTTTCAAGCGGGACTGAAATTCTGCCTCCTACAAGGATTCTGTTCCAGTGGCCAGTTCCCAGTGTGTTAGGCAGTTCCAGGATTGGTGAGAAGTATGGCAGGTTTCAGTTAAGTTTGTCTCCACCTCTATAGAATGCTTCCATATCAACCAACAAGCAAGGCAGACAATACTACACATGCAATCAAGGATTTGACTGGATGAGGCTCATTATCGCCTTTCTCTCCTTCAGGGAGATGATGGATTTAAAATTCCTGGTCTAAGGGAGGAAGGACTGAGGAACCTGCTCTTTTGATTGGCTCCCTGCCCTATAGGTGAAGGGGTAGGACTCTTGTGGGCCCACTCTACTCTGCTGGGAAATCCTTGTTCCGTTGGAGTCACACAACCTGGCTACTGTTCTATTTTATTTTTCACCCTACGATCAGCCTACTTATGGCTTCAGTGCAGCAGGCCCAGCCATCCTACCACTTTTGGGACTCTGAAGCGTTTTGGAAGATAGAAAGGCATAGAAGTTAATTTACTCCACAAAGGGAGTCATTACTTTCCCAAAGCTGTCTAATGATAATTACAGATCGGAAAACCACATTGGTTTCTGTTCCTTCCATTAGAATGTATTTTCACCCCTTTTGTGGACATAATCCTATTTTGTGGCTCAGTTCAAGGCTCAGTTCCTTAGTGCATGGTGATCTCCCTTTTCTGAAATCCAAAAACACACAATCTGGACCTTTCTTTTAGTGTTTATTGCCCATGTCATTAGGTTTTGATATATGTTTGTTTTGCCTTCTGGTTTAAGTCTTGGATTAGACAAAGGATGCCAGGTTTCCCTGTTGTGTTCCAGTATGTTAATAGCAAGCAGTCAGAAGGATAAATGAAGAAAACATTCCCATTCACAACTGTGTCAAAGAGAATAAAATACCTAGAAATAAACTTAACCAAGGATAGAAAAGACCTCTACTCCAAAAAGTATAAGACATTGGAGAAAGAAATTGAAGATGAAACAAATAAATGAAAGAATATACTATGCTCATGGATAGAGAGAATTAATATTGTTAAAAAAACCATACAACCCAAAGCAATTTAAAGACTTAATGCACTTCCTATCAAACCGCCAATGTCATTCTTCTCAAACCTAGAATAAATAATCCTAAAATTTATATGGAACCACAGAAAATGCAGAATAGGCAAAGCACTCTTGAGAAAGAAGAATAAAGTTGGAGCCATCATGCTCCCTGATCTTAAACTATACTACAAAGTTATAACAGTCAAAATAGTATGATGTAGGCATAAAAACAGACACATTGATCAATGGAACAGAATAGATAGCCAAGAAATAAACCCTTGCTTATATGGTCAACTAACCTATGACAAAAGTAGTGAAAATAGAAACTGGAGTAATGACAGTCTCTTCAACAAGTGGTGTTGGGAAACCTGGACAGGTACATGCAAAACAACAACACTACAAAACAGCACCATTCTCTCACACCATATACCAAAATAAACTCAAAATGGGTTAAAGACTTAAATGTAAGCCTTGAAAGGATAAAACTCTTAGAAGAAAATAGGAAGTAAACTACCTAACTGTCTGAGTAATATCTTTTTGGAAATGTCCCCTCAAGCAAGGGAAACAAAAGAAAAAAATAAACAAATGGGACTACATCAAACTAAAAAGCCTATATAAAGTGAAGGAAACCTTACTGATTGGGAGAGTATATTCATAAATGATATATATATGATAAGGCATTGGTATGCAAAATATATAATAAACTCATACAAATCAGTAACAAAAAAAGTAAACAATCTGATCAAAAAATGGGCAGAGGACATGAAAAGAAATTTCTCCAAAGAGGACATATGGATGGCCAACAGACATATGAAAAGATGCTCAAAATCATCAGAGACACCACAATGGAATACTACCTCATACCAGTCAGAATGGCTATTATCAAAAAGTCAACAAATAATGTGTGTTAGAGAGGGTATAGAGAAAAGTGAACACTTTGCACTGCAGCTCAGACTGAAAACTTATGCAGACCCTGTGGAAAACAGTATGGAGATTCCTCAAAAACTAAAAGTTGATATATCATACTACCCAGAAATTCCACATTAGGGTATTTATCCAAGGAAAATGAGAACAGTAATTCAAAAAGATATATGCACCCCTATGTTGATTGCAACATTATTTATAATAGCCAAGATATGGAAGCAACACAGATGTCCATTGATAGATGAATGGATAAAGAAGATGTGATAGATATATGTAACAGAATATTATGCAGCAATGAAGAAGAAGGAAAATTTTGCCATTTGTGACAACATGGATGGACCTAGAGCATATGTGATAAGAGAAATAAGTCAAAGACAAATACCATATTGTTTCACTTACACATGGAATCTAAAAACAAAACAAAACAAAATAAATAAACAAAACAAAAAGAGTCACATAGAAACAAAGCCCAAAGGGATGGTTACCAGAAGGGAGTGGGTGGGGGAATGGCTGAAAGGGGAAGGGGAATATAGTCAGCAATGTTGTGATAAGTTTACACAGTGACAGATGATTACTAGGCTTAGTGAGGCAATTGTATTTTAAGGTTTCAAAATGTTGAATCACTGTGCTATACACTTGGAACTAATATAACCAATATAAGATTGTATACCAACTACACCTAAATAAAAATAAATTAAAAAATGGGGTTAGCTTTCCTTTAAGTAAGCAACAGGTGGCAGTGTGAAAATAGAGAATTTTTTAAAAGCAGTTTTCAATTTGCTGTTTTCATCTGTCAAAGAATTTCTGCTCACTTTTTGCTTAAGCTTAACTTTTTTCAAAGATTCATGTAACAGGCAAAAATGCTTTAAGAATTTATTAGATAGTTGATAATAAATTATGTATTTTGTAAAATAGTGGGTTTGGTTGTACATGCTATGGAAATTTTTACCCTTCGTCCCCACCCCCAACTTCCCAAACTCTAGATTTCCTTGTGGAGTTAATAATATGCTTTAAGGAGCATAGATTTGAATTCTTTTAGGATGAAGCTAGAAACTTTTCAAGTATGCCAGGAATAATCTCTGTGTTTTAATTCCACTGTGCTGCTTAAATTTGTAAACACTGACTCTCGATGCCAATGCAATTTGGTAAACAACAGAGAAGGGTCTTGCCTTTATGGTGTCAGACAACCAGTTAGGAGGTTTGAATCTTAAAATCGTTTCTATCTTTGAAGTATCTAAATTATTTCTCACTGTGCAGACAGCTAAACCATTGGAAAAGTTTGGTATTTCAAATATATTTTTCCTGTAAAGCCCTGGCACGGAATATTCCCGTTTGTCATGTAAATATAGCCGTGTACTCTTCTGAACCGCCTCACACTAGAGAGGACCTGAAATGCAGGGGCCGCTTCACGACCAGGGAGGAACGTGAGAGAGCCACAGGCACTGAGAGCTGTGTGCTGTCTCAGTGATCGTAACTGGCTCTTAAATGTGCTCTTAAGGGATTCTCTGGTGCAGTAGGTCCCCCATATCCGCGGTGGACATGTTCCAAGACTCCCACTGGATGCCTGAAACCGCAGACAGCATCAGACCCTGTTTATACTATGCTTTTTTCTATATATGCATAGCTACAGTAAAGTTTAGTTTACAAATTAGGCACATTAAAAGATAACAACAACTAATAATAAAATGAGCAATTATAACAGTATACTGTAGGAATAGTTACATGGACAGCTTTGGGGTCATTATTACAAAAATAGGGTTACCTGAACACAAGAACTATGACACTGAGTCAGCCATTTGATAACCAGGATGGCTCCTGAGTGCCTACTATGTGTGCTCATGGAGAGCATGCACCGTGGAAGCCCTGGACAAAGGGTTGGTTCAGATCCTCAGTGGGACAAAGTGGGGTGGCAAGAGATTTCATTCTGTTACTCAGAATGGCATACAATTTAAAATGTATAAATTGTTTATTTCTGGGATTTTCCATTTAATGTTTTCCGACCATGGTTGACTGAGGGTGACTGAAACTGCGGGAAAGGAAACCATGGAGGAGGGTGACTGCTGTAACTGGCAAGAACGCTGGGCTTGGGGTCATTGTGTGCTGGCTTTGCCACTTACAGCGAGACTATGGGCACATTGCATCATTGCTCCATTTGTGGTTTCTTAAAACGTTTTTTAAATGGAAGTAAAAAGAAAAAATATGCACAGAAGAGTATATGTATCATGAGAGTGTATGGCCCAATGAAATGTTCACACACCGAATACACCCATGAAATGAGCACATCTACATCAAGAAGCAGAACGCTCACAGGGCCCTGGAAGCTGGGCTGTCCTCCCTTCCGGTTGTAACGCCTCACCTCCTACCGGACATGACCACTATCCTGACCTCCAGTCGTAGACTGGTATTGTCTTTTGGGGGGTACTTTTAATAATGGTAATTACATGATGTGTACCTTTTTCTGTGTGGTGCCTTTCACTCCACAATGCTTGTGAGATACATCTGCATTGCTCTGTGAGGTTGTAGGGCATTCACCGTCATTGCCGTACAGCAATCCACACCAAATTTACTTATGCATTCCATCGCTGATGAACACCTGGGTTTCTTGGTTTTGGTTACTATGAATAGTTCTGCTGTGAGCATCTATGTATGTAACTTTTGAGGTAGGTGTTTCTATTGGGTGCATCTATTGGTTTCTATTTGGTGTATACATAGAAGTGGAACTTCTTGGTTACACAGTGTGCTGTGTTCAGCTCTAGGAGACAAATGCCAGCAGTTTATGAGTTCTTATTGTTCCACATTCTTGCTAACACTATTGTCTGTTGTTAGCCATTTGGTGAGTATGGTTATTGTGCTTTTTAAAAATTAGGGATAGTAATGTATTCCTTATTGTTGGAAGGTTTTTGTCAACTCAATTAAGGTACACTTTTCTTTGGTTCCAAATCCTGACTGACCTCTTTCTTCTATGCTAAGCTTGGACAACTTCTCTGAGCTTTAGTTTCCTTCCATGTAAATGAGACTATTGGGCTGAGTAACCCTTAATATCCTTTTACTTCTAATATGCTAAGCTCTGTAGTCATAGATGCTTTCCAGGTACAGTGCTAGTGGGAAAGAATTTCACTAGCACTTAAATGTTGTTACATGAGAAGTTGCCCACCTGTGCAGAGAACAAGTCCTGGCAATGGTCACTTTTGCCTGGCAATCAGCCGTGTACTTTCTTCCCCCAATTCCAGGTTATATATGGAATGTAGGGCAGTGGTACAGACAGACCTATACCTGGACGAATAGGGAGCTTTTCCATTTAGCCCCATCTGCTAGAATATTCTCTAGGAGGAGAATAACTACCTCACCCTCACCTCTTCCCTCTGCAGGGTTGCTATTGTTTATATTCAGTCAATCAACAACATCTGTTTTCATCACCAACAGTAAAACTGGCGTTGTGCTGAAAAGGAGCTCTGGACAGGAAGTGTGCATGGGACAGGCAGGAGACAAAAGTCCTCAGAGTATGAGGGTTAAGGCCATGGGCTCAGGAGTCAGACTAACTGGGATTTTACTCTGCGATTGTTCTGGTGGCCGCTGCCGCTGCCACTCACATCATGGAAGAACGAGCGCCGATTGGGCAGTGACCTGCACAGGCCTTGTGACCAGCTTCACATCTGTGCTCTCACTTGTCTTCACAGTAACGCTAGGAGAGACTGCTGTTATTCATTCATTTTTCAGATGAAGAGACTGAGGCACGGAGATCAAATAAGTTGCCTGAGATCAAAGAGCCAGAAAGGAGTAGAGCTCAAGTTTGAAGAAAGTCTGACTCCAGAACCCCCATTTCTTAACTATGTGATCTTACCACCCTGAAATCTTAATTTCCCTAACCAAAAAAATGAGGATAACAATAGCATCGACCACTCAGAGTTGCAGTAAAGTTAAAATGAAATGAGGCTGTTTATGCGAAGTACTCACGCAGCGTCCAGCACATAGTAAATACTCAGGAGATGTTCATTATTATTTTAGCATCGTTACTTTAAGATGGAGGGAATCATTTTAAGCTTATGATGAAATGAGTAATATGATTGTGAAAAGGAGATTGCTGTTAAGTAAGTGAAGATTTCCTTTATTTTTTTTAGGTCCCATCTGCAGCCTCTGTGTCTCGTCTTTCGGAGCCAGGCCTGTGACCATCTTCAGTGGCTTCATGGTGGCCGGAGGCCTCATGTTGAGCAGTTTCGCCCCTAATATCTACTTTCTGTTTTTTTCCTATGGCATCATTGTAGGTAAGAAACCCGATCACTGTAACCTTTCTCAGCTTCAGAAGTGAATCCTGGTTTTAGCAATGTGAGCTTCATTACTTAGGTAACAGCAGTTTAGTGAAGATGTTCAGTCACAATTTACTTACAGCGGCCACTTCACCAAAAACTGTTGCTTTGGCAAACTGTCCCCAGGGCATCGAAATATTTGGAAGGAGAAACGTGTTTTAACAGCGCACGCAATGTTTTCATTGTAGGCACAGGAGGTTTTTCATTTCAGTGCCTGTACACAAATGGACAAAAGACGGGGAGAATATTCGACTTGCGTGCGATTGCGTGTGACTGACATCTGTCACTTCTCACTGACGTAGGAAGTGGTCCCTTTCATATGGGTCGGTTAGGCAGGGCCTGTTGAGCTTTTTGTGTTGGAAACATCCTGCTGCTTTACACCCTCTGTTGCCAGGACCCTGGTCACAAAGTCACAGCAGAAGTAAGAAGTAGATTGTAAAGCAGGTCATCTTTTTTTTTAAGATAAGGCAAGACTGAAGAAAACTGAGTGGTGGGATAGGATGACGATCTTGGTAGGAAAAGTAGAGGGCTTAGGGCTTGAGAGTTTTGGGGGGCGGGGTGCTGGGGATGTGCTTTTGTGTTGCACTATACTAATTGTATCCGATGTTCGGTGTCACCAGAGTCAGTGTTTGCAGGAACTGCTGGTGGGGGATTTGAAAAGGACTCCAGCTTTGAAGTTTTTTCTGAATGTCCGAAAGAACCTCGTTTGTTCACTACTAATATTCCTCTCTTTCACTTGCGACTATTTCCCCAATAATAAATAATAGGAAAAATAGTAGCTAATATTCACTGTGTACTTACTGTGTGCCGGAGTCTGCCCTAAGTGCTTTATCTGATCTCATTTAATCTCACAAAACCTATTTTACAGAGAGGGAGGGTGAAGCTCAGTGAAGTGAAATGACCAACTAGAGCAACTTAGGGAAGACATGTGGAGTTGGATCCACTCAGTCTGACACCACATTCTGACTGTTTTACCTTTCTGTAATTGTTTTTAGTGCTTTTAGAACTCAAAGTTTATTTTAAATTTAACTACGTGCCCCAATACTACTCAGATAGTAATCTAAATAAGCAGGTCACTTATTAGTTCTTTGAGAGCATATAGTGTGTATTTAATATTTTATATTCCTTATAGAGCTTAATACAGTTTTGAACCTATAGCTACAACTATATTGAATAATCATTTTGTATTCTTATCTAAAATAATAAAAATAAAAATGTAGGTCTCTGTATTTATACATGAATGATATTATTCCTTTCAAAACATAGAACAAAAAGACAAATTATTTCTCCTTAGGATAAAATTCCTTTTAGGGTTATTCTTTTATATGCAAAATCAAATCATTATGCCATTGGTATGATTTGGGTATTTTCATCAAACTCTGGACCAACCATTTAAAATTTCACAGGGATCTACTCCTACTCATGGTTTCTAGAGAAAGCCTTTGTGAGTACATATCTCAAGTTCTCACTGACCTAAAAACTAACAAAAAGTGAGTGATAGCATCATATTTGCATTACCTAGAGATAAAAATGAATTTTTAAAAAGAAAAATATTAGCTGATATTATCTAAGATTTATATATATTTGATTGTATTGGAAGAATATCTAAGGATATATAGAAAGAAAATTCAATACAAAATTAACTAACTCCCAAAATTAAATTTTAAAATTTCTGTACTAATGGAGAGAGCTTTACAAACTTGTGACATAGATTTTGATTTGGCTCATGTGATTGCAAACTTTCAATAGCTAACCCCGTTCTCCCTCCCATATGAATACATGGTCTTCACTTAACTGGATACTGGTCTTGATTTACTCTTCTGGCTGCTGATTTACTCTTCTGGCTGCTTCCACCAGTGATGATGGGTTTACAGAGCTTCCACTTGGCTTTCCCCACCATGGTAACTCTTACTCTGCTGTCCAAGGAATAATATGTAGGGATTATGCTAATTAATATGTATGTGTGTCCCAATTAAATACTAGCAACTAGGGGAAATGACTGTTGGGTGGGTCTGTGGACTCAGCAGACCCACTGTGAGCCAGACCTGGGCCATGATCCCCCATTAATGATGTGGGTACCCCCTATATGACCCCGCTAAAAGGGAAGACAATGCAAATGCTTCGGGTTCCTAGTTAGCAATGTCAGCTTGTGTCCAGTGTCCAACGATGCTTAAAACATATCCTGCTTACCCCAGCGTACTGTTACCTAAATACCGCTGTGGTTCCGTTTGGATAAAGATTCAGGGTATAACTGTCTAATTGTCATAGTGTTTGTTGCAATGTCCTTCCTCCTGGAATCCTGGCCTTCCCTTCGGTCAATGGATTCTGGGTCACGAAACAGGCTCAGGTCTGGAGAATATATATTACTCTGACGTGGCAATAATTTTGATTTCATGAAACTAGAAGGAAATTGTCAGCTCATGGAGAGACCAATGGGTTTTGGGTCAGGATGTGTAGGTTCTATGAGCTTGAGCAAGCACCTTGATTTCCACAAATGACTGTCCCCTCATCCGTGAAGGCAGATTTAGCATCCTATCCCATATAGGTCCTGTGGGGACTACATGAAGTCAAGCAAAATGTAGATAAACATAAAATAGACAAAAGATTTGAGCTGTATTTCAAGTAATAAAAAAACTCACTCTGGTGATTCCTGGGGCCCCGTGAGGTATTCCTTGCTAACAGATTATTAGTACTCATTCCATGGTTGACTTCTTTGTGGTTTTATTTCAACAGTAGTCTTGTAATCTAGGGCTCATAGAATATTTGTGGGATAAATAAATGGAATAATAATGAATAACGACACTTCCATTCTGTCACCATTTGAAGTACAGTACCCGATTGAAAGGAAGTGACAAGAAATTATTACACAGTCAAAACTCATTGTCCTTCCTATATTATGAGTTCTTTAGGGGAAAAAAAAACAAGAAAGATTCAGTCTGATGATAACATTCATTGAGCACCACCTCTGTGTACAACTGTATTCTGAGCATTTCCCTTTGTCAGGAATAAATGACATGGGGCTTGTAAGGTAGACAGAATGGCACAGGGAGGGAGCAAGGACATGTGGGTTAACGTTATTAGATCCACTTGCCGACTCTGTGGCTCCAGACAAGTGACTTATCTTGTTTTCTCATTTTTAAAACTGAACAAATAATAGCATCCAACCTATAGGGTTTTATGGATTGATGAAATAATGCAATAAATATTAGCTAGCCGAACCATTTTTATTAGTTCTGTGACTTTGGAAACTTATTTAATTTCTCTGGTTTCTATTTTTATTTTTTTAAATGGAGTTAATATAAGTTCAGAGATATTGCGACTATTCCCGAGATAATGGATATAGGGAAGCACGCAGAGGTATTGAATGCATATTTGTTCTCCTCTCCCTACATATTTTCTGACCTCTTAGTTCAAGACCACAGCAGCAGTTTTTTTTCCTATGAAAGAAGCTCTATTGAATTGGAAATATTTATCTGACAAATTAAAGTATATAGAAAAATAAAGTTATATATTATATTTAATTATGATAGAAAAATTCAAAAGAATACTAAAGTGTGTTAATTGGCATACTTTTGTTTTGCCATTTAATCGATATTTTAAGAAATAACATCTTGAACATATGATGTTATCTTGTTCGTTTTTGTAGTTAAAATAAATGGCAGCCTGCCAGTCTTTTAAGCGACTATAAACCATGGTTCCAAACTTGGTGATTCAGGCTCCTGTTTTCTCCATAACTTTTCTAATCAGAGAAAGAAAGTGTGGTGGGAGACTGGGGTCGGGGTGGGAAGAGGAGGCACGAATCGCTCAAGCTCCTTCCCAAGAATTTCTCTTTGCTTTTCTGAAAAGCGCGACTCACAATCAGTGTCTTTCATTCTCTTCCTTCTCAGCAGAGTACTGTTTCCTTAATACTCTCTTCTTGATTTTTGGAAAAATTTAATTTTCTTTTCCTTCCTTTTCTTGATAACAGCTGTATAGGACGTTGAGCTTGGGGAGGGTAAAGCCATACTTGTGTTGATTCTCCTATTCCAGTAGAAGAATGAGGTAAAGGTTATTTCCTGTATATTTACTTTAGCAATTAAAGTTTTATAAGCCTTTTTTTCTGGTTTTTAGTGGTTGTATTATTAAAGATAGTCTTTTGTCTTTCATGGATGCTCACTTATAATAAGGAACTATGATTTTCTAATTAGTATAGTCTCAAGCTATTTCTTGTATAGTCTCAAGCTATATCTATATAATGCCATCATACTTGGGTAAAAGTGAAAAAATATACAAGTGTAATGGCTATATTTTAGCACTTTATTATGTTCCAGGTGCAGATACTAAATCTTTTACATTTTTATTTCATGTTTTTTACAATTATTTTAAAGATAAGGAAACTAAGAATTAGGGACTTTAAGTAAACTAAAATTCCCAAAGTCACATAATAAATGATAGAGTTAAGATTTAAATCTATGACTGTGGTCTTAACCAGTCAATGTCATGTTCAGGGTACTGAGGCTAAGTATATGAAGTTTAGAGCCATGTCTATCAAAAAAAAAAGCCAAAAAATAGCCTTGGACTTTTTACCTTTCCATGCACATGTTTTAGGCCAGTAGCATCGCAGTACCCACACTTAGCTACCCAGCATTTGGCTACTGTAATCTTATTTATCTTTTTCAGCATCCTAAGTTGCATTCTTACAATTTCATTTCCAGGAGCAGATATTTCTGGAATACTTTTTGCAATCACTTATCCTAACCTTTGAACAGGAATATAAACTTGGCTCAGATATTCAAAGAGGTTTTTGAAATGCTTGTTTCAGAATATAGAGAAAATTCTTCCAAATGACCAAGAGACAGGTCCCCATGCTGTCACTACAGCATGTAGTGACAACTGTCCCAGTTTGCCCAGGACTAAGGGCTTTTCCTGGATGTGAAGCCTCTAGTTGTCAAACTAGGAGATTCCTGGCGAATCTGAATGAGTGGCTCCCCTTCCCCCCCGACCCCGTAGCATCTGTATACTGTAGCTACACCCTTATCGCTTCTTAAGATTGCCATATTACAATGATTTTCCACCCAGTGTGCCATGAGAAACTTTAAAACATGCAATACCTGACTATTTAGTCAGGGGTACTTACCTCTTTTCCCTTAGATTGTTAAAAAAAAAAAAAAAAAAGAAAAGAAAAAGACAACAACCAACACAATAGTAGCTGCCTGGTATAAATGAATCAAAATTATATCTTTTTTTTTGTCAGATCGCCAAGAAATATAAATATATTTGGTATGCTGCAGAATTTTAGTGATTAGTTTATGTGTGCCATGAGATGAAAATTATTGAAAATCATCACTATATTAGAATTTGCTGTTACAAAAATGTTTTATTTTCATAAAAATAATATTGCAGGAAGAAATTTTTATATTATAAATGCAGGGGCTTGATAGATGTCTGTTCAGTTATACACAAAAATGTATATAATGACTGGATATTTAAAAATAATTCATGACACTTTTCAAAATGTGTACATAATTTCAAATGTTTTATTGCTCTTCCCCCCAAAAAGTTTCATTTGCATGATTTTATTATATGCTAGTTCCTTAGAGGTGCTTACTTTATATATTCTGATTAAGAAGCATTTTACAATATTACAGAATTTTATTTCAGTTATGTCTTCTTTTAACTCTGATTAGTTGAATTGATTCAGGTGTTTTTGAGTTTATAGATAAGGACTGAGAAAAATGAGTAAATGAGGCAGTTTAGTGTGATTTGTGTAAAACACCACCTTATAATGCGTAGCAGTTTTAAATGAGTTATATATTATTTTAAACCATATAATTCTAATACTGTATTTCTAATGATGCTATCCTGTTATATAAATTATTGTGAAATAAAAATATATTTAATATTTTTAAGCTAAGATTTAATTTTTGGTCTAAGTAAAAAACCCCCAACATAGTTTAATTGGAAAACAGACAAAATGCTATAAAATATATACACACATACCTGAATATGTATAGCATGTGCATTTGTTATATGTTAGAAAAAATGTGACACGTAGAAATGAAGAGGGAAATGTAAGAAAGAGTGACAGAGTAAAAATAGATAGAAATGACTGAAATTAGCCAGTGTGACTTAATATGGGGGACCCAAATGAGATCTATGAGAAAAGGTAGTGTAGTAATTTCTGTGGGAGGTTCAATGAATAGACATTTAAAAAAATAATTTTCAATTACAGTTGACATACAATATTATATTAGTTTCAGGTATACAACATAGCAATTAGATATTCATATAACTTACGGAGAGATCACCCCAATAAATCCATTACCCATCTGACACCACACATAGTTATTACAACATTGTTAAGTATATATATACCTTATGCTGTACTTTACATCCTCATGAGTGTTTTGTAATCACCAATTTGTACTTCCTAATGACTTCCCCTTTTCAACCATCTCCCCAACTCTCCTGCCATCTGGCAACCATCAAACTGTTCTCTGTATCTATGTTTATCCTGTGTTGTTTGTTCATTTATTTTGTGTTTTTTAGATTTCACATATAAGTGAAATCATATGGCATTTGTCTTTCTCTATCTGATTTATTTCACTCAACATAATACCCTTTAGGTCCATCCATGTTGTTGCAGATGGCAAGCTTTCATTCTTTTGTATGGCTGAGTAATAGTCCATTGTATATGTGTACCATCCCTTTTTTACCCATTCATCTATTAATGGATACTTACATAGCTTCCATGTAATAGTTCTGAAGCCAACGAGTACCAAGGTATGACTGTATTTTGCGTGCCAGTCCCTTCTGACCTATAGTTTCTGTTGAGAAATCCAATGATAGTATTATGAGAGCTCTCTTGTTGGTAACTAACTGCTTTTCTTTTGCAGCTTTTAAGATTTTCTCTTTGTCTAATCTTTGGCATTTTAATTATGATGTGCCTTTGTGTGGGCCTCTTTGGGTTCATTTTGTTTGGGACTTTCTGGGCTTCCTGGACTTGTATATGTTATTTCCTTTGTCAGGTTAGGGAGCTTTTCCATCATTTTATCTTCAAATAGGTTTTCGGTTCCTTGGTCTTTCTCTTTTCCTTCTGGTGCCCTATGATGTGAGTGTTGGTGCTGGCTTGATGTTGTCCCAGAGGCCCCTAAAACTATCCTTATTTTTTGGATTCTATTTCCTTTTTTTGTTCTGATTGGGTGTTTTCTGCTACCTTAATCAAATCACTGATTTGATTCTACTATTGATTCCTTCTAATGTATTCTTCATCTCAATTATTGTACTTTTCATTTTTGACTGGTTCTTTTTATGTTTTCCATCTTATTGTTTCTATACTCATGTTTCCTATCTCTTTGTTGATGTTCTCACTAAGATCATTGAGCATCCTTATCACCAGTGTTCTGAACTCTGCATCTGGTATATTGCTTGTCTCCACTTTGTTTAGTTCTTTTTCTGATGATTTGACCTCTTCTTCATTTGGGACGTGTTTGTTTATCTCCTCATGTTGACTGCCTCCCTAGGTTTGTTTCTATGAGTCAGGTGGAGCTGCCATCTCTGGTTTTGCTAGAGTTGCCTTGTGTAGTAGAATGCCCGTGGGGCCTGGTGGTGCATTCTCCCTGGTCACCTGAGCCGGGTCCTCCAGGAATGTCCCTTGTGTGGGTCATGTGTGTCTCCTGTTGTAGTTGAGCCTTGACTGTTGTTGGCATGTCAGTGGGATGGATTGCCCCTCAAGCTGACTGGTTGTGAGGACTGACTGCGACTATAGTAGAGGAGCAGTTGTGTAGGGGCTGAGCCTGTGGAGCAGGATTTTAGTGGGGCTATGGTGCCTAATGAGTCTGCCCTTTAAGTGTGTCATTCCTGGAGGGGGTTGAGTGGTACTCTGGTGTGGTCTGAAGTTGGCCACTAGATGTGTTGGTTGTAGAACCTCATGGGAGGTGTAGGTCAAGTTCAGCCACTGCCTGGGCCCTGCCTGGGCCCACTTGGTATGAGCTACAAAGTGATTTGCAAATGGTTGCCACTTGTGCTGGGCTTGGAAGTACCTGGAAGAAGCCAAGCTGCAAACTGAGGCCAGCTGCTGGTAGACCTGGGCTTGGGGCCACTTAATGATAGATACACAGCACACCCAGGCCAGATGCTACTTGCTCAGGGTTTGTGAACCTGTGAGAGATTTTATGATAGTACACAGCATGCACTGAGACAGGCCATATATATGGAAAAGCCATTGGAAATGGCTTATGTGCCCCAAAGTAGGGTGGGGCACGGTCTTATGGAATATCAGGGTGGAGCAAACAGTGTTAACCAGGTTGATGGAGACTCAGATATGGCACCTGCACTTGGAAGGCTCAGCCAAAGAACAATGTTTTCAGCCAGCACTCCTGTCTGGGAGAAAGCTTCTTCTCCAGCCCTTGCCTTGAAGACAGACAACTCAGTTCCTCCTTATATTTTCCTGGCTCCTTTCTAGATGTTGCTCCAGCACTGGAGCTCTGAGCAAGTGAGTCATGTGTGAGCCCTTTAAGAGGAACGCCTAGGACTCTAGAAGCCCATCTCTCTCTCAGCCAAAAATCCCTGCTGGTTTTCACAGCTAGGTGTTGTGGGGACACCTCTTCTTGGCATTGGAACCCTGGGCTGGAGAGCCAGGTAGGGGGCTAGGACTCCCTGCTCCTCAGGGGGGACCTCTGTATCCAAGGTATTCCTCCCAATTTTTAACCACCACACACGAGTGTGGGACAGCCTGCTCCTCATCTCCACCCCCTATACCAGTCTTCACATGGCTCCTTCTCTGTGCTCTTAGTTATAGGACTTCGGTTCAGCTAGACTTCAGGCAGTTCTCGTTCGAGAATTTATGCTTGAGTTGAGTCTTGGAAGGGTGGTAGGATGTGGTCAGGTGAACACAGGAGGAAGGGGAATGAGCATGATGGGACGAGGACATCCCAAGGGTTGAAATGCTCACAGCCATGAAGTAGAATGCCATCTTTGCATGGATGTTTGTTTAAAGGATGCACAAGTCATATGGGGAGCTGCACATGTGTCAAAGCTGGTGACGTGTCAGAGGCTGGTGATAAAGGGTTTCACATGGACTCTACTGTGGGAGTGAGATGTGATGAGAATTGTCTGACAGTAGTTTAGAAGGGAGAGTGGTGGGAAAGGTACCCGAGGCTGCAACAGAGACCAAGGGGCTATAGTTTAGGTCAAAAAAGATGAGGAGGTGAACCGAGGCAGTGGCATGCAGAAAGGCAGGGGCGTGGTGATAACTTAAGCAGTGGGTGTCATAAACAGTTCGATGTCTGGGTTGATGTGACGAGATGAGGGACAAAAGGGCCTTTGAAGTTGTGGTCTCACCCGAGGTGTGTGACATGGAACATGAGGTATGGAAAGGAAATGTTAAAAGATGTAAATATATTTAGTTTTTACCTATTTAAGGCAAACAATTATATTTTACTAATGATTGGGCTTTGAAATGTTAGCAGTTCAGATACTTAGTTTTAAAACTATTATGTTTGTACTGGAGGTTGGTGCTCAGAAATTTTTCCATGGTAGGAGTCTAATAAAAAATGACTGGGGACCAGGGAATGCTTTAAGGAAATGGTTTCAATTTTTTTAGTTTTGGGTCCCTTTATACACTTTTATTTAGGAACCCAAGGGGCTTTTGATTATGTAGATTATACTTATTGACATTTATCCTGTTAAGATTTACTATCTTAAAAGCTGAGAAGAGTAAAAATATTTGTTTAATAATTAATTTAAAGATAATAACAAATCCAGTACATGTTAACATAACTAATGTACTTATTATGAGAAAAACTCTATTTTCCATAACAAAACAAAATTAAGTGAGAAGAGCATCATTGTTTCACATTTTTGCAAATATCTTTAATGTCTGGCTTCATAGAAAACACCTACATTCTTCTGTCTGTTCTATACTCAATCCGTTGCAATATGTTTTTCTGACTGGAGCGTATGAAGAAAATTTGGTCTCACACAAAGATGTAGTTGGAAAATTGAGTTTTTAACAGCCTTTTTAGGTAATTGTAGATATCCTTCTTTGTCACTCAGTAGATAACAGTTTTCCAAAGGTTTATTGCAGTTTTGAACCTGCTTCTGCATCCGTAGGCTTTTGTGTTCTGTTGTATTAAATCCATTTGTTTATTCTGTACTTTGAATAGATCTGCATTCAAACCTGATTCTGTCACCTCATGAATTGGTTATTTGAAAAATATTGGTTCGCTGAGTTATGCAAGAATTTAAAAATTTTGACACATTTCATTTTACAATATCAAAAAAATCATTTTTGTTAGCATCACCAATGGGCTCATCAGAAAATGTTTATGTGTTGGAAAGCTGTCACATTCATGGCGATGGATAGAAATGTCCAAAATTCTTATTTTTGCTGGAAAGCTGTCAGTTGATTCCCTTGTTAATTTGTTTTCAAGGAAACATCTGCCAAATACCCCAGTCCGAGTAACCGTGGTTTGTCAGATATTCTTTCAAATACAAACAGGGTTACGTGAACAAAAGGGGCTGTTTTAGCTGTCGACTAAATTGCATAAGTGCTTTTCCTTGCAACAATCGTGGCAATTCAGATGAAGCATTTTTGAAAGTTCTGTTTGTTTTTACTGTGAGCGTGTGGGGGTGAGGCATACAGGGTGTAAAGTTTGGTGCCGATCCCGTGATTTGTGCTACGGCTCTTCTGGTTTTACTCACGGTCTCTTATGCACCATCAACATGAGTGTGAACACAATGGAACAAAACAACAACAGAGAACATCTTAGCATTATTATGAAAGCAGTTTTGACTTTAAAGGCTGCCTGACAGATGCTGGGGACTCTGGAGACCTCTCATTAGTAAGTGCTGATTTAAGGTCCTTCTCATTCCCCCTTCTGCTTTTTGAAAAGTTTAAAGAAAAGGCATTTCAAATTTATGCTACATTTTTAAAAAAAGTGAAATAATCTTCTCTGAAACCCATGACCTTAAAATAATTTTTAAAATCTACTGTCTTTTTAGTTTAAAATTAAACGTCACTGTTTCAACTTGTCTATCCTGGCAAGTGCATGTGTCTTTTTTTTTTTTTCCATGTCTCAAAATGCCTAAAATTTGTAAGAGCCCTGGCGACCAAATCACAGGAAAGTGAATGCATTCCTCCAAAGGATTTCTGAAGTGAGGACTTCGTAAAAGAGTGACTCTCTTCTGACTTCACAAAATTGATTTTTCAGAAACAAGTCTTATTTCATGTCTGAAAGTGTTCTATGTGTAGTGATGATAAGTGTATAAATTCATCCAGCTCCTGTTTTAGTTGATGGCATAGTATTTCTTCCTTCAGCTCATACAAACGGGTGCTTTATTTTAAAAGATTTGAGTGTAATTGTTTTAATCCATCTCATTTCTTTAAGAATTTTTATGCAATCAAAGATGATCATCTGTGTCCTGGGTTATTTTGAGATCTAATTTCCTAGAATGTTTATGCAGTATATTTGGTAAGCCCATGTATTCTGTCTAATTATAGTCCAGGTAGCAATTAAAGGTAATGAAAAGGATCTTAATAACTCATCTAATGGGCCATGGTTAAAATTCAGTTTTTAAAATGTAGCTTATGTTGTTTATAGAGTGATTCTGAAGACAGGTGATGTTGCAGAAGAAAAGCAGAAATTATGAGTTAGAAGCCAGGGGAAAATTTTATGGCAAACAAACTGGGGTTATCAGGTGCTTAATAGGGATGAAAAAGTTAGGCTAACAAATCAAGAGCCTTGGAGCCCTGGCCCTTGTGGCTCGGTTGGTTGGAGTGTCATCCTGTGTAACAAAAGGTTGCAGGTTCGATTCCTGGTCAGGACACAACGCTGGTTGTGGGTTTGGTCCCAGCTGGGGCACATAGAGAGGCAACCAATGGATGTTTCTCTCCCTTTCTCTTTCCCTCATTTCTCCTCTCTCTAAAATCCATAAGCATGTCCTCAGGTGAAGCCCTTGGGACTCAAGAAAGGGAACTTTAAATTTACAGAAAAGTGGAGAGTAGTATAGCAACCAACTCTATGCTTTCCACTTAAACAGTTGTTAATATTTTATTGTATTTGTTTCCCCTTTTTTGTGAAAATACTTTAAATTAAAAACATCATGACATTTTATCATACTTAGAAATAAGGTAATGTTGTTGTAAGAATGGCCAATCTGTTAGAAGAGCTTATATGAGCCACACTGAGGACATGCCTAGAAGTAGGATCACAATAGATTGAGAAAATGCTCCTGCGAATGGCAGTTTCAGGGTTTTGTTTGTTTGTTTGTTTGTTTTTAAATGCATTTAGAATCAAAGGAGGGGACGTAAGGTATATTACATGAAGTCCATTTCTGGTAGATTACGGAAGTGGGAGAAATAAATCAGAGAAATTTCCAAGACTGGAAAAAAATGGAGAGCAAAATACTTCTTTTACCTTGGAGGGTACAGGATAGTTAACATCTAACAGTTACAGTAGATAGGGGTGGTACACAGGAAACAATCATGTGCTCCCTTGAGGGGGTTACACACCTCTGGAGGGGTCTGAAAAAGAGGATTACTCTGGCATTTCAAAGACGTGTTAATGTAGATGCACAAGAACAACGGACAAGTCTTCCTTAAGGAAAAGATAAACCTTTTACTGAGGGAGTTATAGGTCTGGGGTTTGAGTACTTACCATGACCTGTCCAAATAGAAATTTATGATCAGACCACCATGAGGTCACTTTCAGTCACTGAGCACATCACCTTTATTACACAGCCCCCTCCTCCCCCTGCTTTTTGTTCACAGTAGTTTGTAGCACTACGAGATGAAGTTTACAAGTGTACATTTCACTGTGGTGTTAACCTGAGGACAGCTGAGGACCTGCCCCAGGGTCTTTGTCTTGCCAACTGAGGTGTGCAAGCTACAAGGTCTAGCAAAATAGGTTGGGATGATGAAAGGGATTTTAAACATTGTTTAGAGGACTTGGAGAAGGAAAAACAGAGCTAAGGATGAGAACTTGGAAGAGAGACAAAGATATCAAATGGTACTTTTGATTAAAGTTTGCTATTTGGTGTGTGGTTTAACTATTTTCTCTCTCCATAATGTCTTCATTTAAATTTGCATTCTTCATTTATACTTTATAAATTGGATTTTTTTTTTAAACTTGACCCTGACCTTTGGGGATGGGTAGAGTGAAAACTGAGCCTTCACAAGTGTTTCTCTTGGAGCTGCGCACTGTTGAAGGGATCTAGGAACCCATGCTCTGAAGGGTGTTAGCCAGTCAGTAACAGAATGTCCTATTGGAATCATTCCTCATTTTCACTTTTTTTTTTTTGCATTGAAGTAATATAGTCTGTCTTAATTCATGCAATGTCTTCTTATGTTTAGGTCTTGGATGTGGTTTATTGTACACTGCAACGGTGACCATCACGTGCCAGTATTTTGACAGCCGCCGAGGCCTTGCACTTGGCCTGATTTCAACAGGTACACTTACAAAATACATACAGCATTGTTACTATACAGCCTTCTAATCAAAGTTAAAAGTTACCAAACACAAGTATGTTTAAACAACCACTCCTCAGCTACCAATCAGGTGGCAAAGTGTTTTTACTCTACCCCTATAAGGTAATTTCAGTTTCCACTGTAAATGTGGTGTAGCTTTCAGAAAAGCCTAAGATATACATATGAAAAATCTGGGGCATTAGATTTTCTGTATGTTGAAGTAAGAAATGTCCAAACCTGTAGAGATTTTTTATAAGACTTTATTTAAACCAAACTGATGACATATGCTGGGAAGTTCCTTTTTTTGCAGCTTCTTTTATGCATTTGAAGTTTTTCAGCTTCTTTTATGCATTTAAATTAAGGAGGGACTGTAAGGAAGATTACAAGGAGGTGAGGGAAAAAGCAGTGTGGAGATTTGGATCACAGGATAGTTAATCAAGATTATGTGCCTTTTGGAGGGTGATTATTTCAAAGGTGTCAACCTAGATGCACAGAAGCAATGGACAGGGCTTGCTTGAGGGGAAAATAAGCCTTTTACTTAAAAGAAATATTCCTGGGGCATGACTGCTCACCATAACCTGCCCAGTTAGGAATTTATGATCAGATCACTCTGTGAGGTTACTCTCCACAGAACCCCTTTTCTTTGTCCACAAATATAAAATAGGAAAAGAAAGCTTATGGGCCCAGTAAATTGAGAGTCACATGCTGGTGAGAATCGTGCTGAAAGAAGTAGAGAGCACATATGTGAAGGCCTTTATCCCTGAGAGAGAGGGAAGTGGAGGCCCCCGAGGCCCCTGTCAGAAAGACTGATGCTGATGCTCCCAGCCTCCATTAGTTGTGAAATTTACAATTTTCACAAAAAAATGGAGCAGACTGATTTATGAATATGTGTCACTGACCTCTGTGCACATCCAAAAGACGGGTTGTTTACTCTTGCTATTCTTTAATCATCAAGAGGTGATCACTGGTTGGGGGGAATGTAAATATAAAATTTCTGGACTCTCTCTGATATTTTAAAGTGGTATTTTACTTTTCAGACGGGTTTTTTTTTTCCTAAGCAGTTTAGAGAACTAATAAAAAATTTTGTAGCCAGTATTTTATGAATTTGCTTGGGAGATAAAGCTGCCAAATTTACTAGAAGGTGTATGTTTACCTCTTTATGGGTGAGTGTGCCTGGGAAGCCAGGCTTTCAGATAAGCCAAATAACGTTAGTAGTATGTCTGACAACAGGATCCAAATCAGTGCTTTGCTCCTGAGGCCAACCAGTGGCTACACAGCGATTCCAGATCTATTTGCATCTAGCTGGGTATTTACCCCATGTGATTCACAGCAGCATTGTCAGTTAAGAAGTGTAGGTCATGGTCTAGGAAGAGATAGGGCCAGCATCTGAAGACATGGCTAAAGCAGAAATGAGAAAAGAAGTAGAAAAAACAAGATAGAGAACCCAGAGCAGTTGGATTGTAGTTTCAAGAACCTGGAGTATGAGAGCAGGTATGGCAACTTAAAGGACAGTAGGTCTTATCTATACTATACATTTTCTGTACAGGCACTTTAATGTAGTAATAAACACAGACTTTGGAGCCAGACCTGGTTTGAATCCTGCCTGTGTCATCCACTGGCTGTCTGGTGATTGCAAGTTAGTTAACTTTTCTGTTAATTTTTAAGCCTCAGTTTTCTGAACTGTAAAATGAGAATAAAATAGTCCTTATTACATTGGGTTGTTGGGAATATTGAAGGAGTTATTGTGTAAAGCACATGTCAAGGGTTCTAAAAGTATTAGCCATTATAGTTATGACCTGGATTTCCCTGCATGTCCAGGTTTATTTGTGCTGAAGACTTCGAAAGCTGTATGCTGCTCCTGCTTTTTGCCCTGTCTAGGGAAGAGGGCCTATGGGCTTGGGCCATGGCACGCTGAATCTAAACTGGAGCTACTATGGACAGTCAAGATTTGGCAGAATTAAGGAATTTTCAGTTTCAACTCAAAGGGAGCTAAGTGAAGCAAAATTAGGGAGAAGCAGGAATCCACTATCTTAGTCTGTTCAGGCTGCTATAACAAAGCTCCAAGGCTTATTAACAATAGAAATATATATTTCATAGTTCCGGAGGCTGGCAAGTCCAAGAACAAGGCACCCGCAAGTTCAGTGAGGGCCACTTTCTGGTTCCTAGATGGCTGTCATTTCACTGTGCCCTGACGAGGCTTCAGAAGGGGAGAGGAAGGTCTCTGGGGTCCATTTTATAAGGGTGTTAATCCCACTCACGAGGGCTCTGCCATTGTGACCTCATCACCTCCGAAAGGCCACACCTCCTAACACCATCTCCCTGGGGGCTCCGTTTCAGCATAGAAATTAGGGGGCACACAAGCATCCAGTCTCTAGCATCCCACTGCAGTGGAAGAGATGACAAGCAACATAAAACTACAGTAGAATTTTTTTAAATTGAAAAGAAACCAGTAGTGAAAATACTTGAAATATTGTGACCTCGTTAAAAGAAAGGAACATGGGCATGACAGGAAGGATCTGGGGACTCGGTCTTGCTTGGTGGTGAACAGGGGTCAGTAGACTAATGTCCAGGGGCCACGTCTGGTCTGCTGACTGTTTTTGGACAGCTCCCAGGCTAAGAATGATTTTTTGTATTTCTGTATAGTTTTAAAAAATCAAAAGAAGACTATTTTATGGCATGGGAAAATTATGTGAAATTCAGATTTCAGTGCTTAGAAATAAAGTTGCATTGGAACATAACTGTGCTCACTCCTTTACAAACCTTCTCTGGCTGCCTTCATGCTTCAAGGGCAGAGTTGAGCATTTGCAACAGAGGTTGTATGGCCCACTATGGCTTAAATATCCACCCTCTGGGCCTTTATAGACAAAGATTATTGACCCCTGGTATGAACAGGTAAACAAGGCGTGAGTGTGTCTTTTACTATCTCAGCTTCCCTGAACATCTATTGACATTTTCCCACTTTGAGAATATATAATTTAGATGTGCATGGAAGCATATTCAGCCTTTATTTCACTTTATCCTTTACATTGATGATTTTTAAATTAGAGTTTTCTTTTTGAAAATTAAAAAGTATAGTTTTCAGCTTACACCATTCCACAAGAAAGCTCTGAGTTACTCTTTATTGCCCTGAAAGAATTCCTGCATCTTTCTAAGCTTCGGCTGCATTTTTGTGGGAGGCTGAGGAAACTAGTGTTTCATGTGTAATTTGATTGTGTATTTAGCACATCATATATATTCAGTAAATTTCAGTTGATTGATTTAATATGTCTTCCTTATTTTTCATGATGTTGAGAGCTACATTTAGGTGGTGGGCAATAGAGAAGTTGCCTATTTTTCTCAATTTGAGGTCAAAATATAGAATTTGCAAAATGCTACTAGTATTTCTAAGTATCTAATGGTATGGCACTTTTTTAGACTCTGTACAAAGAAACTGTGTTAGACAAGAATGTCAGTTAGTAGTGAACGAGTGTTAATGCAGTGCAGAAGTGCATGACATAGGGCTATTTTCCATTCTTTCCGTTTATTCTCTGAAGTGCTTTGAGCTTCTGAATTATGTGTCACATTTAAAAAGATGAGAGGAGGATTAAATTTGTCTACTTACTATTTTTCAGTGTCAGCCAAGAAGATACTTACTATCTTACTAGCCACAAAAAGACATTATTTTAGCCACCATTACATTAACATGAGCTATTAATTAACATTTCATGCAAATAATTTGGGGGGTTGCTAAAAAGTTAATTTTTAAAATGTTAGAAAGGGACAACTGTGGTCCCAAGGAAAAATGTGTTCTTCCAAGTCTAGGGCAAAGTCATTTGGTCAATGGTAGGAATTTTTGATCAGATGGGTTTCTTGCTGCAGGCATGGCATCCTGTTGGGGTTATGAAGTAATTTGGCAAGATCATTTTAAAAGTATGATCAACCTATTTATCTGTTTTTAACAGATGTAATTATTTCTCTCCTTTTTTTGTGTGACATTTTCAATGATATTTAAAATTTAAAATACTCAATTTTTAAAAAGTTGAAATTAGAATTATATGAAAATACTTCAGATTGATTGGTCTGATGTAACATGCCATTCCTGTGTGTTTATGGTGATCTATGCAAAATGGAAAAACAAACACACACTGAAGGATTTACGGTGTTTCGAGGATGCGCAAACCAGGCATATTCTGTGATTTAAATACCCCATCAAATTCCACTTTACTCTTACTCTGTTCATAGTTCAGTACTGTGAATTATTTATTCTGGTGATTCAGCAATGGATTTGAACTATCACACCATTGCAAATATCCCCTAAAATTAAAATATATTCTTTATCTCAAAACTAAAATATATTTGCTTTTCCAAAGGGAATAACCATATTATGTGCATGGAGCCTGCACATAATAAGTGCAAAAAAATTAGTTGCATAAGGTTTTTGTTAAGAGTGTGGGCTCAGAGATCGAGTGTGACTCCCATTTAATGCCATTTATAGCTTTGTGTCCTCTGGCAAATTTTTCAACCTTTCTAGCCCCAGGTCACTTCAGGTGTAGGTTGGGAATAATTATAGGACCTACACAATATGATAATTATAGGGATTAAACAAGATTGTGCAATGTAAAGTGCTTAACACTGTCTGAACTGCAAATGCTAATTCTTAAAATAAATATTCTATCAGTATTACTGTGATTGTTGCTATTATCATCACCTTTAATGTCCTCGCTGTGACTTTTGTATGAAGCCACATGTGAGTGCCAGTGTCAAGAAATTGAGCTGTGATACTGGAAATCCTTGTCCTGAGAGTCCCAGATTATGAGAGATTAAGACTGAACAGTTTCCATTTCCTTTTTAGGTTCAAGCGTTGGACTTTTCATATACGCTGCTCTGCAGAGGCTGCTGATTGAGTCCTATGGACTGGAAGGGTGCCTGCTGATTGTGGGTGCTTTAGCTTTAAATATATTAGCCTGTGGCAGTCTGATGAGACCCCTCCAATCCTGCAATTACCCTTTGCCTGAAAAAACAGCTCTAGAAAATGTACCAGATACATGCTCCACTTATAGTGAAAAAGAAAACCTAGAAGAGAACATAAGCATTCTTGAAAAGAGCTACAGTAGTGAGGAGACAGGCAAGAGCCCTTTAGCCAATGAGGACTGGAAACAGGAAGGCCTGCTTCACAAAAACCCAATGACAATGGCACCCCACACAAGAGAGACTGAGACGTACAAAAAGAAAGTTGCAGAACAGACATATTTTTGCAAACAGCTTGCCAAGAGGAAGTGGCAATTATATAAAAACTACTGTGAAGAAACCGTGGCTCTTTTTAAAAACAAAGTGTTCTCAGCCCTCTTCATTGCTATCTTTCTTTTTGACATCGGAGGGTTTCCACCTTCATTGCTTATGGAAGATGTAGCAAGAAGTTCAAATGTGAAAGAAGAAGAGTTTATTGTGCCTCTTATTTCCATTATGGGCATCATGACAGCCGTCGGTAAACTCCTTTTGGGGATACTGGCTGACTTCAAGTGGATTAACACCTTGTATCTTTACATAGCCACCTTGATGGTCATGGGCCTGGCCTTGTGTGCTATTCCATTTGCCAAAAGTTATGTCACCTTGGCAATACTTTCTGGGATCCTAGGGTTTCTTACTGGTAATTGGTCCATTTTCCCCTATGTGACCACGAAGACTGTGGGAATTGAAAAATTAGCCCATGCCTATGGGATACTAATGTTCTTTGCTGGACTTGGAAATAGCCTTGGACCACCAATTGTTGGTAAGATATTTATACTAGCCAACCATCTCACTGCTCTTCTTTGTGACTTCTCCAGATATAGAAATTCAGGTTTTAATAATAGCGCAGATTTGCACAAAATAAATCTGCATGGTAATGGTTTATTCAGAATCACTTTGCTGTAGTTTAAAAGCCAATATTCTTGCTCAGGGATTTGTGTTTAATCTTTACTTGGGAGAAACCCCAAATTCCTGCTTCTTGTGCAAATTTTTGAGAAATTCACCTTTTCCAATTCCCAGTAGGCCACCGTGTGAGTAGATGGAATATATATTCTAATACTAAGTGCATATAAAATTGATGAGATTAGAGTAAGGGCTTCATATTCATGCTATTTTTATGAAACTCACTGTTTTCTTACTCTCTTTCCAGGTTGGTTTTATGACTGGACCCAGACCTATGACATTGCATTTTATTTTAGTGGCTTCTGCGTCCTGTTGGGAGGTTTTATTCTGCTGCTGGCATCCTTGCCCCCCTGGGAAACGTGCAACAGGCAGCTCCCCAAGCCAGCTCCAACAACCTTTCTGTACAAAGTTGCCTCGCACGTTTAGAGGAACATTGGAGGGCAGTGCAAGACTGTTTTTCATGGTGAAATTTCACTGTGGCTGGTTCTGAATGAATTTAAAACAAAAACAAAAACATATCCTATTCTCTGTGTAGCCTCTATCTCCTGCATTTTGTTTTCTTTTTTCTTTTCCCAACAAGTGGGACTTTTTGTTTTGCTATTATTATTCATGAGTTCTTGACGTGGTAAAAATTTTGGCCAGCCTCAGAGAAACTCCTCTGTGTAAAGAAATAATTTCTCTGAAGGCTTCATTAGCTCCACTGCAAAGCACCCCAAGGGGACCCCTGTTTCAAAAGTGCAGGCAGCATGATGAGTTATGTGTGATGGCCATTAGGGACGAGCACTCTCTTCTCTAAGTTAGACCAGCTAGGAAATAGAAGACATTGAGCCAGTCAAGAAATGAAAGTACTTACTAAAACAGCCTTAAGAATTGCAGTGGAGCAAACTGATCATTAAAAAAAAAAAGCTATTTTATATGATAGTCACCAGTTCCATCATTCTATTTCGTTGACCTTGGTGAAGCAACCACAGGTTTGGTGCCTGTGGAGCATCACGCATTTTGCTGAGATGCAGGCGATCTCCAAACAGAGGGGGAGTCGCTGTAGCCTTATTTCATGGTTGGCCGCTATAACCTCGTTCACTTTGGTCTGTCAGCATCTATTCAAGCTGATGTTTCCCAGGAAGTGCTGCTTTTACCTGTTTCCAAATTGGAAATGCATATTTAAACCATTCCATTCTGGCAAATGGGAAACATCCATTTGCTTCGGGCACAGTGGGGACGAATTGCAAGTCCTGCCTCTCTTCTCCATCTATCTGCTACTATCACTTTTTGCCACTACTGGATTTTAATTCAAGGGCAGAACTGAAAAGTGTGTGTGCATGCATGCATGTGTGTGTGTGTGTGTGTGTGTGAGTGAGAGAGAGAGAGAGAGAGAGATGTTCTGAGCCTGTGTGGGACAAAGGAAGGGGAAAGGGCAATAAGAAGTTGATACCCTGATCCAACTTCATTCATTCTTAAGAAAAATGTTCTAGGAAGAAAATTAATGTTTAATAAATTAACATTTTTCTAAAGAAATGTTTTAAAAACTTTTGTATGCATCAGAATCCTCTATAGATCCCTTTAAAAACATACCACTCTTAGAAACTTTAATTTTGTAGTTCTAGGCTGTTGGCCAAAGATCTGTATTTTTAACGGACTCTTAAAGAGATTCTGATAACATAGCCTGGGTTGAGACTGTTATAAAACTAGCACCACATTTATTCTCTTAATTGAAAAACAAACAAGAAGCCACTGAGGTGATAGGGTTTTATAAATAGGCAGGTGTGGTTTTTAAAATAAGAGGCACTCTTCCCATTGTGCCAAAATTATTTTTTCATTTTTGAAATATGTAAGATTATTTCATACTTCTATGTTGCCTTTCTTCTAAGGCACCGGAGCACTTTATGAAAACGAATCCCCACAACTCCCCGTTGAGGTGGGTAAACAGTGCTTTTCTATGCAGTAAACCTGGAGTAAGGGCAGTTTTGGAACTGAGTCCATCCTACCCCATAAGGAAATAGCAGGGCTCCGAAGTGCCTTGGACTTCTGCTCTCTGCTCAGACTTCGGGAGAGTTTTCTGTACCTCATTTTTTAGTCGCTGTCAAAAGTGGTAGATAAAATTAGTGACATTAAACAAATAAAACTAGATGTTTCTTGTGTTGAAAGTTCCTTTTGCCAATATTGTATTCAGAAAGTCTAATAACCTGATCAAGTTTAACTTTTATGAATTTCCCATGTTCATCAATGCTGGTAATTGTAAACATACATCTGTGTGTATTAAGGTCATCCGATGTGTACATTATCTGTTGTCTGGGGGATGAATTTTAAGGAACAATAAAATATTTTTTGTTTGTTTTGCATCAGTTTGGTTGCTTTTTCTCTTCTTGGTGAGTCTCCCTTCCCACCCCCAAATTACATAAAGTAACCCTTTGCTTGAATGTAAAACATAACTTACCTGCTGTCTACTTTAGTCTCCAGAATTTGATGATTGGACATCGATATGTGCAAAAGTCAATTTGCTAAGTTATTTTAACTGTTGTCTTCCGAAAAGCTATGATATCAGTCCTGCAGAATTCTTTTGAAGAAGAGGGGACAGATTTCAAGATTCTTAATGATGATCTCGTCAGTCAGTAATACCGTATTGTTTATCCCTACTCATAGCCCTGTGAGATGGGGAGCACGGTGGTAGTTGTATGTTTCAAAACATAATTGTCATGGTTTGGACAACATATGTAAGTCAATTCCAGAAGCAAAATGAAAAAGGTTTGCTTTCCAACATGACTGGGATATGTGGCATGGCTGCAAGGGTTGGACAGAGATGTCATGTTTACATAAATATACATAACTTGCCCATTTCTTAAGAATTAGACTTTCAAAAACACACTTAATAATGAAATTATATTGATTAGAATACAGTCTTTGTATTGTGACTCAAAAGGTATTTCTGGACATTGCAAGTGCATTGGGCTGAGCTGGGGAAAGGTGTAAAGGAAGACAGTTTACTAGGGACCCCCTCCTTCACTTCAATGCTGCCTCACTTCTCTTGTCAGCCTCTCTCTCTCTCTCCTCCCAGGAGTCAGCTGGTGATCTAATTTTCTGTAGGGTGGCCGCACCATCAGGGGATAAGGTTCACACACCAACTTTTAAAGGCCTCAGGAGGAACAATACCCAAGACAGGAATTCCAGCCCTGGGAGGTCATGACCGAATGGTATGTCAGTCCCTTTCCTGGCTGGAAGTCCCGTGACCTCAGAGAGCCTTCAGCTATGAATATAGGATTATCTTAATTCCAGAAAATAAAGGAGAACTCTAATTTTAAGGAGTGTTTCATTTTTTCTTTTACTTAGAACGAGTATGATATTGAACATGTAAGATACACAATATGCATTAGCAGTGCCAGATGATTTCTCCTTCACAAGTAGCAATCTTGGGGCATTTTGCTCTACAGTCAGTTGTGTGTGAAGGATGTTAATAAGATGCCTCTTTAAATAATGAGTTGAATCACAAGTGGGTAAAATGATCAGAAATCTATGAATGCAAAGCTACTATTCAGAGATGCAATATGTATACTTGTTCAGGGTGTGATTCCTGGATTCAACTGTAGCCCACTTGGGTGATTGTGAGCAAATTATTTAGTCTGTCAAAGCCTCAGTGTCTTCGCTTGTCAAGTATGTCACAGGGCCATTGTGGGAATTAAATAAACTAACCTATAAAATGCCTGGCATATGCTCAGTAAATATTGGCTATTATTATCTTTGCTATTCTGTAATGTGTGTCTCCCCAATACCCAGGGGAGGTGTCAAGCATTCCTGGGCACAGGTATAGGGCAAATGTTTGCCCTGAAGGGCTTCATTTAGAAGAGGAATAAGGAGCCTTCTATTGTCCCTACCCGGTATAACCACCACAGCTCTCGCCTTCTCCCAATCACGTTCACGTCAAAATCTTTTATCTAAGGATTCACGACTCTGCACTTTTTTTTTGAATCGCCATTCAGAAGCTGTGACACAAAACAAAACACAGGCTGTTCTTCCACAAATCAAATAGAATCTTCTTTGTAAAGTGGATTTCTATGGGAATATGAACTTCTGTTTTTTTTCCCCAAGCTTCGAGGAAGGTGGACCTGAAGTTGGGCAGAAAACAAAATGCTCCCATTTGTTTACTGAGCACTAATTAGTATCAGCTCAGGGCCTTTACCTCACTGCCTTCCCAGCATGCCTTTGAGGTTTACTCTTGAGGGAGTGTAATTCCTCATCAGGTCTTCTGGGATTCTATTCCTAGCAGGTTTCCATGACATTAGTTCCTTTTCCCTACATGCATTCCTTGCCCTAAAGAGTCATTTACTTTTATCCTCTCTCCTTGCAAATATTTAAAAATATGTGTGTATATATATTTTAAAGTTTAATCAGTATTTTCCGAGTGATAGACTAAAACCTTTGGTTAACATTGGTCAAGGTGCCGTCCTGCTGTAGGTCACCTAGAAACTACATAGCCACGGAGATACACCTGCTGTTTTCTTCCAGGCAAAGTTCCTAATGTGATAAGGCAAGTTGTAATTTCTCCAGCTTAGATCTGAAACTCTTGAACATCTACAGTTCTAATAGGGAGTTTCTAAAATTAGGCCAAATGCCTCTGGGACCTTAGCAACAAAGCAGACCAAGTGGAACTGGTTAAGTCAGCCTCTAAAAGATGATGGGCCAGCATCAGCACTCATTTGCATACAGTCTCTAAGGTTGCTGGGAGGGTTCCATTTTGAGAACTGCTGGGTAGGGCACCTCCTGAAGGAAAGGCATCTGCCTGAAGGTCAAGTGTGATTGAGGGCTCGGTGGAAGAATCATTTGAGGCTAATGAGAGTGCCACACTACAAAATGGGGAGAACCGTAAAGCGTTGGTTTGTCTGATTAAAATAGGTAATATATGGGACCTTCCTCGTCCCAAGACTGAAAACAACTGTATCTGCAAGGGCATTTTAGCAGTGACCAGCTGAGGGGCATAAGTAGAGACAAGAGCTGCGTCTGTGCTTTGTTCTCAAAGCCCTGGGAAGTAGTATGAACCAAGGAAAGGGGGCAACAGAAGCATCAAGGAACCCTAGAAGCCAGTTCTGGTGGAGCTGGGAATAGATGTCCCAAAGAAACCTGAGAGAGAGAGAGGGAGAGAGAGAGCTTTATGGCAACAGCTATGAAATATCTCAGGAAGACTTCATTTCAGTTCATGAGGCATTCCAGGCTTTCCAGAAAGACCTGAAAATTGTAAATCTCAGTGGTGTTTTAGGCAAGAGGAAGCCCCCATTCAGTTGGGGTTCTTCAGGAAGTTCAAGGTAGACTTTCTCTGAGGGTTATTGGCTTTGCCTTAGGGGACGTTGCCTATCCCATCGTCCTCCGGGGATCTTTGAGAAGGGTATGGGCTTTGTAATAGAGGAGACAGTAGTTCAGTGTCTAGTTAGCTAGGAACAGAGGAAAGATCCCTCCTCTAAAGGAATATACAGTTCAGTGTGGGGTAGATGGTGATAGGAATGGAATAGGGATGGTCTGTAAATGGAGGTGGACTGCAAGCCACAGGGACGAGAGAAGAACGTGGGTCTAAATCTCTCTCTTAACAAGCCTTTAGCTTACAGGAGAGAGCCAAAGCTGAGGCTGAAATAATGAGTAGGAGTTTCATCTCACTTGACCAGTAGGACTCATTGTGGATAAGGGGAGGATAATGGATAAGTAATGGCAAGAGAGGGAAGGACTTTATATGCTGTAATCAGGAGTTTAAGTGTAGTATTGAGAATCCATGCAGGAAAGTTTTTGGTGTTACGATTGAAGTAAAATTAAGTGTGAAGTTGAGAACTTCTGGTAAATGTATACAACATGTAATTACCATCCCAAGCAACATTTATATCACCCTAGAAATTTTCCTTAGATTCCCCCCTCAATCTACACCCCCCAAGGGTAAATAACTTTTAATTTCTGTCACTAAGTATTAATTTGCCTGCTCATGAACTTCGTATAAATGGAATCATTTAGGATCTACTCTTCATGTCTGACTTCATTTGCTTAACAGAATGTTTTTGAGATTAACCATGTTAAGTTTGCCAGATAAAATATGTGATGCCCATTTAAATTTGAATTCCAGATAAACAAATAATAATTACTAGTAAAAGTATGTTCCATGAAATATTTGTATTTTTACTTGATAAATCTGGTAAGCCATTTAATCTATATTGTTGTGTTTTAGTAGTCCATTTAAAAAAATGCTAAGTAGTACTTTATAGTACGAATGTACCACAATTTGATTTTCTCTCCCATTAACGGATATTTAGGTTGTTTTTGGTTATGAATGAAGCTGCTGTGAAAATTCTGTACAAGACTTTTTGTGATTATATATTTTTATTTCTTTTGGGACAAACACCTAGAAGCAGAATTGCTGGGTTGAGAGGTAGAAATGATTTTTTTGTTAAAACAAACTCTAAGTCTTTCAGTTTATAATCCATGGAAGAATTCTGCGCTGAGGAGTGATGCAGCGAAATTTGCATTTTAAAAATATCCCTCTGGTAGTAATATCGTGGAAATGTAGGAGGCAGAGTGAGAACAGAGGCAGAGAGGCTATAAAAGGCCATTTCAAAGTCCGGTGAAGATATTAGATGCTTGAACTGTGGCAGAGGAGATGATGAAATTTGGGAGGCTGACTCAATGGGCTTCCTAATGCATTATCAGTGAGGGGTTAGGAAAAGGGGGCGTCTGCACAGAGGGCTTTCCTGACAGGTCCTTGCTGAAAATTGGTAGGGATGGCGTCTGCTTTATGACTAAATTATGTTTTAGTATGGTGTCGGAGCACAGTAGGCTGCAAATCATTTTTTCTATTTTTATTTTTTTGCCTGACTCTTAGGGCCCATGACCCTGAGAAAAACCTCTTTCCTAGTAGGAGCACCTGGGAGTCTGGGAAATCTCATGAAGCTCTTTGCATTCAGATGGGCAAGACATTCTCTCTACACTCTGTCTGCTCCACTGTTTTCTCTTCAGTCACTTGAGATCATGGATCTTTGCCTTCCCTTCCTTTCCTCCTCACAGCGGGTGACACCTGCAGGCTTGGGAAGCATTTTCGGGGCTTTAGCACCACCTTGTGGTTTAGGGGGGAAAGTCCCGAAGTAGGCCGCATCCATCTTGGAATCACAGAGCATAATTAATGGTCTTGAAAGGCCATCTGGCTTTTGCTGTCTCCTTCAGTCTGAGAGGAAATGAGATTTGTTACTGAATATGAAATGTCTCCTACAGGCTCGACTGCCTACGGAGAGATCAGGTGGTGTAGTGGGTCCAATTTGAACTAAGCAGAGAGTCATGCAGAAACACAGACCGAGGTGGCTGCTGTTCTATTGTTTAAATTGAATTGTGTCCACATTTCACAGATGACTTGGCTCAGCCAGTGAGCCTGGCATGTACATCTGCTGTTACTGTAAAACGTTGAGCTAATGTTTTCAGTCGCTCCAAGCTAGGCATTAGCTCCTGGCCATCAATGACACACCCTGGAAACTGTGTTCACTGCATGGGTCTGTCACCCAATCTGCAGCTGAATTTCGTGGACAGACATGTTGGTCTGGCCAGCGTAGGTCGACGATAAATGGTATCAGAAAAATATGAGTAGGTGGGGCAGAGCCTGTGCTGATAACCACCACCTCATATGCTTCCTGTCATCTTACACCTGTACTCCTCAATCCTGTCGTCATTTACCTCTGCTGGGACAGTGTGGAAGTTTGCACTTTCCTTACTGGTCCAGAGAGGCTGATTGATTGGCTCGTGGTCACACCATAAGTCGCTGGTGGAACCTTATTGGCTAACTTGTCATTCGTAACAATTGACTGCTTCATCACACAGATGTCCCGCTCAAAATGAGTCAGAATTTGGCAGAGATTTGCTTGTGCTGAGAGTGATGAATGGTGTTGACATCCTGAGTCTCCGAGTTGCTCGACGTCAGCACCTTAACTTGATTGTGGTAATCATGTGACAATGCACACACACAGCCAATCATCACATTTTAGATCTTCAATATACACAATTTCTATTTGTGAGTTATATTTCAATAAAGCTGGGGAGAAAGGACCCGAGGGGACCTGTTTAACTATTGTCACCAGTTTCAATCCAAGTTCTACCCTTCATTAGATGTGTAGCTTGGGCATAACATCTGCTGGTGATATTTCTGTGCTTCAGTTTCCTGTTTTGATTCAATGAACTAATACATACAAAGGCCTTAAACAGGGCCTAGGACCCGTTCAGGACTCATTGATGATGACAATCAGGGCTGGGACTAAGTGAGGGTGCAAAATGACCCTGAACGGGAGTGCCTCACAAACCTCACACTAGCCCTGGCCCTGAGGACAATGCGATGATGGAAGTAACACTTACATGGCATTTGCCTTAGTCAGTTTGGGCTGTGAAAACAAAGTACCAGAGACTGGGTGGCTTATAAACAATAGACATTTTTTTTCTCATGCTGCTGGAGGCTGGAAGTCTGAGATCAGGCTGCTGAGATGGTTGGTTCCAGTGAGGACCATCTGGTTTGCAAATGGCTGTCTTCTCATTGTATGCTTTCACCTCAGAGAGCAGAGAGGGGGGTCTACCTGAGAGGAAGTTTTAATGGGGACTCCTGGAGAGAAAAACCAGTGCAAGAGACTCAGACTCGTGTAGGTAGACAGGCTTGGAATGGAGAGGGGAGGGAGGAGGCACGAAATGGGTAGATTGAAGGGCCCTGGAAGAGGGCCTCCCTGACCCGTGGCTTTTGGCGAAGCACAGCTTTGCTGACCCTTTATGTCCGACACAAGTGAACTGGGGCCTGCCTGACAATGAGCAGAGATCCTTCCATGTCAGGAAATGCACATCTGCTGACAGGATTCTAACTACATATTCTAACAAGGGCCAGGGACAGTGATTAAGTAACCGGGTAAAGCAGTTTAAGCCCTCTACACCCCACCCCCCAAATTAATCGTGGCCTGTGTTGTTGTTTCTCCCCTCTTCCACAGGGTCAGAAGGCACGTGCAATTCCGAATTCTAAGTAAAAACAGACACAGCAACTGACTTTGAAGGCTCCTGGATTGGAGGCCACACCCTGGGGTCCTGCCAGATCCTGGCCTCACTGTTCAAATGTTTACTAAGGCCCTTGGGCTACTATACCAGTCACATCTGTGCCAGTGAAAGGGGCTTAAGCGGCACAGGAAAAACCTCAGAAATAAACATTGCTTCCCGCCAGGTGGCCTTGGCACACATACTTCCCGTGTGAATCTCTCCTTTGGGTTAAGGCATTGGAAGTCCTTAAAAGTACAGTTCTGCTAAGGGAGTGATTAGAGTTCTTATCTGCCACTTTGACCTTAGCATAAAAGTGCACATTACATGAATTTTGTGGAAGGTGAGTTTTGATGCGGGTAAGTAGTATACACCAGGGAGGAAAATGTCAAAATGCAACATTGCAGAGGGAAGGAACACTCCTTCTCATGCTCATACCCCCCTCATGTGTATATGATATATATATACACATATATACACATATACACATATATAGGATATATATATATATAACACAGGCCTAGAAGAGATGAAGAGTCTACAAGCAGGAAGCACTGCCTCACAGGCCGCATACCCCGAAGCCTGAGCGAATTTGCCTAGCATCTATCTGGCTTGGGTGACCAGGCGGCCACCAGGCTCTTCTGTCGGCCCTTGCAGGCACGGAGGGAATATTTAATGCTGAAATGCTATTCCCAGAACTGGACCCTAAGGGCACTCTCAAACCTCGGTGGGGCGGGGGTGGGGGAGACTTGGAGCCAACATGGGCCAGTAAGTCACAGGCCCAACCATTGGATGCAAGACCCAAGGCATGCCCAGAGCTGAGCATTGCAGAGCTGCCTGTCCTCAGGGAGCTGGGCAGGACTTGGCTGGTGGGGGGAGCAGTCTCTGAGTCTCTCTGAATTCCAGGGTCTAGAAACAAACCAGAAGAACTAGGGGATTAAAACTCTTGTCCTCACAGGAGACACAGAGTGGGGTTCAAACTTCTGCTCTTTGCTTTGCTAAGTGTATTAATTAGGATGTTTAGATAATATTCACTCCCTCATATAACAGGAGGTTGAGATCCTGGGCAGTTCCAAGGCTGGTAAAGGAATTCCATTAGTTCCATCAGGTATTTGGTTCTCTTTATCCTTTTGCTCTGCCATCATCAGTATGTAGGCCTGTGTCCTCAAAAATATTGTCATATTATCTTATGGTAGAAGTTGGGTGTCATAATTTCAGGCATCCCATTCCCACACAATTACAACTAAAGACAAAAAATTCGGGAGAGGCAGTTTCTTCTAATGCACACCTTTTTATAAGGAAGGGAAATCTCAGAAGCCCCTTGAGACTTCTCTCTGAGAACCGCTGGCCGGGGTGAGTCGCAAGCCCATGTCCTAGCTGCCACATTTTTAGCCTCTAGAGTGAGATGCGAGCTCTGCCGGCAGAGGATAATGTGGCCAGACAGGCAGGCAAGTGTCTGAAACTCAGGGCGAGAACATTAGTTTCTCTGTCCTCAGTGTCCTCATCCATAAATGGGTCTTTCAGAATTATGGTCTGCTGTAGACCGACTGTTTGTGTTCCTCTCCCACCCCCAATTCATTCGCTGAAACTTAATATCCAGTGTGATGGGATGAGAAGATGGAGTCTTTGGGCCACTGCTCCGCCCTCATGAATGTGATTAGTTATCCTATAAAGAGGCTCCAGAGAGCTCCTTTACCCCTTCTGCCATGTGAAGACACAGTGAAATGATGGCCATCCATGAACCACAAAGTGGACCTCACTAGACACCTTGCTCTTGAACTTTCCCACCTCCAGCACTGTGAGAAATATACTCTCTGGTACTCATTCTATGGTATTGTCTTACAGCAGCCTGAGCTACGATGTGGCCCTAGCAGAATGCCTGATGTAGTAGATGAGCTCAGTGAGGGTGTTCCTCCACCTTCAGTATCCACAGCTCAAGAATTTCAGGAGCCTATCGTCCCAATAGTCATGTGGATTTGGTTCATGAGGACAAATGATGGTGGTAAGTGAATTTGACTTAAGTAGAGGCAACCCCTTCTGACTAGACTTTAGAGAAGAGCATGGTAGGGCAGTGATAAGGAAGAACGAGCAGGAAGGCGTAAATTCCACAAGGAGGAAAAATGGTTTAAAATGCTTCCTACTGATGTGAGCAAAGCACTTCAGAATGTGCCTAATCCTAAAACCTATTCCACTATCCCACTTAGGAAGCTGAGGACCCTGTCCCAGCTGCATTTCCATCAGTGCCAGTTCAAACAGTGTTGTGGTAAAACAGAGGCAGCAGATGCCAGTCCTGGCCAATGTAACCTGGTTGACAGCCCCCTTGCCAAGCAGACGAGGTCTATGTGGATTGCCTGGACATTCATACGCAGCCATCCTGGCAGGAAGGTTGCAGAGACCATGGACAAGGCCCCTTGAGAATCCACAGAAGGCCAGGACAGTTGTGATGCTCAAAGGGGGATGGGCAATTCATATTCAAACAAAGAAAAAGTAGGAAAATACCACTTTGGAAACCATAATGGAAGTACTACTCTAGGCAGGCATGACTAAGTTGTGTTAAAACCACTAGATGGGTGGCTGAAGGACAACGGAACATTCCTATAGCACCAAAGTAATACCGCATGGACACAGGCTCAGGTGCAAGCTGAACACTTTGCAGCACAGTGTGCTAGCAGATCGCCAGCGCACTGATCCAGGGCTCAGGTTTCACAGAGCAATGGCGCTGCGATGGTGCTTCTGATGAGATGCGGCTTGAATACCCCACACCTTTAGATTGAGCTGCTATTGTACATGAACCGTAAAAGAACTGCTATTGCGCAAGAGAGCAACAAAGACAAACCCAGATGGTGGGGAATTCTCCCCGATATTTGCAGCCACACAGTTCACAAGTCAGGGGGGCACTGAATTAGGGTAAAAGAGACAGAAGGAAAAGAATTAAAAGGTGCAATGCCATCATTGTCCTGGACTGGATATTGGTTTCAGCAAACCAGCTACAGATATTTTGAAGTCAATTGAGGAAATATGGATATTGTCTAGATATTAATTGAAATATAATGTAGTAGAGATCATTGATTGAAAAAAGTAGGTGTTAAGCACGCACATATATGTACACACATTTGCAGAAAATGACCGAGAAGGACACGTACTAAGGTTTTAACAGTGGTGATCTCTGCACGGTAAGAGTTTCACTTGTTTGTATTTTATTTTATTTTATTTTTACAATGGATATGCCCTCTTTCTGTAACAATAGCTTATTTTGAAGAGGTTGTTTTAAAAGTTATTAAACCAATCATGCAAACAAGGGAGAGGATGGAAAATGCAAGTGTTTAATTCTCAATTTTGCTGAAATCTGACTGGATCTAGAAACAATACCTGTGATGAATAGCTGAACTGTTTGTTCTCACTCTCCATTTCATCTCAGGAGCGATTGTTAAAGCGGCTGGAAGCAGCCGCCTTCAACATTTCCTGTCTGTCACGCCACTGTAATCCATCTGGCCACTTCCACCCAGCAAAGGCATTTTCTCAGCAGGGCTCCTGGAACATATTTGAAAGCCTAAGAATTTCCAGTACAAGTATAATAAATACTTTGGCTTTTTAATTGTTGGAATGAACAGCCTCTCCCCGCCCCTGCCCCTGAAAAGCTGAGATCCCGCATCAGGAAGTGACCGCTCAAGGACAGAGCTAGTTAGAGGACAGGAACACAGGCTTCCTGATTTTCTTTCTTCTGATAAATTAATTTGCTCATCATGTGTTTATTGATCATGTATTCTAGGTGGGTACCGAGGGGAGTAAAGTGTCGCGGGCAGCGGTCCTGCCTGTAATCCGACCCTCTCTCAGAGGGGTGCGTTGTTTCTCAGGAATGCCTGCTCCTGGGTTCAAAAGACCCTTGTCTTTTTGGTAATGAACTAAACACCCAACTGTGTTTATATGAATTTTCACATGATAGGTGAGAGATTCTTAGTTCAACATTAAACTTCAATTACAGGAGCAAAGTGTGCCTTCTGGGAAAATTACAGGAGCAAAGTGTACCTCCTTACTGGGAAAGCCAATAATCCAAGGGTTACATGTTGGAAAATAAAAGAGAAACTTCTATGCAAAATAAGGGCTTCTGTCTAAACCACAGTGCATCCTGGGGAAAGTGTTCTTTACCGCATTCTCTGACATGCAAATAGCCCTCTTAAGGGGTTTAGGGACTCACTCTTTCATGGATTAATCATTTTGCTAGTACTTCTTACATGAGTATTGCAGGCAGAAGCCACCATTCAGGTGCAGCTGAAATAAGAAAGGCTGGGCTCAGCATTTGCCTTTTAATCCTTCCTATTTTCCATGGCAGGAGACTCACATCCCTCCCACCCCCTCCCTGAGGGACAGTGCAGGACACAGAAAGAAATCATTCCAATAAACAGTGTTGATTGTTTCAGCAGCCTAGGCAGGGCCTGGATGCTTGTTCCTGCTTTCCTCGGGAACACTGTATTTCAAAGCATTGTAAAAGTGCATTCTGTATTGCCCAAAATATAAGACAAATACCCATGAGCCCATATTAATGAGTAAATGACTGGATAAATTAATAAATGGGGAGAAGAGGCAAATCCCCTATGCAGAAGATTCCATATAATTTATGTAGATATTCCACCCTGGATGAAGTGAAGCTTAACACCCTATTTCTTAACTGTGGGCTGCACAAAGTGACTTCCTCCCTAAGAGTACAGTGTGGGAAGGGAGAGGGCAGAAAGAGGACTGTACAATGGAGAATTTGGCAAACACTACTGTTTTAACCAGTTGATCAAGGTCAACATCAATAGCTATATAGCATATTAATAGTACACACCCTTGCTACAATGTGACAAAAATCTTATTCTACCTCTGTGATCTTCCTCACCCCCAATATGTATATATAGCCCTAGTCAAATCATAAAGGAAACATCAGCTAAATCCCAACAGTGAGACTTCCTACAATATACCTGATCAATACTCTTCACACTGTCAGGGAATTCAACAACAAGGAAACTCAGAAACTGTCAGAGCCAAGAGGGGCCTAAAGAGATATAAGGACTAAATACAATGGGGTGTCCTGGATAAGATCCTGGAACAGGAAAAGGACATTGGGTAAAAACTAAGTCTAAATTCGTTAATGACTTCAGTTAATGGTAATAAAGTATCAGTATTGGTTTATTAACTGTAATAAATATAATTGTCCTAATTTCAGGTGTTAATAAAGGAACCTGTGTGGGGGATGGGTATATGGGAACTCTCTGTATTATCATCTCAATTTTTAAAAGACATTTAAAACTATTCTAAAAAATAAATTGTATTTTAAAATGTACATTCTTTGCCAATGAGTTCAGGGGAGATCTTGCATTGAACCTTAGGGGTGAGCCTTAAGGGCAACTACTCTGTGAGAGACCCTAAACACTTAGTGGCCGTGAAATGTGGTATATGACAATTCTGTCACTGTAGGGGGCTATTTCTTTAGAAGATTAGTTTTGTCAGATTACATAATCTAAATAGCACATATGAAAACAGTATAACATGTTTAAATAGCATTTTTTTCTATTACAAAGATAATATACATTGTTTTAGAAAATTTTTAAAAATATAAAAAAGCTCAAAGAAGAAACACTCAAAGCTGTGTCGAATACAGAGGTCTCTATGCACATGACATTGAGGGTGCCCGATAGGGAGCCGTGTCCCTTCCACTGGCGCCTTCCGTCTGAGGGAGCTGGTGCCTGCGCCCTTTCTCAAAGGTTGGGGCCGACAGGGTGGCCTGCAGCCTCCACTGTGTGAGATGGTCACTGTTCCCTGTGTCCTCCTGCTGTCCCCGCCACGTCCCTAGGGTCAGCAGGAGAATTCCCAGTGAAATTATCTGAAGTTAATTTTACTCTAGACCTGAGAAGTTTCGGTATTAATAGCATGATTGGTATTTTCCCTTTCAAGCAAGTAGAATATGTGAAAATTACAGTAAATAGATTATTATTACATACTGTACTAAAGACTTGTACCATATATATGTATATATATACACACACATATATATATACATACTATTTTTTCCCTCATTCAAGGTTATTGTGGGAATAGTGTTATACATGTGAAAGGAGGTTTGAAGAGTTCAGCACAAAGTATGCATTTCTTTTACTGTTTTATTTTTTACTATCTGTACCGTGTATCAGCAAAATTTTTCTATAAAGACGAGATAGTGAATGTTTTTGGCTTTGTGGGTCATGTGGTCTTTTTTACAACTACTCAACTTTGTAATGTGAAATCAGTCATAGACAAGACAAATGGACATGGAAGTATTCCAATAAAGTTTATTATAAAAACAGGTAGTGGGGCCCTGGCTGGGTGGCTCAGTTGGCTGGAGCCTCATCCTGTAAACCAAAGGGTTACCATTTCAATTCCTAGTCAAACCATGTACAGGAGTGACGGATCAATGCTTATCTCTCACACTATTTCTCTCTCTCTCTACTTGAATGAGGATAAACAAACAAACAAACAAATAAACAAGTGGTGGGCCAGAGAGAGTTGGCCATAGGGCCATAGTTTGCCTAGGCCTGATGGGTACGTTTAAGGCCTGTTCTCCATCTAGCTGATCATACTATTCTGGACACATTGGTGTTGGTAGCTTTGATGTATGGAGTGAGGCGGGAGGCTGTGCATGGGCTCAGAAGTAGTATCAGAAGCGGGGAGGGTAGAAACCTCATCATCAAAGTAACTCTGTGGATGCACAGCTCAGAGCCTCCAAAACTGCCCTCGCAAAGGATGTGCCAGTAGTGGGGCGAGGTGGCAGGAGCACAGCTCTTTCCAAAGGCTGACTTTCCTGTTGGGATGTCTGCTAATCCCCTCCACCATCTCCATGCTCTCGATTGTCTTTCTGCAGCTCCAGCCCACTATGGACCCTTGACCCTCCCCCTTTTCTCACAACACCTGTGAGGCACACCTGGGAGTCAGAAGAAGACTTTGCTGAAGGCTGGTGGATGACAACGGGAAACGGGCCCCAGGGCTCCATGAATCTGGTCCCTGGGGCACGCGTGTTAGGTGGTTAGCCGCTTGTATTTCTGCACAGTTCAAACTGTGCGGGCTCCAGAAAAAAAAAGAGAGAGAGAGAAATCCAAGAAACTATTTTCTTTGCATTGTCACCCAGTTCCTCACCTGCTTTTACTTATTTATTTCCATGATCTTGGTTATGTTAATTGCTTTGATGTTTGGGTTCCACATAAGTTAACTGAAAAAAACCTTGACTGTATTTCCACATGTCATTCTTTACTGAAACATAATGAAAACCTTCTGTTTTTCCTAAAATTTTTTTAAATGTATTTTTCCATTATCATTTAATCCTCTTATACTCCTGCCCCCTACAACCATGCTCCAGTTTTTAGAGCACATTGTGACAGGTGATGGAAGTCAATTCTTTACAATACTGTGGAACAGGAGAGATGGTGAGGCAAGCGAAATGAACCACCACAACCTCACCAAAGTCGGTCTTCCTCCATCCAAAGAAGCTGATGTTACATATATGGCAGGAAGGGAGTCCTCTAGTATGAGCTCCTTTAGGAAAGCCAAACAATTAATTTGAACAAGTACTGCTCCCAGTGAGACCAACTGAAAGCAGCACTTGATGAAAAGTGTTCAGAATTAGCCAATAGAAGCACATAATCTCCCTTCAGGGTAATGCAAGACCACATGGTTCTTTGATGACCAGGCAAAAAGTGCCGCAGCCTGGCTGGGAAGTTCTGCTCCATCTGCCATGTTCACCAGACATCACACCTTCAGACTTCCGTTTATTTCGGTCTTTACAAAGTTCTCTTAATGGAAAAAATCTCAATTCCCTGGAAGACTACAAAAGGTACCTGAAACAGTTCTTTGCTCAAAAAGATAAAAAGTTTGGGAAGATGGAATTATGAAGTTGCCTGAAAGATGGCAGGAGGTAGTGGAACAAAATGGTGAATACTTTAATAAAGTTATTGGTCAAAATAAAAAGTGTCTTTTTACTTTAAAACCAAATGAACTTTTTGGCCAAGCCAATATTTATTTATTTATTTATTTACTTACATTTTTGAGACAAATAAAAAATAGTGTTAATAAGTTGTTACTTACTGTTTGACAAGAATCCATTAGTCTCTGAAGTAAGTTCTTTTTCTTTGCCCTGGCTGCTTCATAATTTTAGACCTATTCCCAGAGAATACACACACACACACAAAATAAAACAAAACAAAACAAAACAAAACAAAACATGTAGACCCTCTAGACCCTACCTGGTGACTTAAAGATCTGATTCACTTTAGGAAGGTAGCTTTAAATGTTGCCTACTTACACAGCCCTGTACAATCTTACTTTGTTCTGTTTCGATCTTTAAAATTCATTTCAAATAACACTTTGTATTTACCACCTCTTATAAGTTTCAAATGGAATTTGCCCAAATTTAAAGCTTTTCTTACCTTAAATAAAATTTGTTGCAAACTATTTTAATCAAAACCTTCTCTTAGAACAATAATCCAAAAAGATTTCTACCAGATTCTTTTTTATCACATGTATTTTCTTGGAATGGCCATCTCTTTTTCCAAAGTTTCTTTAAAGCCTCCCTGATTTAAAAGCATAAATAAGATGTATTGGGATCGTAAATCCCCCCAACTATCACTAATATTACTCAACATTTGAGAAAGAAAAAATATAGTTTCATCCAGATATGTATTAGAATGGGAACACAGCAACATATTTGTAAGATGAAGTCACAGTTTGGCATTTTTAAAGTTCATAACCTTTCTGTCCAAATATAAACCAAACGCAGAGAAAAGCTCCCACAGTGTATCAGCGTGCAGCTCATTGGCTATTTAACCATGACTGCCCTCTTGTGGACAGGTAGGGTTAGATCACTGCACACAGCTCGCAAACGCTCCTCTAACGACGTAGTCATTTGGAATAAATGAGTTTTATTTTGGCTGAAGAGGGAGCAAGTTATTGGGAAAAGTCTGCTCTACTGGAATATCAACCATGTACATACATAAGGGAGGCAGTGTGCTAGGAGATTTGAAAGGTTTGGGCTTAGGGACATTTTGCTATTTGAACAGAAGTCTAAAGATTTTTTAAATATAATTGAGGTGTTCCATCTATTTTTTAAAATAAATGTGGGATTGTGGTATGTAGTTCAAAAGAAAAGAAATATGAGAAAAAATGTTCTTTTCTATTTTAAATCAAATAAGATACATTAAGGACACTCAGTAAGCAGGGAAATTCAAAATACTGATATTTTAAAGAAAATTATATGTGTTGTATTATTATTAATTACTAAAGATCAAACTTGGGCTAGGCTAGAAAGAGGCAAAAATGGACTTAGAATGTGGGGCTCCTAATTACCATGATGAGATCATTCTACTGTGCTCTGTTGACTTGTAAGGTGTGAAAACCAGAGTTGTGGCTGGAGATCACATATGCTTTAATTTTATCACTGGATCTCATTGTTCTGTTTATTTTAAAATAGTAACCAACCTTGGCATAAAGCTGTAAATAGCCTCCTCATTTACCATTTTGTGAAGGTAAAACTACATTTCAATCAATATAAGCAAACATAAAAATTGCTATATATTTCATGGTCCAATTCTACCATATGTAAAAACACTTTTAAATTTATTTTGGTATAGCCTGGCCAGTGTGATTCAGTTGGTTGGAGCATTGCCTTGTAGATGAAGCGTTGTGGGTTCGATCCCTGGTCTAGGCACATGGCTAGGTTGTTTGATCCCCAGTCTGGGTGCGTATGAGAGGCAAACAATCAATCTTTTGCATCTATGTTTCTCTCTCCCTTCCTCTCTTTCTAAAGGCAACGAAAAAACGTCCTTGGATGAGGGGAAAAATATGATGTAACTGTGGATTGACTTCTGCTTGTAAAAGTGATTACAGAGAGATTTATATACTTTTCACCCAGCTTCTCTGAGTGGTAACATCTCATATCATTACAGTGCAATGTCACAGCCAGGAAATTAACATTGATACAATCCATTGACCTTATTAAGACTTCCACAGTTTTACATGCATTTGTATGTGTACTGTGTGTGTATGTAGGTCAATGCATTTTTCCCAACAGGTATGGAATAGTGGGACTATGACCACAGTTAAGGTACGGAACAGTTCCACCACAAGGAACCCTGGGCTACCTTTCTGTAATCACTGCCACTTCCCTCCCAGCCCTACCTCCCAGCTCATGGCAACCTCTAATCTGTTCCCATCTCTATGATTCAGTCACTTCAAGCATGCTATCTAAGTGGACTCCCACAGTGTACAAACTTTTGAGATTTTTTTTCACTCAGTATGATTCCCTTGAGATCCATTCAGATTATGACACGTATCAATAGCTTCTTCCTTCTTCTTGCTGAGTATTATTCCACCATATGGATGTACCAGGGCTTGTTTAACCCGTTGGATTGCCTCCAGTTTTTGTATAAACATACATTTTCATTACTCTGGGATAAATGCTCAAGAGTAATTACTGGATCACATGGGAAGTGCATATTTATTTTTGTAAGAAACTGCCACACTCCCTTCCAGAGTGGCTGTACCACTTTACATTCCCCCTAGTAATGTATGAGTGATCCAGTTTCTCCGCATTCTTCCCAGGTTTTTCCTCTTATGAATCATGTTTTTGGTGTCTTGCTTTATTTTTTCCCCTATCTGTGTTTTGAGGAATGCGTATTTATAGCTGAAAGCAAAGTCTGAGTAGGGCTCTGTTGCAAGTTTCCTACGTCTTCAGACTTCCAGACACCTACCTACCCTTGCTGGGTGAACTTGGAGTGTTTGCTTTACAGGTGGCAGAGCAGTGCAGGGGATATCTGGAGTCCTGGTGAGTACAAACTGCATTTATTAAGACACTTTCCTCCTTGTTCTCACAATTTATGTTCTTTCTCAGACTTTTTAGTGGTTCTGGTTTTGGGAATTTCACAAGTTGGTATGTGCTTTAAGCTATGAGCTTAGAAGATGTACAAAGTCTGTTTTATTTTATCTCAGCGAGTCTCTATAGCACAGCAGAAAGGGCATGTATGAAATGACAAGGCAGCCGTGCCCAAACTTGAATCTTCCAAGCCGTCTGAACTCAGCATGCTTCCATTTTCTCACCAGTAAAGTGGGAATAGCAATCCTGACTGCTTCATAAAGTTGCCGGAGAATAGGAAATAATGCATGCAAAATCCTGTCCAGCGGGTCTCATATACAGGTGTGCTAAACAAAGATCACCTGTTAAGGTCTTATTCTTTCCTTTCTGTATGTATTCACCTTCACATTATTTCAGAGTTCCATAGCTGCTCCCACTCTCTTATCCAGGTTTTTAAGAAGAACATGGTGGTCTGAAGGAGAAAGTACTGGATGCTTTTGGCCCCCTGGAGGGCATGGAAGCATCAGGAGGGGCTGTAATGAATTCTCTGAGTTCTGGACGTACTCCCCCTTCCCTATAATATAGCAGCAATCCTGTTTACTATAATTATCAGAGACAATGGTCTCTAGAAAGGTAGGACTCCTTTCTTCACCTGCCTACGATGAGAGATTTTGGTGGAACCCTTACTGTTTTCTCTCGTTGAAATGTTCCCCTCGCCAGAGGCCCACTCACAGTCTTGTTACCCAGCTGAAACCAATGTGGAAGTTTTACCTGGGGTAAGGATATCATCTTCATTATGTGTCGGAGAGCTGAGAAAATGACCCGCTGAGAGACAGACTTGAGCCAGTTCTCCATTCACCATCTAGGCTCTGCTTCACTCCCTCCCCACTAACAGGGGGCCCTGTAGTGATTTGCTCAGACATCTACCAAACGGTCTCCAAGTGATCAGGCCATTCTTGTGTCCTCTGTGTGCAAGGATAGGGGTCGACGGCTCTAGGCCCTTTTGTAGTGGGATTTGGGGAACTCTTTTATACATACTTGCTCTGGTTTTGCCGGTAAAATGTTTTCAGTGGCTTCAGTGGATTGGCCCTGGATCGGAGAGCTGATTCTGGTCCAGAAATGAGGCCTGAGTTGGGGTATTCATCCGTTCGTGTCGGTTGTTGGTTGAAGGCTGTCCAGGGAGTGTTAATTCCCAGGCATTTCCGGTCTGTCCAGGGGGCCAGAGACGGTTCCAGGGGTCAGAGAAAGCCCCGAAGGCAAAGAGCTGCGGCAGGGGCCGTGGGGATTTGGGCAGACACGCCCGGAATGGCGAGCACATAGGGATCCCTGGGTGTGGTGCACCAACCACATTGTTGCCAGACCCACTCATCTAGAAAAATGTGATATCACCCACTGGTATCAGCAAACCTGTGGATCTCTGCTGTCATTTTTTTTATTTGACAATCTAGGGGGAAAAAGGTCAGCGTGCCTGACTAAATAGTCAGGCACTGCATGTTTTAAAACTTCTCGTGACACACCAGCATCAGAACATCCCACAAGACAGGTAATATTTGAGTATCATTATGACTTTATCAAAAAGAAGGATGAATAATAAAAAATTAACACATTCAAGGTGATGCTGTGGATTTTAGAAGCACAGCCGGGCCTCTCGATTCTGATTACTATTAGTTATACTCACTAAACTGCTCTTTATCTCACTTCATTTGGCATCTCAAATTATATTGCTAAGCTCATCCTCCACAGTCTGCTTTCTCTGGGGGACCGAGAATGACAGCCTATCTATCACCACTTCGCTTTAGAATGAAATGTGACTTTTATGTAACCACGGTAATATATGTATGCTATAAAAATGCCTCGCAGCCTGAAAATGCTACAAATAAATTGGGAAATGAAGACTGATGTGCTACTGAAAGGTTATAATTTTCAACTCCCTGCGGGAGTCAGGCTCCGTGCTCCCTTGCAACGGGGCTGACGGTTCTCCAGGATTAAGCAGAAGCACAAGAGAACTCATCTTACATGTTATAAATATCTCACCCCCCCCCCCCACCAATGGCACAGGGCTAGGGACCTTTTGTTGGAGGGGTGAACCCAAAAGCCATGTAGCTTGACAGAAACATACTCCTGTTAATTTTGTTCATATACAATTTGTTCTTACTGAAATTTTCCTTTCAGCAGTATTTTACATTAAATAACCTGTAACATACTTTTAATTATACTCTCACATAGAATGCTGGAAGATCTGTGTAATGGAAATGTCAAACTTTTATTTTCAGTATCCAAAGTAGTTTTAGCAAAAGGTGCCAAATAGGTACACATATCAGGAAGAAATATATGTGTAAATAAAACATTGATTTTTCAGGTGCTTTATCTACTCTGTACAATAGTCTCCCCTTATCCATGGTTGCACTCTTTGCTGTTTCAGTTACCTGGAGTCTACCACGGTCCAAAAATATTAAAAGGTAAAATCCAAAAATAATCCATACGTTTTAAATTTTGAGCCATTCTGAGCTGCGCGACGAACTCTCTCGCGGTTCGGAAAAGGACACCCATTACCCCAATGTCCGGCGTCTTTACGCTGGAGCTGCGGCCGTCGTGTCCATCCTTCTCCTGGAGCCGCCTTGGTTAGCAGATTGACGGCGGCGGCACGCAGCGCCTGCAGCGCTTGCAGCGCTTGTGTTCGAGTAAGTCTGATTTTTTAAAAAAGCAAAACACTTCATTCATTCATCCATTCATGTGTATTTAATCAATTAATTAATTAATTAATTATAGAGAGGGGAGGAAGGGAGGAAGAGAGGGACAAACATTTGATGTAAGAAACATCCTCTCGCACGCACCCACGACCTGGCCGGCCACCCGGGTGTGTGTCCGGACTGGGAATGGAACCCGGACGCCCAGCCCAGCGAGCCACCCTGCTTCGGGTCCGGTAAACCTGATTTTATTTAATGTTGGCCCCAAAGCTCGAGAGTAGTGATACTGGCGATTTGGACGTGCTAAAGAGAACTGTAAAGTGCTTCCTTTGGGTGAAAAGGGGAAGTTCGTTACTTAATAAGGAAAGAAAAAAAATGTATGTCGAGATTGCTAACGTCTACGGCAAGGATGGATCTTCTGTCTGTGAAATTGTGAAGAAGGAAAAAGAAATTTTTGCTCGTTTTTCAGCCGCACCTCAAACTGTAAAAGTTACAGCTATGGATACAGTATGAGGGCTTAGTTAAGATTAAAAAGGCATTCCACGCTTTTGGTGACAGGCATGACATCATCACAGTTCAATGATTCTTCCGACCCATTTTCAGAAGGTCAGCAGTAGCCTAAGTCCACATCACGAAGCCTGAGTCATTCACCTCCCTTCATCTCACCACAGAGGCATTGGATCCTCTCACGTCATCCCAAGAAGAAGGGGCAGTGCAGACAATAACGCATTTTGAGCGAGAGAGACCATGTTTACATAACTTCTATTACAGTGTATTGTTATAATTGTTTTATTTTATGATTGTTGTTAATCTCTTACTGTGCCAAATTTATAAATAAAACTTTATCGTAAGTATGGATATGTAAGAAAACCATAGTATATCTAGGGCTTGGTCTGCGGTTTCAGGCCTGCCCTGGGGGTCTTGGAGTGTACCCCCTGCTGGCAAGGGTGCACCACTGAGCTGATAGATGAAAGACTGGGACCAAATGCTTACAGTCATTAGATGCCCAGAGAGCTTCTTCAGGTGCTCAACCCAGACCATTTTATGTATCTTTGCTCCGAATCTCTGCTTTTTGTTCAGACAGTGAGTGAACAGTCTTCTTCCTCTTTATCCCTGTGACATACAAAGCTGAAGTTACTTGGAGGAAGAGAAATGAGTTCGACTTCTTTTGTCACCTCCCAGCCAGCCACATCCCTCAGCCCCAGTGGTAGATTATATTAGGTTTTCTATTTTTCTTTGCATATTTAAATTACTTGGAGTTTGTAGAATCCACTTTCCTCTTTTATTTTACAAGAATGGAGATTATAATTATGCTTTCCTTCCCTTGGATTCCTCAAAGATTACCAACAGTGGTTTCTCCGTGATCCCTGCCCTTGTTCTTTGTCTGGCTTGAAATTCACTTAGAACAACTGGGCCCCAATTTACACCCTCCTTGTCCAACTGTGGCTTCAATTCCCTCTCAACAATATTAGTTTCACCTTTCCCAGTGTGACGACAATGCTTTTAGACAGAGCAGACGGAAGTAAAATAGGAGCTGAGTGAACACATTTGTTCTTGTGTTATATTAGTATTAAGTCTTTGCCTCTAGAGATGTAATGCAGTGCACATCAAAACCAAAAAGCAAGCAAGCAACAAAAAATTAAAAATAAAAATAAAAACATGATTATGAACATTGTCTCCCCCACCAAACCCAATACCTCAAAGAAAAAAGTCATCATTAGCTAATTTAAATATTCACTTTATTTGGGGTCTCATCTTCTGATTTAATAGTTATAGCTCTTAATAAGCCACCCTTCAATTGTACATTTTTAGACTTCCCGTTTTACTGAAGGGTACTATACCAACTTTATTTTTAAATATTTTCAAGTCCTGTCACTGACCCATTTCTTCTGAATAATGATTGGTGAATTGAAATTGTAAAGGATTAGAGCTTTATAATTTCAGCTGTGGGCTTTGGAATCCGAAAGACTGTATCTTACCCATCCAAACACTTAAATGACCTTCAGCAAGTGGATCAATGTCTTTGAACTTCACTGTATTTTGCCATGTGTAAGATGCACCCACGTTTTGTGCACATTATACATGGGATTATCATGCCTATTATTACACCCGTGGTATGTAATCATTGTACCCATGTATAATGTGCGTCTTTATTTTTTTCCTCAAAAATTTGGGCAAAAGTGCACATTATACACAGCAAAATATGGGTAGTTTCCTCCTCTGTAAACGAGCTGTTAGGATTAAATGAAATAACGTGTGAAAGCCTGAGGAGGGCGACAGACAGATGACAGGACATTTTTAAAGTTTCATTTTCCCTCTCCTTTGAATGAATTGTGCCATCACAATTCATTCAAAGCAATCAACTTTGAAGCATTGTGGAAAGCTAATTTTTACAGATCTTTATAAAATTAAGGCAAATTCACTAATCAGGGTTCTGAATTCTTAGGTAAAAGCATATCAGGGCTCCAAACTCTCAAGATGTATCTCAGTTTTTTTCCTAACAAGATTAATTTTCCGAAGTTTGTAACTTACAATTACTGACAACAATACCACACAATTTGTCAGAGAGCATTTTAATCAATATGTGCTCTTTCTTATAACCAATTCATACATCAAAGACTCAGATAATTAAGGAATGGTTCTCATGGCCAGGTCTACACAAACTAATGTGCTTTGTCCTATGAAATGTTCTCAGATGATGGTGAGTACAGATTGGTTCTCATCTCTATTATTCTTTTATGTCAAGCTGGAGGGGACATTTTTTCAATTATTTATTGTTTTACTTTCATTATTGAACAAGAAGTGTCCATGTACTTAACACAAAATGAAACTTCTTTAGAGAATTAAGTGGAAAACTAGATTAAAATTACTAAAATCTTTATTTTTAGTTTAAAAAAATGTACTTTGCTGATAGAAACTCAACTCAAAATAGGTTAAGTAAAAGGAGGGAAATATTGGAAGCATGGTGGGGTACTCGTGGAAAAAGCAAGCCACCCAAACGATAGCGGTGCCGCTGAGCCTCGGGAAGTAACAGCTGAGAACAAGGACAAGAACACAGTCGAAATCCAGCTTCTGCTTCTCATCTCTGATTTTCTCTGAGTTCTCACCCTTTCCTTTACCATGGACTGGCGTTCTCCACATGGCAAAAATGTGAGCTGGTGGCTCCTCAGTTTGTATCTTGCTGCTTCATCCAGCAGGGAAGGAACAGTACTACTTCACCTTGAGATCCAACACTCTTCGGGAAGGTGTCATTGGCCCTGCTCAGGTCAGGTACCCACTCCTGGACCAGTCAACTACAGAGAGGCAATGGGGTTTGGTGAACTTATCGCTGTTCCTATGAAAGTGATTTGGGTAGAGCGGGAGGTGGGTGGGTTGTCACTGGGTAGAAAAAGCAATAGGTGTTTTTATGACTGGGCTCTGCTCTTTTTCCCATGTTCTTGCACTTTTACCACTGTGAATGCTGCACCACCATCTTTCATCCATGGGCTTTTGCTTATATTGATTTTTTTCCCCTGAAATGCCATTCTTCTCTTCTAGTTACTTCCGCTTCCTCTGTTATTTGCAACTTGAATCTCCTGTCCACAAGAAACCCTTCCCTGACTCTCAAGTCTAGGTTTCAATCTAATGCATGCTGGGGATCCAGTTATAGCCTAAATTTCTCCCCCCAAGACAAATATAATATTATATCATCTTATATTTATTTTTATAAATATAAGCAGGCTATCCAATCATAAGGGTAGAGAATTCATTTATATTATCTGTGGCTGTGTCTTTAGCATGTGTACTGGCATTTGGCATGAGTAATTGGTTCAATAAGCATGTTTCAATAAACAATTGTTGAATAAGTGAATTGAGTAAATGAAGGCATAAACCAAAGAACAGGGAAAGAGCACATTTTAAGAGCCGTGGTATCCTGGAGAAGACGGTAGTAATGGTAAGCTACATAGAAAGTTTGAGAGTTTCTTGAATAATCCTTATAGCCAATTTAAAACTCTTGCTATTGTATTTGGCAACTGTGCCCAAAACTTGACATACATTATTTCACTTAGTCTCTCTGGGTTTAGCATGCAATGGTTCCACTCTAAATACTCAGACTAGCTGGATTTAAAATTCAATATCTGACCATTACCTTGTGTTAATTCCATTGTCAGCAGCTTCCAGATTGAAAAAAGAATGGACTACCTAGATCTTCCAGCCCCTAAAGCCTATTTACAACTTATTTCTCAGGAAGGAAGGAAATCTTCCTCATGTCATTAATAGATTGTCCATGTAGGTTTTTGGCACTGAACAAATGGGTAAATTCTTATTCTTCCTGGTAATGAATGAAAGTGTGAAAAATAAAATTAGCTGTGATAGTTTATCCAGGAGAGAAAGAAAGGTTATTAATTGATTTGCTGAAGGTTTGAAACTCATTAAGTTTAAATTATGTAGAATAAAAAATCTAAATTTGATAATTATTTTCATTCTCTAGTTTTATTACAAGCATATGTAAAATTGTCTAAAATCTAGTGAATTATCAGTATGGAATCTTTCTTAATTTAGAAACAATGCCATAATTGCCTAAGTTTTTTCATTTGTTCTATTCTGAGTTCATGTTTACATATTATACTTGCACATGACACCCAGTTATCAGAAATTCTTCCAACTCTATTTTTGGTTTATTCTGATGGCAAATTTGTCTTTGGTAGCTTCTCTAGAAGGCAAGTTTTTTATATTTCCTCTGTTCTTGATTTTCATTTTATATTATGGAATTCAAAGCACATGTGTGATTGCCCTGGCTGGTGTAGCTCAGTGGATTGAGCACTGACCTGTGAACCAAAGGGTCACCAGTTTGATATTCCCAGTCAGGGCACATGCCTTAGTTGTGCGCCAGGTCCCCAGTAGGGAGCATGTGAGAGGCAACCACACATTGATGTTTCTCTCCCTCTCTTTCTCCTTCCCTTCCCCTCTGTCTAAAAATAAATAAAATCTTGAAAAGAACCCCACATGTGTGACAAGTTAAAATTTAGCCTACCATTCCGAGGGCCTTTTCTTGTTAGGTGCCAGGTAAAGCCAGCTGTAGAATAAAGTAAACTGACGATCGTGTTGTTCGGAGTGACATGCCATTGTGTGACGATCAAGGCTAAAGATGGGCATGTGGCAGTGACTCCCATTTATGCATTAATATTTTTAACAGTGATCATATTTTCATCTTGTAATTATGAATCAAGGAGTTGGATTTTTTAATGTAATTTACCAGAACTATAATTTTTGATGAAAGTACAACAAGCACATTGGCCTCTTTGACTAATCAGAGTTTGTTCATGTCATTACTAAGCATGTGAAAAAGTCATGCTTACCTTTGTTCCTGTCCTGCCTCATGTATAAATTCATAAACTTCAAGACCAAAAGACTCGTCCCTTCCATTGCTTTTACACCATGTCTCACAGTGCCCCAGCAGTGCTTCAGCCCCCATAGGGCGCTTGATGACTGAGTTATCGACACTTCTCCCTTCGGGTATGGCTCTCCTTGGAGAAGTAATGTAGGGGTTCCCATTGTCATGTTCTAAGTGTAACGCTAATCCACATGTCTCCGGAAGCTGCCGGTGGCTTAGGATAGATTCCAAATGGCTTGGCAGTCATTGCTTTCATTTCTCTTTTTTCTTTACCTCCCACAACCGATCCATTAGCAAGTATGGGTTAGCTCTGGAGTCCCTACCTGTTTAAGTACTAGAGGGGAACAAAGCTGGAAAACTGCCAGAACATAACATAACATAACATAATTATGGCATGCGAGCCCACTTCATGTTATGGGAACAGTGTATGGGACCCAGTCTCAAGGCTATGAGAACACTAGTTATCAGGCCCCTCCAAGGCTATGGGAACACCGCTTCCCTTAGCTACCCAGAAACCTGGGTGAGGAAGCCAGATTCCTTCCACTTACTCTACATTGAGTGAGTCATTATTTTTAAATAGTGTGGCCAGGGAGATTTAAGCAAAGACCTGAAAGAGGTAAAAGCGTGACCTATGGGGATATCTGGAGAAATTTCCCTGGCAGAGGGAACAGCAAGATCCAAGACCCTGAGACTAGAGTGTGCTTGGATGATCCAAGGAACAACAAGGAGGCCAGTGTGGCTGGAGCTCAGCCCGGGATGGGGACTAGAGAGAAACAGGTCAGCGAGATCAGGTGGCATCATGTGAAGACTTAGGTTGATGAGACACCAGTGGGGACCTTTGAACAAAAGATTTCCATGATCCTATGGATATTCAGTGAGTTCTCCTGGTTGCTGTGTAGAGAAAGGATTGGAGGGAGCCAGCAGTGGGAACAGGTGGCTATCAGAAAGTTTTGGAAGAAATCCTGGCAGGAGATGGTTGTGTTGGTGAGAACTGATCAGATTATCAATATGTTATAAATACAGAGACAAGACTTTCTTTTGGACGTGGGGACTGAGAGAAGGAGAGGAATCAAGGATGACTCCAGGGTTTCTGCCTAAGCGATAGTTGAAGAATGTATTTATCAAGATGGAGAAGACTGGGAAGGGGCAGGATTGATGTGGCTGTTAGGTGCTGGGGGTAATAACGGTCAGTTCTGAATTGAGTCGTACCTGATATCTGAGTCTGGATTTCTGGAGAGAATTGAGGCCTGGAGACACAAATTTGAGAATTGTTGTACTATGGATGGTATTTGAGGTCACAGGATTGGATGAACTTACCAAGGAGTGGCTGTAGATAAAGGAGGGAAAGAGAGGTACTAGAAGGAGAGGAGAAGGGAGAGAAGCTGTCCATGGGCTTAAAGTCCTTAAAAAACAAACAAACAAAAAAACCCCTAAAACTTAGGTTCAGTCTTACCTCCTTTTTAAAACTTTCTTCATTATTTAACCTATATTTATCTTTCTATTCCTTGGTCTTTCTACACCATTTGAAACTGTGCGATGGAATTTAGCACTCAATCATATCCTGTAGTATTTTGCAGGAATAGTCATTGGGTGGCTACTATTTATGTGCCAGCTGCCGTGCTGGGCACTGGCAACACAGTGGTGAACTAGATAGAGGCAGGGCTTCTGGAGGGGAGCTTTTGTCTCAGTGGAGTAACGATAGTGTTATTATAGTAACTGGAGTGACACAGTGTGTAGTCTATACATAGAGTGCTTGCATAGTGATACACTCTATGCGTATAGCATATAGTGGTGGAGAATTACTGACTGCTAAACCAGTCCATATCCCTCCTTCCTCTTTCTGGGTATTTCCTAAGTGGTGTTAACTCTGAAAAATGAGACATAATTAAACATATCATTACTTTGATTTTTTAAAAAGATTTTGTTTATTTATTTTTAGGGAGGGGGAAGGGAAGCAGAAAGAGGGGGAGAGAAACATCAATGTGTGGTTGCCTCTCGAGTGCCCCCTACTGGGGACCTGGCCCACAACCCAGGCATGTGCCCTGACTGGGAATTGAACTGGTGTCCCTTCGCTTCACAGGCTGGCACTCAATCCATTGAGCCAAACCAGCCAGGGCAAAACATATCATCACTTTGATTACTCAAGAAAATATTATAAAAATATATAAATAAATGTTTTGAAATTTGATCTGAACATTGCATATTTAATTAGTATATAGAGTGAGTTTTGTTGTAATGTCAAGTGGCATCTGTTAAAAATGAATGATTCTCCACGATGCTGTAAAAAAATATTAGTGAATAGAAACCTCATTTAAAATGAAGTAGGTAGGCTGGAAGGCAGTGCTCTCATGCCCTACACTGATCCCACAGCAGAGAGAACTCTTTATCAGAGCCCTCCTAACTTCCGCTTCCCCTCTGTGAGGCTGTTCTCTCCTTTGTTTTAGTGGACTTACGTGCGGTTTGCCATGATTGCATGTTCCATGATTGCATGATTGCAATTCTTTGTGGTTCTGGATTAGTCCCGCTTTGCTGGAGAATTATCTAGCTGACATTTGCTTTAAGGTCAACAACGTGATTGCAGCCTGACTAATTCTCTATGGCTTTCCATCATATTTCTCTATACAAATGGTGCTGCCCTTACTCCATGGAAAGAGCCTACCTGGTTATGCCGCCCCAAAGCAGCTCGTTCTTGATTTTTTTACCCCTCTTCTCTGCCTCTCTGCTCTACTGCAGAGCAGCTGTGCTCTCAGGCTGACCTTCCCTGCCCATTCCCAGTCTTAGTCCTTCGGTGAGTAGCCCCACGGAGTGAGTGGTCAATGCCAGCTGCAGAGGAGAGGGTAGCAAAGATCCTCCCAGGCCTCCTGAGCTCCAACTTCTTGGGGTTGGGCTTAGGACTGAGAAAAGAAGAGGGCGCTTATTTCATCACTAACTAAGAAAAAACAACAAACCTTTCTAAAATTCCTTACCGAGACAAACCATAACGGTAGTCATGTCTATCCTTCTGCAGCTACAACACTAAAGACCAGTGATTATAGACAACAGTGCCTGTTCTTTCTACAGCCTGATAAAAATCACCTCAAAGAATGAACAAAGTAAATTACTTCCAGCCTATATTCCCAGACTCCCTGACACCAGGGGGCACAATGACCCAACTTTATCTTTCATATATATTCCTTTGATTTCATGTAAAACTGTTCATCATCGAACTGTTTGTACCCTAACTGAAACTTGTAACCCAGCAGATGTACCTTTTGCTTATCCTCTGCGTATATAAGTGCTCACTTTTCCGAAGTTGGGGAGTACTGTTTCAAGGTTTCTGGAAGCTTTGCTCTCAGGCTATATAGTCCTCAGCTAGGCCCAGGTAAAAATCTTGCTAATATTTTCAGAGATTCACATTCTTTCTATTGATGTGAAACATAAAAAAAAAAATACACCAAGGGAGGAGAGCAAAATCAAAGAAAATTTATTTGAGAATGTAAGATCAGAGAGAAAAAAAATAAATGTTTCAACATAGTTTCTCTGTTATTTTACTGTCATGGGTAGAAAGATCAGTGGGAAGCTGCAGATAATTCTAGAAGCACATAGCGGGGCATTATGGCTTTCTTATTTCTTTTTTTGGTGGCATCTATATCTGTTCTTTATTTTATATTCCCACCAGCCACCCCTAGGGTTTGTATCTGCCGTGCTTACTTGGGGACCATCTCATGCTGCACAAGCCCACTGGAAATATTCCTGAATGCACTCTGTCTAAATCCCATGCCCACTTCAGAATTTTACCTTGAAGGCATCCTCTCTGAATTCTGACCTTGGAGCCTCTGCCCATGTTATCTCGTCTTTCTGACATTCCTTTGCTGTCCCAGCCTATCTCCTGTTACACTGTTAACCGACCTGACCTGGGGTCTGGCCGCTTGGGCAGGTGTTGGTCAAAAGAATACTCCAAATTGATTTTGTTGGTAAGAACATTGTTGCAAGCCAGTGCCTCCCTGAGAACAAAAGGCCACATCATGGGGCTCATTGGTTACGACAAAACACACTGAGATATGTTTGGGGTGAGCATGCAGAGTAAGGGGACAGCTATACATACATTACATGTACAGAAAATGGTGAGGGCGTCCCTCCTTGGGTGGGGATTTTAGCATTATATGAGAGTGTAGTGAGAAAAAATCACACCAAGACCACTGAAGGATCCTTTGGTCAGGTCCGACAGGTCAAGGGCAGTTTCTAGCAGCTTCCTTATCTTTACTTTCTGGTCCTGAAGGAAAACATCTCAGGCAAAAACTGTTAGAGTTCCATATATCAAAGAAGCATAGCAAATGTTTCACTAATTTCTAGGCTCTCTCCCAGTCCTTAGCCCTTCTGTACCAACTAGGTAGGCTACAATATCTTTTGTCTTAAGTGAATTCTACTATGTGTTATTTTTCTCTCTATTGCAGTTCCTTCAGAGCAGGAGGACTCAGGCTTCCTTGTATTCCTGGCAGCTAGTGTCCTATATGCTCAACAAGCTTTGTTGATGCTGACGGTAATGATGTTGACTGAAAATTGGGTGATTCTCCAGGCTCTCCTTATAATTAGATTCTTAATTAATTTTAGATCCATTACATCAATGAATAAAACCTAAATTTCTCCCTACTTCAGAGAGCAGAGCTGTCATCAAGAAGAGTAACTCCCAAAGGAATTCTAGGTTTCTCCTTTTCCCTCATGATAGTTGGGAACACAGCCAGGATTTTGAGAAAAGGCATGGGCAGTACAAGGAACCTACTGACAAGTTCCTGTTTACTACTATAAGCTACCAGCAGATGATTAAGGATTGGATATATATTTTTAAAGTTTCCCAAGAATTCCAGATCCTTCCTTTCCCTCAGCTGCAGAAGGGCATTAGGTTTAATGTGCCACTTTCCTCCATTGCTCCCTGATTCACAAGGATAAATGCAAGATGGTAGGTGTCAGGGACTGATTTCTGCAAGTCATCAAAGGCATGTTATTAAAAGTTAATGTATTTCCCTAGCCAGGTTTGGGACTAATGTAGCAATAAATTGAATGAAGATGGCTCAGACTGCTTAAACAATGAGAAATCAGCTAATGTGGAACTAGAGAGCCTTCTGGTTTTCCAAGGAGAAGGGCAGGAGTTGAGCACAGGGATCCAAAAGATGAAGAAATACTGCCTTTTTAGTTAAGCTCTTCCAAATTGCATCTCTCCTGCATGCAGTCCCCCTGCTGTTTCCGGGCGTGGGGCTCAGTGTGGTCTGCTAAAGCTGACATTCCTGAGCACCTCTGGAAGTTTGTGATGGTGGAGAGACAGTTCCGGCTTCCTGTTGCTTCAGGATGAAGAAGGTGGGCTTTAGGACAGTGTTTGAATCTCAGTCCTATCGCTTACTGACTTTGGTAAGTGGTCAAATCACTAAGTCTCACTTTCTCCTTTGGGGGCTGATAACAGCACCCCATTAGAGTTATCAGAATTAAATGAATAGCTGGAGAATGCTTAAGAGTGCCTAAAGCATAGTATATTCACAATAAACAGTAGCTATTTTTACTATTACTGTTAAAAATTTTAATTAACTTTTTCTGAGTTGGTGAAAACATTCAAGATTCTATATTTCTTCTTTCTTTTCATCTTTCTGCTCTTCTCTTCCACTTCATCTTCTCTTTAAGCCTTTATAATTCTACTGGTCTTTCTAGAGAAATAGGACATGTTGCAGGGTTTATGGTTTGTTTGTTTGTTTTTGTGCTGGTTGAATGTAAATAATAAATAAATGAATAGTAATAATGTTGCTGGACATAATAGGATAATCTAAAATTTCATTTTGAAAGACTCAGGGCAACCATTACACAGATGTTCTGAGCACGAGAAGAAGGAGAACAGACTTCCCTTTTCTGGACCTCTGACTGCCCCATTGTAAGGTAAAAGGTTCAGCCAGATGACATGTGACAGGGCTTCAAATGTGTCAGTATTTCCGCCTCACTAGGAATGCGTCAGACGCAGCGATACAATGTACTGAACTGGCTGTCTGTCTTAATGAGACACTGCTTTATGAATGTCCTTGGATCTAATAAGGGATGGGAAAGGGTAGGCCCTTTCCTAGGGAGTTTTCAGGTGAGGCTGAGTCTTGACCTGTGGAGGAGCAGGTGTAATTGGTAATCGGTGATGAGCTGGTGGTGGTGAAGCCTCCCAGAGAGCACGTGGCCAGTCAGCAAACCAGAAGACAGCTGATCTGAGGTCTGAAAGGCCTAGGGCCTCCTCACGGGGGTGGACAGATGACACGTACCAAGGCAGGTGAGTAGCTGGGCGAGAACAAGGAGTTTTTTGGAGCAGACTGGGGGGAGGTCATGGAACACCTACGGCTGGTTGATATGTCCATACAATAAGTAATTGGGTCAAGCCAGTTGTCGGCTAAACTGAATAATCCCTGAGGTCATCTGAGGGAAGCGACAAGGTGGAGAGGGAAAAGTATAATTGTTTTGGTCATGCGGGGAGGGTCTGTATCCTGGTTGGACTGCTTACTAACTCTGCCAACGGGGAAGCGGTTTTTACTGCTCTGGCCTGTTTCCTGACTTGTACAATGGGAATCTGAGTATAGCCTTTCAGGGCTGTTGTGGGGGCTGGAGGCAATGTGTGCACGGTAATGTGCTCAAAAAGTAGAAGCAATTATTAGTAACTTCCTCATTTTTTTCAGGTAAGAAAACCAATATTAAGGAAGGTAAATGGCTGAGCTAATAGTCTGTGAACTACATCGGCATTTCTCCAAGTATATTGTGCACGGAAGTTTGCCCGGATAGCTTGTTGTTAAGTGCAGGTCTGGGTGAGGCCTAAAACTGCATCTCTAAGGAGCTCCCAGGTGCTAGTTCATGGATCAAAGTTTGAGTAGCAAGAACCTCCTGACAACAATGTGGTGAGATTTAACAAAGTTGTGTAGAAAAAGTGCTTAGCAAATAGCCAGACACATGGTATACCTCCAATAAGTCATAGCTGCTAACATTATCGATGTATTCCAACTAGAGACCGGTGCTCTCTCCATTTAATCTCTAGAAGCACTCCTGGAGAAAAAGGGGAGGGGGGCTTTTGACAAAGTGTTTGTGGGGCTGTGCCCTTATCAGTATGAGTAGGGTAGGTAGGGAGACTCATAAGTGGGGTCCCCACGATGTTTCCAGGTTTCACCTATCCAGGGAGTGGTTATTTAGTGGGTCTGTCTTTAGCACCTCCAGCTGCTAGGAACAAGCCAAGGGTAGGCTCCCAGTGCTGTTAGAGACTCCTTCCTGCAGGTGGCCTCTGAGACACCAAGGAGGAGCACTGCTTGCCAAGGGAAAGCCTGCGCTCCTATTGGCTCTCCACGAAAGCAACTTTGTGGTCCAGAAAAGTGCAGACACTTCTCTGTGGGCCCAAGAAGCACAGATTTTTTTAAGTTTTATGATGACATTCCAGCATTTACAATGATATTAAATGTTTTTAAATTTTATTTTTCAATTACAGGTTACAGTCAATATTTTTTGGTATTAGATTCAGGGGCAAAGCACAGTGGTTAGATAAGCACAGACTTTACAAAGTGGTCCCCCCGACACTTGCAGTGCGCATCTGGCCCCAAGCCCAGTCATTACCGTAGTGACTACATTCCCTAGGCTGTACTTCACATCCCTGTGACTGCTTTGTAACCACCATTTCATACTTCTTAATCCCTTCACCTTTCTGCCCAGTGCCGCAACCTCCTTCCCCTCTGGTAGCCATCAGTCTATGAGTCTTTTGTCAATTTTGTTTGTTCATTTATTTTGTTCTTTAGATTCCACAAATAATGAAATCAAATGATATTTGTCCTTCTCTGACTGACTTACTTCACTTAGCACAATACCCTCTAGCTCCACCCAAACTGTCACAAATGGTGAGATTTCATTCTTTTTTATAGCACAGTAATATTCCATGGTATGTATGTATCATCACTTTTTTATCCACTTGTCTATTTATGGACACTTGGTTGCTTCCATATCTTGGTTATTGTATTGGGTTGGCCAAAAAGTCCATTACACTTTTTTTCCATAAAATAAAAGACACATATTTCGTTTTCATCAATAACTTTATTGATTTGGATATTTTGAATATGTTGGCTGTCTCCTGCTATTGCCTTCTAGTGGGTAGGGGTGCTGCTAAATATCTTTCAATGCATAAGACAGCCCCAGAGCAAATAATTATTTGGCCAAAATGTCAATAGTACCAACAAACTTTGCAAACCACTTCTGACACTTTCCGTCAGTCCCAGCACCTTTTCCATACATCGCACAAATCTTTTTGTATTTCAGTTGTGTTTTTACATTTCTTGAAATAATAAAGCATAGTGTGCCAAAAATGTTATCTTCTTCAATGTTAAAGTGGCTACACAAAAATTCACCAATGTTGATTTTTTTTAAACGCATGCTGATATGACAGCTGTCACAATACAATCTAGTGAAATTGTTTTGAGTGAAGTTAAAGACTACTAAGCACTACTAGAGCCATCTTATGGAAAAAACATAATGGACTTTTTGGCCAACCCAATAAATAATACTACACGTAGGGGCGAGTGATGTTTACCAGATTAATACAGATTCAGTGCCAGTGCTGGGACTGAGGCCTCAGCAAAATTCTCAGTAAATCAAGGCCTACTGCCACCTGCCCAGTGCCTGCGGACCTTTGTGGTAGGATGTGATCTCAGGGAGTGATTAGGGTGAGGCCAGCAGAGTTCATCGGACCAAGATTTAGCCATGTGGAGGGACGGCTCTACACAGGAACAGTAGCACCATTTAGGCATAAATGGGGAAAATGCCTTCTGCTCTAGAGCCACACAACTCAATACCTCCCTCCTTGAGAGCCTTCCAAGAGAGACTGCACTGAGACTCCAAGCTGCACACAGCCAGCTAACTCCTCTGCAGGGCACAAGCTCAGCAGATCAGGGACACCTGGAGTCAAGAAGGTGGGGCTAGTGGATCTCCATCAGGTGAGGTCAGGCTTGCATGGGGGTGTGGGGTGAGCCTTGTCCCCAGAGCCACACAATTTGGTCTTGACATCTCCTGAGTTTACTCTTATGAGCCCTGCAAGAAAGTCTACACCATGGGTCCAGGCAGCTGACTCTTCTGCAGGGTGTAAGAGAGTCAGGAGGGTGGGGCTAGTGCATTCTTCCAGGCTGGTATTGTGTGGAGAGGAGTGCTGAGGCATCTGTGTGCAGAGTTGGGAGAGGGATCCAGCAGAGGGACCCTGGTGGCTGTCCCTTTAGCTCCCTCTCCAGAGCCACACAACCCAGCCTGTTCTCATAGGACTCCATTCCACTCCAGTCTGCCCTCCCTCTGCTAGAGCTCAGGGTGAATAGCTATAAATGGGATTCAGTACACTGGCTCTTGGAGAGGGTATCTGGGTTTCTAGCAGTCCCTCCCTGGCAGACAGAATCCCCACTGATTTTCACAGCCAGATGTTAAGTGGGCTCCTCTTCCCGGTTCTGGTTCTCCAAACTGGGAGGAATCTGAAGTGAGGTTGAGATCCCTCACTCCCCAGGGGAAGCTTTGCAGCTGAGATATTCCTCCAGATCCTCAGCTGCTGCACATGGGTGCAGAGCCAACCCTTTTCATGTCTCCGTCCTTCCTACCAGTCTCAATGTGGCTTCTTCTGTAAATCCTTGGTTATACTTATTCAGGTTGATTGTTCTATAATTTAGTTGTAATTCCAGTTTGGACCTGGGAGGAGGTGAGTGTAACTTCCACACACTCCACTACCATCTTGGATCTCCCCACATGATACTAAAATTGAGTGCTTGTGTTTTGCTCAGCTAAGAGTGTTCTTTTGGAAATTGAACTAGAAACCAAGCCACACTTCTTGGACATCTGCTTGTCTGGCACTGAGCTGTCACTGCTTGGGGCATACACTCTGATATCTCTGTCATGTGATTTAGTATGACCTTACTCTCTGTAGTATGTCAGAGTGCTTGGAGGTTCCTTTTAAGGGACAGTTTACGAAGTAGTTTTCTATCACTAATCTATCTGAAAGTCTTAGTGGAATTTTTATTTGCTGTTCTAGTTTCCTGTTAGACTCACAGCAGGATTAAGGAAGGATTTTTTGTATGCATTTCACATTAATAAGACCAGGTACCAAGGAAATCTATGACATAAGTAGGAGAGAATTATTGCTTTTCAAGGCAACTGACAAGCTTTTAGTCAAAGACATTGATTATGCAACAATAGACAAATCTCTGTCCCAAATCCAAGGCAAAATTGTGAAGCCACTGAAACTCACTCTGCTTCATGATGCCTCCTGTTTTGTGCTCCTATCTTCAATTAAATCAGCCTCAAGAATTAAATTATTTTACATTTACTGGAATATCTTAAGTTCATGTTTCTCAAGCTGTGGTCTAAGGACCCCTGAGTCAGAATCACCCTGGGAGCTTGTAAACATGGCACATCACTCGACACTGCCCCAAGCCATCTCAACCAGGGGTGTGGAAGTAAGGACCCTGGAATCTGCATTTTTAACAAGCCCACATGATTGGAAGACCACTGGCTTACTCAGGGGCGGTAGCGGGGATGGTTAAGAAGAGACTGAGTTTCTAGCTTTAATTGATTACCTGGGGGCTAGATAAAATTTTATTTGCAAAGTTGTTTCCAGGACTAAAAGAAGAATTACAAAATCTTGGTGCAGTTGATAGAGAATATTTCTAGAAGAGTGTGTTTCAAGAAGGAGTGTGTTCCTTTCTTGGGTTCAGATCCTGACTGGTAGTTGTTTGCTGTGTGATCTTAGGACAGGGGTTGACAAAAGACTGTAGCCTGTTTTTATAAATGAAGTTTTATTGAAATGCAGCCCTGCCCATTAATTTACAATAGTCTCTGGCTCTTTACAGTTATAATGGCAGTGCTGAGTGGTTGTTACAGAGACTGTATTGCTTGCCAAGCCCAAACTATGTACTACCGGGCCCTTTAAGAAACATTTACCTACCCCTGACTTAGGTGAATTAAAGTACACTTCAGTTTTTCTCATTGGTAATATGGGATTAATAACATCTATTTTGTATGGTTGTTGAAAGAATTAAATAATTTAATTTATAAAAATTTCCTAGTACATTTTCCAATAATAATACTGACTGATATTTATTGCTTGCTTGCTGTGTGTCAGGCACTGACTTAAACATCTTACTTGGATTTTCTTATTAATTTTTTATAACAGCCTGCGAAGTCTTATTATTGGGTTGGCCAAAAGGTCTGACTAGTTTTTTCCATAAAATAAAAGTCACATTTTTCATTTTCACCAATAACTTTATTGATTTGGATATTTTGAGTATGTTGGCTATCTCCTGTGTAGCATAACATTGACTGTTCTCAGGTAATGTCTCGATTTTAGTAGACCAGTCAACTCCAACTGGCCTGCCTGACCAGGGAGCATCCTCCAGCGAGAAATCTCCAGCACGAGACTTCACAAACCGCTTTTGACACATTCAGTCAGTCACAGCACCTTCTCCGCACACTACACGTCTTTTTTGTTTGTTTTTTGGGGTTTCTTTTTTTTTGGCGTTTCGGTTGCATTTTTACCTTTCTTGAAATAATCAGCATAATATGTTGAAAATGTCACTTATTTTCTTACATCTTCAATATTGAAATGGTTACACAAAAATTCAGCAATTTTGATGTTTTTTAAAAGTACATGCTGATATGACAGCTGTCACAATAAAATCTAACAACACTATTCAAATGAAGTTAAAGATACTTAAGCACTGCCAGGGCCATCTTACAGAAAAAACCCAAACAGGCTTTTGGCCAACACAATATTTCCATTTTACAGATGAGGCAGAGAGGCTCTGAGTAATTGGTTCGAGGTGGTATAAACTACAATAGGCTGAGGAAGCATATTTGACCCCAGAGTCGGTGTTCTTCATCACTGTGCTGAATTTCTCAAATACTTGTATTTGCCTGCCTTTCCTCCCCCTCCTGAAGTTGGCACTACACACAGATTTTAAAATAAGACCCTGGAGGTGAGAAGATTCTGAAGTGGGGAGGGGAATTGCAGATTTTATTCAGTATAAATTCATCGTTTTAGAGTTGAGGAAACTAAGACTCTTGGTCCAAGCCCACAGTTAGACATCCGCAAAGCTGGGCCTGCTCCGGGAGCCCGCCCGCACCATCAGCTGCTGGCACTGAGCGATAGATTGGCTCCTCCCCGTGCAGGCGAGCATGAGCAGTTGAACGAGAACTAAACACTTAGTCTTCACCGCCCTCAAGGTTATATATCGCTCTTTCAAATACATTCATAGGTATTGGGCAGGCTGAGCCCCCAAAGCCCATTAAACCCAGACCACCCTCTCAGGTGGCCATACTGTGAGTACCATGTCTGCCCCTCCCCAACCCCAGGGATTTAGGGTTTTCAGCAATATGTATCAATATGGCCACAGTAGCTATTAAAATTGAAATATTTCCGTATCCATTGGAAGTCATGGTGAGTCTGCCTAGTGCTTTCCTATTGACCTGGTTGTCTGAACCCCTCTCTGCCTTCATCTTCCCACAGTCCAGGAATTAAAGAGTTAATCCCTGGAAGGCTAAGGGGCTTAGAGGACCCTGCTCCAGGCTTCGGATTGTTCAGTGCAAGTGCAGAGCTAATTGCTAAATCCAGTCATTTGAACGTCACCTCCAGCTTGACATTCACTTTTTTTGGTACAATAGGATGAGCTGAACCAATCATATCCTCTTCCTCAAGAATTTGTACCCAGAAGACAAGATAGGGAAACCTTTAACTGGGAATTGGAACTTCAAGCAGACTGTGAAGGAAGTTATGACCAAGGTGGGCTCTGCGCAAGACTGAGATGTGAGGAAGCTGAAACCCAGTGAGCTGCGGAGGCTGGGGCACAGGGTGGAGTCAGAGCACAGGAGAAGCAATGACACCATGAGCGAGAGCAGATGGCCCGGCAGAGGGGCAGGGGGAGCAGGTGGGCCTCAGATCCACTTCTGTAGTTGAATGTTGTCTAGTTTTATCAGACTCCCTACAGATGCCTAAACCAAACCCCTTATTCCTGAATGAATCTGTTCTTGAAATAAAAGAGCCAGACAAATCAGTATGGTTTCAGCCAATAGTCATTCATTCCATTTACACTAATCTACAATAAGAGACCCCCTTAAATCATAAAATCTATTGTAAGCAGCACCATACCACAGATAACTTCAATAGTGTCTGCTCGACTGGCCTAGGCGCTATGAGAAACTAGACCCTCACTGTGGCGAGGTTGGACGAGGCCAGCACCTGAGGCCTAGAAGCCTAAACAATGAATGCTCTGCTCACTCATCATTGCCCTTGATTCAGGGCTGCAGCTCATGAGCCTGAATTATTACTTTTAATAACCAAATGGACATTGAAATGATAATGAGAATATTATGGTTTTCAAAATGAAAAGCCTCCTCAATCTAATATATTTTCCTTTGAGAAAACTAATTTGAAAATAAAATCATAGCTAATTTAAGCTGAGTGAAATCCACACAGGGAACAATGGAACATAACCAGCAAATGCCGTTCATACCACAGCTTTTACACACATGCACATACACCTGTACAAGTCTGTCTACAGTTTCTCACTTCTTGGGAAACCGAGGCCAGCTGATGAGAGATCCATCACAACTGAATCTTTTCAGGTGATTCTAAAATGTATTGGATGTCCCAAAGACTTGAAAGATATGAGAAGATTTTTAGTAAAAATATTGATAAAAGGCAAAACTATTCCAAGGGCTAGACCAGAAATGGACTTTCAAGGTGATGCCACACCCAGGAGGGAAAAGATCCCTAAGCCTGACATTCGAAACCCAGTATGCTGCTTCCCCCTCTCTGCCCTCTCTCCTTCATTTCCTCCCTGCCTCCATCTCACGGAGGGGCCGGGGGACCACCTGTGCATCTGTCTCTGCTTGCCCTTCCCCTTTCACTCAGAAAGCCTAAACCTCTGATGGAAATTCTTTGAGTCCTTCAACACCCACACCTCCACGCTTTCCCAAACCCTATTCGGACTGAATTTTTATTGCATTTTGGATGGTCTCTTGCTCCATGAGAAAACATATTACCTTGGTTTTCAATGTTTGAGGGTATGCATTTGACTTTTACTATTACACTATAACCTGCCTCGGGTTTTTGTGCATTTTTTTCTGTATACCTGAAAATATATATGTCCTACTTCCCCTCCCCACTTCCTGCCTTTCCTAATTGAGCCTTATCTTTAGATGACTGTTCAAAAGACACATCTGGGGAGCCTTCCTGGACTCCTTACACTAAGTCAGGTGCCCTCACAATTCCTTGTTCTCTTTTTGTTGTAACGCTTTATGTAAGTTTCTACTAAATGTCTATCTCCCACTCCAGGCCGGCTGAGGCAGAAGATTCCCACAGGCCCTGGGGATTCTGATTTGGTGGGTCTCGGATAGGCACTGTGGGGAGCGGAGGGCTGGGAGTTTCTACATCTCACAAGCTCCCAGCTGATTCTTATCACCAAGAAAACCTGGCTTGAGACTCAGGCTCAATTGGTTTGGAGCAAGGCCTTGGTAGGGTGTGAGAAGAGACAGTATTTTCCACGTCCAATTACTGGTTTTGTTCCATGTCTTTTGTAGAAAGACTTGCATTTAAAAAAAATAATATGTTGCTTTTTTGGGAGGAACCTTTTTTCCTTGAGAGCCTTGGTCACATCTGCTTTACCTAGCACCTCCTTCCCTGTCTGTGCAAATGATGTTGGTGTATGTTCTCTTCATTTATAGAGTCTGTTATGGCTGAGATCAGCCCCCTCCTCCCCTCGCCCCATGTTGTGCACTCAAGGAGCCCTAGGGTAACAAATGAAGCAGGACTTTTAATAAAAAATGTTTTGGGAGAGTTCATTGGCCATAGAGTATTCCCCAAGAAATGGACAGAAAGAAATAGGCTGGGCTAATTTTGATGCAGAAAGACAGCTGCTCAGAGTGATTTTAAAAGCTAATAAAATCCCTTTCTAAGTTTCCCATGATTTGCATTCCCCTCTAAGGACACACAGGGAAAGTGAACATGTCTGAGTGACAGGTGAAGGGGAGGGAGGAGCATGCCCAGGCAGCCTGGCAGCATCCGGTACTTGCCTCAGGAGGACCCAAACTCACCTTCCGCTTCCGAGCACCTGTATTTTCTGCTCTTTAGCCTCTACCTAAACAATGAACCCAGAAATGAGTTTCAAAATTTTGAGAAACCATGTGACAAAACCATCTTTTAAATATTTAGGTAAAAATTAGTTTATTTCCATTTAGAGCACATTATTGAAAAATTCCTCAGAATTTGATTTTGTTTTTTCAGGGAAAATTCAGGTTATAACCTAAACTTAACATTATTAACCTTACCTATCTGTATACACTGACAGTTGGAAATTTATGAGCACGATGAGCTTGCGGGCATTTGCCTAAAAGTTAATATTCTCTCATGAATCACCACTATCTTTTGTATCAAAACTTATTACAGAGAAATAACTCAACACTCTCATTTCTTCCAATCCTCTTCAAAGCTGAGTGGCTTTGTCCTGAATGTTGTGTTTATTTTCCAGGGGAACCTGAGGCTCTCTTGCCTCTGCAGGAACATTAAAGTGCCATTTAGGTTTCATTCCACTTGGGGTCAGTATTGTGTTCCTGACTGCTGCTGTGCTCTTGTTTTTGTAACTTAAAAAATGTTAATTTTGTACTCAGCGGAAGCATCCGTGCAGTAACAAAAGTGCACCCTGGACTGCCAGGTGCAAAGTCACGTTGTAGCAAACTTGGTGGCCAACCGATTTTAACTCCTTTGTGTTGGCATCCTCTTTTAATATTACCTCTGAATCTTTTTATCCTTAAGCTTTAGAGACAGGACATGCTGTGACAGCTCAGCATCACACAATGGTGACAAAGGTTTAGCATAAACAAGGCCCAGAAATCAGTACTTATCTCTGGTTGTTTCTCCTTGTTGCTATTAGCAAAACCCATTGGGTTTTTCTTTAAAGCAGGTAGATTGAAATTACATGTTTGAGATAAAAGAAAAGAACAAAACAAAACAAAAACATTCGTTGTCTTCCTTAGCTGCACTTTAAGATCGCCTAAGATCATCCAGGCCATAACCTAGGACAGAGATGGAAATCTGGGAGGAGAAAAGAACTCAGGAATTGGCCTTTTTTAAAGCTCTTCAGATAACTTCAGTGTGTAACTAGACTGAGAACCACTGACCTAAAGGAAAACAAAGAGTGCTGGAGCTGACTGCAAATTCAGATTTCCAGGGTTGAAAACAGGCTACAGATGAGCCAGAAATCAGAAAAACTGGTTTCGACTTCTCTCCATTTTATTGATTATTTATACAACTTTGGAAAGGTAATGAGCTTGGGATTTTCTTTTGTAAATAGTGCTAAGGACCAAAGGTCATGGGATGTGACAGTCATTTGAAAGCAGACTGTGCTTCACAGATTTTTATTATTGTCATTTTTATAAACACATCACTCAGTTTTATTGTATTTATGGAGCTTAAACAGTGTCCTCTTCTTTGTTTATGAATTTTGATGACTTCAGTGTTCTTGAGCTTCAAGCTGATGGGTGCTGGGCAGGAATCTGCGTTTTTAAAAATAAACCATAGGGCTTCCAGTTTTGAACAAATGGAATACCGTATTTTGCTGTGTATAATGTCCACTTTTTGCCCAAGTTTTTTGAGGGAAAAATAAGGATGCACATTACACATGGGTGCAATGATTACATACCATGGGTATAATAATCCCATGTATAATATGCACAAAAATGTGGGTGCACATTTTACATGGCAAAATATGGTAAATTCATTCCTCCCTAGCCTTATCACTCATACAGCTACAATCATTACATGTAGAACAAACATTAAAAGTCTGTGAAAGATGGGGAGACAAAGGTAGGCTGGTGAAGGACCCCAGGATTCAAGGAGTGACCTGACAGTGAGTACTCTGGGTTTTCTTTCTGCTTCCTATATAACCTCGGAGAAGCCCGCAACCCAGAAACATCAACGGAAGCCAACAAAGCCCCAAGAAAAGCCTGCCCTCTCTCGTCAAAAGACTGGGAAAGGTGCTACCTGGCCAGATGTGAAATTTTTGACAATACATGCCCTCATCCAGCAAAACACCAGAGAAGAAACCATGTCACACCCTTACCTTGTCAAAAGCTCAATAAGTCTAGGTAGAGGGCCTACACTTCCTCCCTGGACTGGAGGTGATGATGAGATGCTCTCCTTACTCCATGATCAGGCAGTGCTCGAGGAAGCCAATAGGGAGCCTGGTTTTTATCCTCATCCTGTGGTGGTGAGGTATCCCTTCCTGCACCTCACTACCCTGGAGGCCACCTCCATCTGGTGGTAATGAGTGGCTTCCCTCCTCCCTGCCATGGTGGTGTTGGTGGAGGTTGAGTGGGGGGAGTCTGGACTTCTATCCCTTCCCAGTGGTAAAGAGGAAGAGAGTTAGGGTGTTCTCTCCACTACTGGCCCAATTTTAGCATAGGCTAGCTAAAACAAAAATTTAAATGAAATCCAGAGTCTTAAAACACCCTTAAAACATGTCCAGAACACTCATGTTGGCATGAAATAATCACTCATCATGCCAAGAACCAGGAAAATATCAACTGGAGCAAGAGAGGAGAATCAACAGATGCCAATACAGAGAAGACCCAGATCTTGGAAGTATCTGATATTTTAACTGAAACATTTTAAAAATGCTTCAGTATTTATGAACATTCCTGAAATAAACAAACTATTCAGGTGATTTTTTGTGCACCTCCGTGTTTGGGGATCATTAGTTCAGGGAGTTAAATCTTCTTTGAAGAGATAAGTCACCTGGCCAAGAAGGTCTGTTCCTTAAACTCTAAACATTTCTGTGAAGGCTTAAGCCTGTTTAGACTTAAGTATTTCTTGAATGCTTCCAACTTATTTCTTGGCAGTATCATGTAAACCCAAGTGGACTGAATTACCTGAATCGGATAATTGTCTACATGCATGTGCTGATCCGTACTCAATGGATACTTGAGGGGAACATTCTTCTAGTTATTTAGTGTTCTCTCTCTGTGTATCTCTGCTCTGTCTGGTACTGTGGCTTGCAAGCCATAGCTGCCTTGGTCTTCCCAACTCATAGCTATTGCTGGGCCCTACTGGAGCCTTTCCTCCCTGCTCTTGGCCTGAGAATTTTTCTGAGGTAGTAAACTGGGAGAATTGGTATCACTGTATTTTGTTGCGTAATATTGAATGTCTTGAGAACCATCATTTCTTATCTTTTGTACATTTTTTAAAGTTTCATAAAGGAAGGTGAATTCTGTCCCTGTTGTATCCTAAGTCCTCAAAATGCTGATCCCTTTGAAGAGTATGTAGACTCACACAGCATATGTGTGTGAGTCTATTGTAGTGGATGTAATAAAATACCACAGACTGGGTAGCTTATAAATAACAGAAATGTATCTCTCACAGTTCTGGAGGCTGCAATTCCTAGAACGCAGTCCTGGCGGATTCAGTGTCTGGTTTGGGCACTCTTTCTGGTTCAGAGATGGCACCTTCTAGCTGTAACTTCACATGACAGAAGGAGTTAGGGAATCTATAGGGTCTCTTTCATAAGGATGCTAATCACATTCATGAGGGTTCCACCCTCATGACTTAATCACCCAAAGGTCCCACCTCCAATATCGTCACGTGGGGGGATTGGGATTCCACATATGAATTTGCAGGGGGTAGGGGGAACACTCTGAGTATTTAGTGTTTGAGTATTTAGAGGGATCTAAATCATTTAGACAAACATCCAGTGACTCTTGGCCTTTTTCATCCCATAGTACCTATAAACTAATTACTAAAATTCTACAGCACACCAAAAAATATATATTTTGCCAGTCTGACAAAAATGGATATAATTTTGAGTCATTCACACCAAGCAATATTGTTGTGTCAGCTGTTGCCATTTTTTCATTTGACAATCTAAGGGAAAAGAGGTCAGTGCCCCTAATAGTCAGGTATTGCATGCTTAAAAAATTCTTGCAGCACATTGGTTGAAAATTGCTAATTCAGACCATTGCAGTATATAATTAAAATGGATTTTGTTCATATGTTTTAAAACCCTTCTTTATCAAAGACTGATTCGTTACAAATATATAAATTGTTCAAAGGCAGGGCATAGAGTCCCTTTTATTTTGACCTAAAATAAAGCATAGAAAAACAAAACAAAGTGAGCAAAAGGGTTCACTCTGTCCTGCTGTTCAATCAGGTGGCACCAAACTGCACATTCTCTAAGTCTGATTCTTAGTTCGTGGCCCTCATACAGGCTGGGATGGCATCACCTACCCACACATCTGGGGCGTGTGCTTTAGTGTTTGAGACAATCCAAACACATACCAATGGCCGTACGCTGGGGGAAAGCTGAGAAATGATAAAGAGGTCTTTTTCCAGCCCAGCATTTTCTAGAGTGTGTTCCTTGAAATCCCAGTATCCTACAAGATGTTAATAGGTATTCAGGGAAAATACCAACGACAAAATACAATTTCATGGCCAAATAAGATGGGGAAGTTTATAAATAATGTTCTCAGTAAGGATTCACAATGCACGTAAGCTCTGAAAAATTCTGCAGTTAGCTTTATATCAGATAACCAAAGGTTTTGGATAAGTTCTCCTTTTGCCTGAAGTAGTTATAGTTTTTTCATTTGCAAACAAGATACCTGGCTACTCTAATCAGAACCAAATCATATATATGTGCTAACATTATGGAAATCAAATTTGTATGTATCTGCACAGTCTTTGGACTGATAGAGATTTTGGTTCAAGTCCTCAATGAGAAAATTGTAAATTGAAACAAGAAGGAAATATTATTTAAAAACTTACTGAATTCTCAAAAAGCACTATATATAAAGATGCAAGATGTCAAATTTTCCAGGGGTCATATATACCGTACCCATCATTATGCCTAGTGTAGCCTGGGTACATACAAAGCATTTAATAAATACATGTTTATTAATCACTCACTCAACAAATATTCATTGACTGTCCATCATGTCTCAGGATATGTGTTAAGCACTGGATATAAGAAATAAAATTAAAAAATTACCCCTGTGTCACAAGAAGTTTGCATTTCATGGGGGACTGACAGTAAATAAATAGTCATTGCTCGTTAACCTAGAAGCAGCTTCTCATTCTCTCACGTGGAGATATTATTTGAGGAATGCCATGGATGTGGGGGTACAAGGACAAACACAAAAGATGGAGCCTCTGTCCTCAGGAGCTCATGATTTGATGGTGAAAAGAATTTAGAAAGTGATTGGACACTGTAGAAGCAGAAGAGAAAACCGAAACCTGAACAGTAAGTTGAGACTGGCTGAGTGCAAGTGCGTGGACATGTGCCCGTGTGGAGAGAGTAGCACGGGCTCATCCTGCCGGTGGAAGGAACATGGCTGTTCATGCACCAAAGGATGGCCGGTGTGGCCACAGCAAAAACCAAATGGCAAGTGGCACAAGCTAAAGAAAGAACGGGCTAGGTCGTGCCCATCTTGCAGGCCAGGTTCAGGATTTTGGTGTTTATCTCAGGAGCAGAAGGTAGAAAGGAATGACGTGAGCAGATTTGCCATTTAAAATGATTACTCTGTGATTGTACTGTGGTTATGTGAGGGAAGGTCTATGTCTTATAAAACACACACTGAAGAGTTTAGAGAAAATGGGACATGATATGCAATTTATTTTTAAATTATTTTGAAAAAAAATCTACAGGGGTGTGTGTGTGTATTTAAGAGAGAGAAAATGAAACTAAATGAGAGGGGGAAAGTGCAAATAATTGGTGTGTCTGATAAAGGGTATATGTAAGTTCTTTGTATTATTCTTGCAACTTTGAGTTTGATGTTATATCAAAATTGCAGATGAAATTGCTCCAGTTGTGACTCAGAGAATAGATTGCCGGGGTCTAAGGAGTGCCTGTGGAGAGGCGATTTAGGAGGCTGCTTCATCACTAACAGGCCAGCGGAGCTGGTGGCCAGAGGGGTCACTGGAATGACTGGTGCAGGATCTGAGGGGAGGGTCTATGGAGCTGAACAAGCTAGTCTGGCTTCAAGGAGCAGGGCCAGGAGGTAGGGTGGCGGATAAGTCAGTAGCATCTAGAAGTCTTTTGGTGCCCTTTGAATTTCCTGTAGACCCTCAGCCCCTGGCGGGGGCATGGTCAGCACTGACATGAGGCCCGGGTCACCGTGGGACGAGCAGTAGCATCATTTACTCCTCACATTTTGGAACGTGTCAGTGCAAGTACTTCTTTTTCTTTATGTGGAAAAAGTGATGCTAGCACTTTCTGATAACCAGCCTTGGTTTTCTGCGTTGCTCTCTCAGCACTCCTCTCTCCCTTTAACATCTCCCCTCTCAGCTGCTGCAGGAAATGTGCGTTTCCTCTGAGCATTCTGAGAGCTGTGACCATGCATTGTGAGTGGGTCCTTTGCAATCATCACTCCTCAATGGCCTTGATATTTCTGGGGTGATCTATATTTCAACACATTGTGTGGAATAGTGACCATTTGTAATGAGTACCAGACAAGAGTGTTTTTCAGTGGTTACAGGGAACTCCAGTCTGCACTTGCAGCCATGCTGAGTCACAGTTGCCTTATTTTTGCATAGGCCTTTTTGGGAATTATCTCCTTCCATTTTCACCATACTCTCTATTGAAATTAAAGAAAATGAGGTGTAAAAACACCATCTTAGTGCCATAAAAATCATGTTCCTCTTTCTTGCCAATTTTCTTATTTTGAGCTGATGTGTAGTAGTCAGAAATCTTTTGTTTGCTAGTGACAGAAAGCAAATTCAAATTAATTTAAGCAAAAGAGGAAATATTTTTGGCTCACATAACTGACATAACTGGGAAGTGAGGGTACATTTTGCTTAAGGCATAGCAAGGTCCTGGGGTCTAACTGATGAAATTAGATCAATTTCTCTTTCCTTCCCCTACTCCCTCCCTCTCTCTCTCCACTTCTTGCCATGATTCTCAGAGATTGAGTTAGACTCTCTCCTAGTGATAGCCAAAATAACCCATAAATACTTTAATTTAAAAAAATTCCATATCATCCATTTATTTTGTTCATCTTCAAAACTGCAGCTCCACAAGAAGGGATCCCAGATGGCGTGTTCCTCTTTCCTGATGATGGAGGAGGTGCCGGTCTACCCAGGGGTCTGACCCATACCACCTGAGATAAAATCGGAGGAGGGGCAGTTTCCCAAAGGATTCACTAGCAGTCCCACTCTCTCCTTCCCCCATAAAAATGTGTCCACTGCTTGATGTAATTAATAACCGATGGAAAGGATGAGCCAAATTAATTATGTGGGTTAAAAATGGAAACAGAATTGATTTGGTCTAGTTTTTTACAGGAAAAAAATGTCAAATGTTCAACAAAGGGTATTTATGAACCCAGTGAAACTGTCAAGAACTTCTAGAGTGGCTGTAGGAAAAGCAATGCCCATTCCACTGACCCCAGAACATTATGGCTAATAATTCTTACCTCCTTCTTCCCTGCAACAGAATTTCTGGAGTGGGCTATAAGAATAGTAATGATGCTGTCTTTTTATGTCTTAGTTTTATTGCAGGTTGTTTTAATCCAAAGCATACAAAATATTATTTACAGTCTGATCTATAAAAGTTATTAATGAGCTATTTTACATCCCTTTTTTTGTACTAAGTCTTTGCAATCCTTACAACACATCTCATTCTGGACCAACAAGATTCAAGTCCCTGTGACCACATGCAATTCATGTCTGACAGCTGAGCCATATAGATTAAATACAATTCTATTCAAAATCTCAGCAATTTTTTTTTGGCATCCTAAAATTTATGGAGATGTAAGGAATCCAGAATCTGGAGCAATCTTGAAAAAGTTGAGTGAAGTTGGAGGTCAGGTTGGGGTGCAGTGGAAGAGGCATCAGGCTGACACTTGCATGGGCCAGTGCTGCTTCGCTATGACACTGTTTTGAGTGGGGACACAAAGCATGATGGCCGATGACTCCTGCATAAGCCTCCTTTCCACTAGACTGAGGGAAACTGGAGGGCAGGGATCATGCCCTGGTTCTGCTTTTTGTTCTCTCATAGGTTTTTCCCTAATATCCTGCCTTGAAAGTTTCTTGGTAAATATTTATTAAATTGAACAATGTTGATTCTTATGCACTATATGATCTTTTCTAAATCCCATGATGATAGATTTATAGAGCTAGAAGAAACTTCAGAGATGTTTATAATTTCCCATGATTTGGAAAATGAGAAAATTGAGATCCAGAGCAATTAAGTATCTTGCCCCTGGTCACACAGCTAGTTGGCTCCCAAAGCTGGCACCGGGAGCCTAGTCCTCATGCCCTTGGTTTGGTGCTCCTCACAAAGACTGAACATTTTAGTTCACTGAGACTTTGCATTCCATCAAGTACCAACTTCCACAGAAACAGACTACAAAGAAGCATACCCAGCACAAATTTACCAAATGTAACGTGGTCAGCTAAATACTTTTAATATTTGCATAGTTGTTGCATAACTTTGCAAAGTCACCTGAAGCTTTTCAGAAGACTTGAAAAATATCATTCAATGATATTAAGGACTCATTGAAGGGATTTGCCTTGGAAATCTTGTAGTTTATCTATCATATTGGCATCATGGTGCTGTTATAACTCGGAGTTTGGAAAATTATTCTCAAAAGTCTTTTCGTAGTGAAGCTTGGAACAATTAAAAATGTTAAATACTTAACAGTATGAATCACACAGAATCATCTGGGAAGTATCCTGAAATACTCAGAAAACTTTTTTAGGGACCCAAGTGCTGGAAAATGTGTGATTGCAGAGCAAAGTGAGAGTGAGCGTCTCTCTGTGGGTTGTGGGAGTGAGACAGAGAAAGCAGGAAGATGGAAGCGACTGTGGGAGAGAGTCACCATCCTGTGAGTAAGGAAAGGAGAGAGAAAATAAAAAAGCCAAGAACTATCAGTGTATCAGCAGAGACTGAGAGGGACATTCAAGTCAGAAAATCAAAAAGTTCATGGTCATTATCTTCTTTTCTCTCGAACTAGAAATAAGCTATAACGGAAGCTGCTAGAGAAGTGGAAACACTGGAAAATAAATTGCTGAATTCGTTCATCATCCTTTATCTAAACATAAACATAAGTCGGCCCCTGCAGATAATCCTGGATGGTGTCCCTGGGAGTGAAAGGTCAGGCTGGGAAACGTGGTGTTATAGAAGCTCTGTGAGTCTTGATAAGTCTCTCAAGCAGCATGCTTCCACTTTTGAAATACCACTGAGACACTCCCAGTTATTTCTGCCATCCTTATTTCTAAAATGATGGTCTTTGGGATCTGGATAAAACTTTGTCAATGGCCAAATGAGATAGCAAAAAGGAGCCGGGTTTTGAGAAGGGCTGTTGGTATGGTGGGGAGGCGCTCCGCCAGGGAAGCAGATGGACCTGAATTCTGCTCATAAGCCTTTTCCTTATGACAGTGTGTCCGAGACAAGGCATGGGACCTGCTGGTTGTGCCTGGTTTCTGACCATGGCTGGGGTGGAGTAGATGACTTCAGAGGTCTCTTTCGGTTCGAACATTCTATAGTGCCTCCTTCTGTGTCTTTTTTGTGAGTTGTAGGATTAGCTGACCCACAAATAAAAAACAGGCTCCTGCTGTATTGGGAACTTTATTTGGTTGTCTGGCCATTCACCTGCTCTTGAAACTTCCTTTAACCTGTCTGAGCCACTCCTCCATCCCTAAGTTACTATTCTGTGTACTCTTTGTTTAAACAGACAGAAAAAGGTCTGATCATATAAGCAAATCCCTTCTAATGGATTAGCCAATCAGTGTGTTAACTTCTCAAATGGGGGAAAAAAATGCCCTGTCCAGCATAAGACATATTAATACTGAAAACTCCAGGCAATAGTATAGGGTGTGTGTGTGTTGCTTATAAGGAAGAACAAACTCATATAAGTCTTGGCAGTCAAATCAAATGTTACTGCAACACTTGAGTAAGTCTTTTTTCTGGATTAAGGGTGAAGGCTAACCAGCAAGCACTCATAAGACTCTTTGGTTGCAGAGACCCACTCGAGTTAACTTGTGTAAAGTAGGTTTAAGACTTTATGTTGAGGAGCATTCGGAACTGCTTCTAGTTTGGCCCTGCCTGATTTGAATAATTTTTTACTCAAAGAAACTCTTAGAAATATTGATGTGCCTCAGGTTATCGTTTAACAGTTGTGATGTCAGAAGAGGAAACTGAAGGAGGCCCCTGGTGGCCAGGAGCAATGATTAACCAGAAGTAGTTACCTGTGGGGTCCCTTGAGCTCACTGCTTTCTCACTGCCTCTGGAGGCTCTGGGCAAGTCCTTTTGAAACTGGGGTCCCAGCTCAGCTGCTTTTGCATTATGAGCTTTCAGACTAGTTGAACGTATCTTTTTCTGGACTGGGTGAGTGAACTGGCTACAGTTGGACTGGTTCTGACTTAGAAGCCAGACTGGGTCCAGGGTCAGACTGGGTCTAATGTGAGGCCTTAGGTGAATAAAATTATGTTTTGAAGCTAAAGATGTATGTGAACCTCACCAAAGATAATTTTGAATTATAGTGGCCTCAGTGGAGAGTTTGAAAGCATTGTACATAAGCTCATCCATTTATGAGGTGCACTAGAGGAAAGGGGCTTTCAGCTAGGCACTCTCCATAAAGGGTAGAGGGAAATTTATTTGTCCTCTTCTACAGCTTCTGGTGACTAGAATGAGACAGCTCAGAGACACCTCATCTCTCCAGAGCCTTCACATGGCATCCTGGGAAAACTGGCAGAAGCTGGCAAATGGTAAAAATTCTTACCAAAGTTAACTCTCCAAGATCTCTCTACCTGTGGTGCCTGGTTGAGAGAGGAAGGTAAATTTGACAGTGACCCTTCCTTTCCATATTCAGATTATCAGGGATAAACATTGGTTGTCTGTCTTTTCTCTCCCAGAGATGGCTACTGCCTTCTTCTTTGTCTTATTTTGTGTCCCAAGAACTTGGCTTGGCAACCATCAAGTTGGCAACCCCCAAAATATGGCCAGACAGAAATATTGATTGTACCTTATTTGTAGCTAGGTATGGCTGGCCAGAAATGTGGGATGCAGTCTGTACATAGCTCGGGTCCTACTGACTGTTGCCAGCTCTCAGGGGAATTGTCTGCATCTTTCTTGCTTTCTGTTGTCTTTGGGAATGGTTCTGGATTTTGGGAGGGTGGTATATTTTGCACACTCTTTGCAGATGCCTGTTATGCCCATGTGGCTTTTCAGTACTGCCAGGAATATTTACTGTTCGTCGTGGTGGAAACCTGACAAAATATTTGTAAGAATTTTTTTTTTTTTGTAAAGTAGCTCTATGGATAGACGTTGGCCAATTGGAAGCTGATGTTCAGAGCCTGATAGGAACTTCTTTTTAGGCCTTTAACCCTAAGCCAAAATGAAACTATGTACCCAGAGGAAAGGAAGATTGTTCTGAAGCCATTGTGGAAGGATTTACCAAAGCATTCCAAAAAATAGCTCTAAATCTAGAACATCGGGATCTTTTGGTTTCTATCTTAGTAATATCAAGAAACAGGTTGAAAATAATGTATTTGGTTATGTGGAACAGCCTCTTGATAAATTCAGGTTGCAACCCCATTCTTTGAGGAATTATAAACAAAAGGACCGTCTTACAGATTTAGTCTTTACAAGAACAGAAAGGTGGCTCTAGACACAGTTCAGAGCCCACCTAACACTTTTCCCACCTAGCCTGTTTTCAGGGCAATATAGTTATTTGCATGGGTTCAATAAGAATCTGTCCTCCTTATAAAAGGACACAATTGGAAACACTGGTTATATTAGTGGGGCTTTGACTGATATGTCATATTTGAGAATATGCACACAATCAGATATGATGAGTCAGTTTAAAGGAACTAAGATTGGTTTTATGAAACTAACAAAAGCCCTCTGGGAAAAAAACTGGTATCTCATGCACAGGCTTCAGGCAGCTTACCAGGTGAGTAAGGAAGGTCAGTTCCTGGCAGACCCAGGAACCCCAGGATATCTTGGGGACCTCAAGAAGAAAGGAATTCACTGAAATCTATAGGTGTTCTAGGTGCAATCTGAGGGCAAGTTCTTGGCTTAGTTTCCTAGCCTAGATTGGAGTTCCAATCTATGATTCTAACAAAGCAGATTTTTAAAAAGCCTATATGGTCAATCACTATTCTTGCTGCACATATGTAAACAATCAGGCCAGGTTTAATTAGATTTATTTTGCAAACAAATTAGTCTTACTGTGATTGTCTGACAGAAATCAGGGTGATTTTAGAAGAAAAAATTGTTTCAGTGGAAAATTATAACACAACCCTGTGGATATTGGATTCTTATCCTGTTCAATGTCTTTGATGTTTTGTCATAGATTTGTAAACTAAACTCGATCCCGGATTCTTCTAGTTACTTCAGATATTTTGCTACAACTCTCCAAACTGATATTTCCAATTTCCCTCCACTCTTCTGATTCAGAATCATTAAGACAAAGATTACCCTTGAAGCTCCTTGGAAGGGTCCATACCAGGTCCTTCTCACTACCCAGACAGCTCGCAAACTTGAGGGACTTGAACCTTGCGTCTGCATCCCCCACTTGAAAAGGGCTCACCCAGACACTCAGAACTGCCCGCTAGCTGGAGACCTGAAGTTCAAATTCACTGGGGAGGTTTCTCCTCAGAAGCAGACGGCTTCTTGTGGTGAGCCGCTTTCCCACGATCATGGATTCGGCTCTTCCATCTCCAATTTGAAACCTTTGTTTCTTTTGCTTTTTTGCTACTTGCTTTTTCTCTCTGTAAAGGGATAGTAAGACAAGGCTCTTGAATTTTGGCAGCTATGGCTGAATCTACTGCTAAGGCCACGGCTGTGCTGGCGTTTAGCTTCCTCAGCTAAATTAGGGAGCTAAGTTCATTTCTCAAGGTGGGTATTTCTGGTGATAAAATGAAGGATTTATCGACCAGATGATCACTAAAATCTCATTTAGTTCAATGATGTGAAATTTGTGACAGGAAAACCAAATCTGCTTGGGACCACATTTTCTCCCTTTGGTCCGATTGTAATTTCTGAGATCATAAATAAAACCTAATTAACTGGTGGAAATAAGGTTATTCACAGGCTACCCTAATCATCCTGGACATCTTGTTCTGCTTTTGTAATCTCCTTTTCTATTTTTCCTGAAGAATTTGACACTCATACCTGATGTACCTCTTAAATTACATATCCAGAGAAGTGATACATTTTTTAAAAACTGGGACTACTTTTAAGCATTTTACAAAAATGTGTTAAGTTCTAGGAAGGGAAAATCCAATCTGATTTATATTTTCTTTTGTATATTAATTTAAATGCAGCAAGAATTGCTCGTTGGAGCTCAGAAGAAAAGGTAGACAAGAGCTATATTTATATGCTTATCTTGCCTTTAAATTAAATCCCCTTCCCCCCACTGCTTGCCTGAGCCCTCTGGTTGCCATAGAAACTGTCATGGCCTCCAACTGAGATTCCTATGAGACTTAATTGCATTCAGAACATCATAAACTCTCTATTAGCCTTTGCCTGACAGATACATGTATGATGCAAAATGAGTTAAACTGATAGTTTAAAGTGATGTATACATTCAGTTTTCATGAGCCCAATGCTCTCTTTCAGTCAATTAAATATACTCATTAATAATTGTGAGAGTGTTACTGTTGATGTGTTTCTTCCTTTTTAGAAAATGCCAGATTTAATATATGCATATCAAAGACATAGGCTATTTCTAAGGGAAGGTTCAAGATGAAAGGTGAATACTATGCTTGTATGTTTGGACGTGTTTAGATATGCTATGTCTACCCATACACAAGGGGGGGACCCCCCCAAACTGGACTTATCTTCTGGAGGGCTGACTCTTTAGTACAGGCATCCCCCTCTGAGTTGAGTGTTCTAGGAACCCATCTGTATAATTGTAGCAGTTGGTGTTGTAGCGAGAGGCTGCGTTTGGCTTCAGTGAGTATTTTTTGTAGACTCTTTCAATGCAGTTGCCCGTTTCATGGTGGGTGATTTTCAAACACACCTGCCCACACCACACTGAGTGTTCAGCAATTTTTGACCAAAAACAGCATGACCTCTGTGCCCCACCCTCCCTTTTCACCCAGTCTTGCCCTGAGCAACTTTTTTTTTTTTGTTTCCCTGATGAAAAAAGTCCTCGAAGGGAAATATTTTGCTTATGTGGATGAGGTGAAACAAAAAACAACAGAAGCCACTAAAAGACATTAAAATCGATGTATTTAAAAACTGGTTTGAGCAGCGGCAAAAACATCTCTATGGGTGTATTACATCAAATGGAGAGTACTTTGAAAGTGACAGAAGTTTAAACATGTAAGAATAAACACACAATTTTTTATAAATTCCATTTTTTGGGTCTTCTCATATAATGTATGTTTGCATTGGGCACTACTTGGCATTTAACACCCATAATCTCACTTAATCCTCATAACAATCTATGTAGCAGGTACAGCGGTGTTCACCATTTCATAGTTAAGGGCTCCGATTTAGGGAGTGAAAGGTTCTGTAGCAAGCAAGTGGCAGAGCTGGGGCTAGAATCCAGATCTGTTCCCCAGAACTTTTAAACCTTCCATAAATATTCATTTGTATGACTCCAGAACCCACCTGGGGACTTTGTGTAGGGGGTCAAGAAAAAAAATCCTATTTTAAGTGAATCATTCATTTATATGAAAGCCCTGGTCTCACTACATGGTCATGTTCAAGAAACAATAGTGTCAATGTAGAATGACTGAAGAGCAATTTAAACTCTCTGGAAGGTTCTTTAAGAATGCCAGAGTCAATCTCATTTACACACCATAACAAAACATCTGCTTCCTCCCCTCCCCATATAATTTGCACCTGCAGTAGCTTTAAAAATGGCACAGAGGTAACATTTTTGCATTATTGTAGCATCGTGTGTTGAAAGCTCTCTCCTCTTTCACTGCCAGCTCCCCTAAACTCTTTCATGCACTTATCCGATGCAGTCTTCCTGTTGCTGTCCAGTTGCTCCGGCTCGTCTCTGTATTGGATAGATTGGCTTAGCCTCTCTGATTGCTTTTATTTCTCTTGTTCTTCTGTTACCCAAGTTTTATATAAAGAAGATTTAATTGGAGATTGGCCAGAAGGTATGTTTTCTCTGTAAAGGAGAGATGGGTTAGGGAGAACACAGCAGACACAACTCAGTCTTTTCTAAATCTTTGCCGTGGAGGAATAAACTGAGTGCAGTGCAAGTCACAGAAGGCCAGGCAGCCCTTACCATCTGGGGAATGAGACACAGATATTCACAGAGGCTGCTCTTAAAGGACAAGGAGGTATTTTCCAGGTGGAAAGTGAGAGAGACGCATTCTAGGCTGAAGGAGTAACGTATACAGTTCATAGTCACAGACAGGCATGGGGTATTTGAGGAACAGGTAAATCATTCTTTTTCAGATAAATCCCAAATATTTAGAAGCAAGGGGAAAATATGAATCGGCCATTTTGGCAAAGCAAAAGCAGTGGAGCTATGGGGATCAAACAGTATTTAGTCCAGTCTTTGTCACTCTACTATCAAGGAGATGGAAGCCCAATGGATGCATTTTAAATGAATCTTTTCATTCTCTAAGGACCACTTGCTTGGAGAGCTTGTAGCTGCTTCCTGCCACTCAGTTAAAGTGCCCCAGATCATGGGATCTGCTAGAACACTTTTGATGCTCTAACATCAAAGAGGAAGGTCTTTTAACAGGTTTTATCCAGATGAATTTATTATTTATATTTTATCAACTAGTTTGACAGATGCATCATTAAACCAGACACATCTGATTCATGGAGGGCTGTCTTAATATTCTGTTGTTACATCCCCCATTGACTCACATTAAATCTCCCTTCCCTCCTGGATAGTGGATCCCTTAATGACATCTTAGGAAAACAAATCATTTCCTGGTCACTGGTTATTAGAAGTGTGACTTATTTGAAATTCCAGTCATATATCTCATTCAAAATTTCCTCTCTTCATAGTTCCATATCATAGTGACTGTGCTGCGTATATGTGTGTTATGTGAGGTGATGGGACTATCCTCTGACCCTTTATTCTGCATCACTCATGTTGGGGGACAGAATGAACTCATTTGGCCTCCTGTTCTCCTGCTTCTGAGCTTTAAACCCTACATCACTTTGAAACGGAGGAAGGAGAAAGAGGACAAGTCTCTTATTTAACTGGCTCATTGTGTTGCTTGAAAAGATGCTCAGAAAGTAAAAGCAGACATATTGGAAATGAAGAAGTAAAACTGCTTTATACTGGCAGGTGACATGCCATGTAGAAATTTTATGGAATCTACCAAAAGGCTGCTATAATTAATTAGTTTGTCAAGGTTACAGAAGCTGATCTTAAAGGATGAGGGGGTATTTTCCAGGTGGAGAGTGAGAAAGATGCATTCTAGGTGAGGGAGCAACATATACAGAAGTTCATAGCCGTGCACAGGCATGGGGTATTTGAAGAATAGATACATTATTCTTTTTCAGATAAATCCCAAATATTTAGAAGCAAGAGGAAAATATGAATTGGACACTTTGGAAAAGCAAAAACACTGGAGCTATGAGGATCAAAGAGTATTTAGTCCAATCTTTTTCACTCTGAGGCTAATATACAAAAGTTAATCATATTTCTGTAAATTGGCAATAAAAAAGTAAAAATTAAAACATTTATACTAATATGAAAAGCAAAAAAAAATCAAATAAATTTGATAAAAGATATGCAAGACCTGCACAGTGAAAACCTCAAATCATTGCTGAGAGGCATTAAAGAAGACCCCATTAGTTGGGGGAAAGAGTGGTCGTGTATTGAAAGACTCAAAATTGTTAGGATGTCAGTTCTCTCCAAAATGACCTGTAGATTCAGTACTCAAACTGAAATCTCAGAGGGGTTTTTGTAGATGTGGACAAACTGATTTTAAAATTTATGCAGAGATGCAAAAGTCCTCAAATAGTCAAATTACAAATAAGAACAATGTTGAATGGCTAACACTACCTAATTTCAAGACTTACTCTATAGCTATAGTGTGGTATTGTGTGAAGATAAACAAATTGATCAATGGAACAAAACAGAGAGTACTGAAATAATTGATACATAAAAACTGACTTTTTATAATGGTGCCATGACAATCAAATTGGGAAAAGAATGATACAAGAAATGGAACAGAAATAATTAGATATTTATATGCCAAAAAGAGAACTTTGATTAATATATAAGAATGAAATCAAAATTGATTACAGACTTATATAGCAGTTTACAAGTTAAATATATACCTATGATATGACTTAGCCATGCCACCTAAGAGAAAGTATATGTCCAAAGACTTGTACTTGAATATTCATATAACTCTCATTACAACAGCCCCAAACTGAAAACCACCCAAATGTCCTTCAACAGGTGAATTGGTGAGCAAAATGTCTTCCAGCCATATAATAGAATACTGCTCAGCAATGACAAGGAATGAACTCTTGATATACATAGCAACATGAATAAATGTCAAAATACTTAAGCTAAGTGAAGAAACCAGGCTAAAGAAGTACATGGTTTGTGTTTCCATTTGTGGAAAATATTGGAAAATGCCAGGGAATCGATAGCAATAGAAAGAGATCAGTGGTTACCTCTGAAAGGAGTGAAGAGGTGGATAAAAGGAAGGGCATTGAGGGCCAGTAGGAAGGGACTCTAAAGAGATACAAGGAAACTCTTTGGGGTGATGGATATGTTCATTGGGTGGATTGTAGTTATGGTTTTATTGGTATAAAAATATATCAAAACTTACCAAATAGTACACTATAAATATGCAGTTTTTCATGTCATTTACATTTTGGTAAAGCTCAGGAAAACTTTTAGAAGCAGAAAAATATGTATTCTGTTATCTCATTTTCATAAATATAACACCATAGATACATGCATCCACAAAAATATATTACAAAATAGTAGCAGTGATTTGATTTTCTGAATTTTCCAAATTCTGTTTAGTGACCACATGTTTCTTTGTAATAAAAAATCAATTGAAGACTTATGGTCAAGATGGCAGCATAGGTAAACATGGCTTGCCTCCTCACACAACCACATCAAGATTACAACTAAAATACAGAAAACCATCACTCAGAACCATCACAAATAGAATGGAAGTCTAACAACTGTGGAATTAAAGAAACCACATCCATCCAGACTGGTAGGAGGGGCAAGATGCAGGATGGGCTGGTCCCAAGTCCACGTGTGGTAGATAAAAATTCAGGAGGGATAGCTGGGGAGCAAGGAGTCCCAGCCTCACACCAGGACCCCCAGCCCAGGGTCCCAGTGCCACGACGATAAGTTCCCATAATTTCTGACTACAAAACCCTGCAGGCTTTGAGTCAGTGGAAGAAACTTCTGGAGTCCTATATAGTTCTCCTTAAAGAACCCACGCATGGACTTACTCAGACTCATTCCCTCTGAACTCCAGCACTGGGGTATCAGCTTGAAAGGTACCAGTGGCATTCAGGGAGGAACTAATGTGTCTGGCATCAAAGTGGGAGTGGGGGGACAGCTTTCTCTCAGACAGAAAGGTGGACAGAGGCCCTTTTCCCTTTGCTGAGTCTTCCCTTCACAGAGCCACAGCCGACAGGCAGGTGCCATATCTGAGATTCCATCAATCTGGCTAACACAGTTTTCCTTGCTCTAGAGATCCCCTGAGACTCCATCCCACCCAACTTAGGGGCCCACCCAAACTGTTCATTGTGACTTTTCCACATGAATGGCTGGTCTTGGCTCATGCTTCACAACTTCCTAAATCCTATCAAATAAGCAACAGCTAGCTTTAGTGAGTATCCAGCCCCCATACTTCTTGTTACGAGATCCAGGCCTGGCACTAGCAGCAGCCAGCCTAGATTCACAGCTTGGCCTCTCCTGGGAATCTCCAAGCCCAGCACAAGTAGCAGCTATCTCAGATTGCTCTACAGCTCAGTCAGGGTGGCCTGGGCAGAACACAGGTGGGGACCAACCTTGGTCTGTAGCACTCAGAAAACCCCAGAGCCTGTGCACCCAGTGGACAGCTACCTTGCCCCTGCACAGCTGATCCTCCACAAAAGGCAAAGGTTGGTGGTCAGTGGTTACAGCCTGTCTTTACAGATGATTGGCATGGGTAAATTCCTCCCATTGACCTGCCAACATCAATCAAGGCTCATGTACCAGGGGAGAGTATACTTGGCCCACACAAAGAGCACACCTTGAGTACCCAGCTTGGGTGATAGGGGAGGCGGTACCACTGGAACCTACAGGACACCTACTACATTAGGCCATGCTACCAAGACAGGGAGTCATAGCAGCTCTACCAAATATGTAGAAACAAACACAGGAAGGCTGCTAAAATGAGCAGACAAAGACACATGGCCCAAATGAAAGAACAGATCTAAACTCCAGAAAAAGAACTTAACAAAATGGAGATAAGCAGTCTATGAGAATTCAAACCACTGGTTATAAAGATATTCAAGGAACTTAGTGAGGACCTCAGCAGCATAAAAATCCAGTCAGAAATAAAAGATACACTAATTGAAATAAATAACAAATTACAGGGAAACAAGAGTTTTTTCCCTGTAATTTGTTATTTATTTCAATTAGTGTATCTTTCCCTGTAATTTCCCTGGAGTAGAGTGGATGAAGCCAAGAATTAAATCAATGATTTGGAACATAAGGAAGCAAAAACAACCAATGAGAACAACAAGAAGAAAAATGAATTTAAAAAATGAGGATAGTGTAAGCAGCCTCTGGGATAATTTCAGGAGTTACAACATTTGCATCACAGGGGATTCCAGAAGGAGAAGAGAAAGAGCAAGAAATTGGAAATCTATTTGAAATCATAATGAAAGAAAACTTCCCTACTTTGGTGAAGGAAATAGACATGAAAATCCAGGAAGCATAGAGAGTCCTAAACAAGATACATGCAAAGAGACCCACTCCAAGACACATCATAATTAAAATGCCAAAGATTAAATATAAAGAGAATCTTAAAAGCAACAAGAGAAGAGAAGTTTGTTACCTACAGGGAGTTCCCATAAGACTGTCAGCTGATTTCTCAAAAGAAACTTTGCAGGCTTGAAGGGATTGGCAAGAAATATTCAAAGTCATGAAAAGCAGGGACATACAGCCAAGATTGCTGTACCCAGCAAAGCTATCATTTAGAATTAAAGGGCAGATAAAGAGCTTCCCAGTCAAGAAAAAAACTAAAGGAGTTCATCATCACCAAACCATTATTATATGAAATGTTAAAGGGACTTATTTAAGAAAAAGAAGATCTAAACTATGAAAATGAAGTGGCAATAAATATATATCTATCAACAGTTAAATCTAAAAAACAAGCTAAGCAAACAAAAAGAACAGGGACAGAATCATGGATATGGGGAGTGTTTGGATAGTTGCCAGTGAGGGGATTAAGAAGTACATATAGGTAATTACAGAATAGACACAGGGTATAAAATACAGTATAGGAAATGGAGTAGCCAAAGAACTTATATGCATGACCCATGGATACGAACAATGGTGTGTGGTTGCCTGAGGGAATGGTAGGTGCTGGTTGGAAGTGACAAAGGGAGAAAAATTGGGATCAACTGTAATAGCATAATCAATAAAATATAATTAAAAATAAATTATAAAAAGAAAATCAATTAAAGTTATTACCTGGTGGGTAGAGAACACTGGTAATGTTCTTATACCCTACAACAATGAACAAGACTCAGAATTGATTGCAGGATCTTAAAGACTAGCTAGTCTCTTCCCTTCATTTCAAGAGAGGAAACCAAAACCCAAGGAAGGGCAGTAACTTGTCAAAAGGTTCACAGCAAAATACTGATACTACTCAGACTTGAATGCAAGTCTGGGGACATCTTTTATAGAGTTTGTTCCACAATATTATGCATTTCTTTTATTTGAAATTGTGTTTTGGCTTAAATTTGACATAACTTTAGACTTGTAGAAGATTTGAAAATATAGTACATAGTTCTCATATGCCTTTCATGCAGCTTTTCTGAATGTTAACATCTTGCATAACCCTATAACAATGATCAGAGCTAAGAAGTATACATTGATATAATACCATCAACAAAATTTTAGAATTTTGTTGTATCTAATCAGTTTTTTCACTGATGTTGTTTTTTTTCCTGGTCTTACTCAGCATCCACACTGCTTTTAATTGTCTCTCCTCAAATCTGGGACTATTTCTCCATTTTTTCTTGTTTTTCATGACCTTGACAGCTTTGAAGATTTCTGTTCAGATATTTGTAGGAAGTCTCTCAATTTGGGATTGTGTGTGTTTGATTAGATTGAGGTTTTTGCCTTGGGAGGGATACCACAGAGGTGATGTGCTCTTCTCAGCACATCATCTCCAAAGAGGGCACGTGATGTCAATACATCTTGTTCCCAGTGATGGTGAACTTGACTACTGGCTTAGGTGGCACCTGCTAGATTTCTCCACTGTAGAGCTGCTATTTTCTTTTGTAATTAATAAATGTTTATTTTGAAGGAGATCCATTGAGACTATGCAAATACCCTGCTTATTTTTAAACTTTTGCCTACTAATTACAATGCCTTTGGGTGGATTGAGCCTGAAGCAATCATGAATGTGCTATTCTAATTGTAATATCCCATTTTCATATTTTTTATATTTTCACTGAATTGTTGTAAGGAACAGTCATTCCTTCTTCCCTCATTTATTTATTTATTCAGTTTTTATTTATTAATATTAGTATGAAAAATGAATTTTTATTATTTGTGTTCTAATATTATTATTCATTATGTCAAATTATACAAGCTTTGCTAAATGGGGGCTCCTATGCTCCTGCATCTTTCATTATATTCTCATGCAGTTTTGTGAGCACTTCCTTACTTTCTGGAATCACAAAGTGTTCATTTTTACATTGTCCTGATCCAGTCCTGGAGTCAACTGTTTCTGGTTCTTTCATTTAGGTAATAATATTTGGAAGCCATGATATAGGTACATTGCTCTTGGGATGTTAATCTTGTAGGCTCTCTCTATGGGCAGAGCTAGGAAATAAATTTGCTATTTGTAGTATGTGTAAATATATACAACACATGCTGCATTAATTTTCTTGTGTGATCCTATGTTTTTTATTGGTTAAATATCATTATTAAACATTTTCAGGACAAGGTAAAATTAAGCTGTGACTGAGTAGATATTTAATATTGTCTACGCATTCTTTAAATTGTATGCCTTATAGAGGTTGTTGTTACTTTACACACTGGTTACTTCCTCAAATATTTATAAGATAGCTGTCTTGTGTATTTTTATTTTGAGAGAGATTTGAGCTAGTGCTTAAGTATGAGAAAAGAATTATCTTTATTTAGAAAATACACCCTCAAACCTCGAATCCCACAGTCGAACTAACTGGCTTTTTCAAGTTACAAATGAAGCAGAAAAATTGAAAATGGAAAGAAGTCCAAATACCGGAACCTAAGTGTCTCCAGAAGTTCCCTGGAAAATTGGAAGTTTTAAAGTTGAATCCTATAAAGATTATAAGCCATCAAATATTGGCAGTTTCATTCACTGCAAATTGATAAAAGTGGGTGTAGAAGTGTTCCTACCTCTAGGCTTTCACCATCTTAGAGGAATCTGTAGTTCAAAGATGTGAGCTTCCTTCTTGGGTACAAAGGTGAACCAAGCCAACCAATGTGAGAAAGAAAGCTTGACGGGTCGACACCAAACTACTTCCTGAGCGGGGGCTGCACTGAGAGAACATGGGCCAGCAGAGTGTTTTCACCTCCGTGTATTCGCAGCATGGTTTACATACTGCCATCTGTGACAGACGATTTGAGAAAACAGTCATTATTTTTTGATCCTCTCAAATCTTAATATTTCAGCATCTTTGAGATTTAACACTACTGGGGATTTTTTTAATCCGTTCATCCTAAAAAGTTATTGAGGACCCTAAGAAGAAACCAGGCAGGCCTCATGGTATCCTACCCGTGGATATTGTAAGCATTAACACTGAGCCTTTATTATCTAACACATCTAATTGTGATTCTGGTGCCTGACAAACTCTATTCCTATGGACTTGAAGGCCATGAAAGAAAAATTACATAAACAACAGAGAAGATACAAGGGAAATTAAATAGATGTGGTCTCTATTTATATCTATCCTTCTGTAAACAAAGAATTTGAATTTAATGTTTTTTCCTTGTTAACTAAAGAACTGAGAAGCCAATGATTATGTGGTAAAGTGTTTGCATTTTTTAGCAGTTTCTGCCTCCTAGGAAAAATCTGCCAGGTCTAGTAGAATGTCGTAGTACTGGTGTATCTGAGAACAAATAGTAAAGAGATGTGTTACTATAGCTGAAATAGAATCTCAAAATCATTTTTAGTCTTTTCTAACTGTTAACCAAATCTAGATGGAGCAACAAGAACCTCTGATTAGCTATGTAAAAATGCTGATTTCTTATGGAATACTATTAGTTTCTGGAGGTCAAAGATTTCAAAAAGATAGAGTGAAACCCCCTGGAAGTGAGGCTAAAAATCTATCCTACATTCTGTTGTTGGATCTTTTTAAAAAAAACTTATCCTCAGAATACAGCCTAAACACATTATTATGATCAGTTTCTGCTTTGTCAAACAGTTATTGACCACTGAGTATAAGCAAGGGATACAGAGCCATGTTATGTAACACATGAATCGTTAAATAAATGATATTAAAATTAAGTTGGGAATATAACTGTAGTGGGTTGGATAGCCTCCCCTCCCCAGAGTCATGTTCCTCTGAGAACCTCAGAATGTGACTTTAGTTGGAAATAGCGTGATTGCAGATGTAATTAGTTAATATGAGATCATACTGGAGCAGAGTGGGCCTTGAATCCAATATGACTGGTGTCCTTGCAAGAAAAGGGAGGAGTGCCGTGTGAAGACAGAGGCATAAACTAGAGTGATGTGTCGACAAGCCAAGGAATCCCAGGGCTCACCCACCAGAAGCTGAGAGAAAGGTATGGAACAGATTCTGCTTCTAGAGCCTTCAGAGAGGTCATAGCTGTTTTGACACCTCGATTTCAAACTTGTAGCCTCCAGAACTGGGAGCAAATACATTTCTGTTTTAAGCCACCAACTTTGTGGTTCTTTGAGGCAGCAGCCTTAGAAAACAAATACATAGTCATGAAAATGCTCCCATTATTAAGAACTAGCTGTGTTTCAGGTCCTGGTCTTAGAGCCGTTTTCTTCTTTAGAGTATTATCACTATTACCCTTGCAGGAGCAAATGGAGAATCAGGGAAGTTGAGTGACTTGCCCACTGTCACTCAGCAAGTAGCTCTAACCCTTGTCAGTGCGACTCCAGTGACCATTCTCTTAGTCATGGGAAGAGGCCTATCTAGGCAGGCAGAAGGCAGTGGCAACAGCCCAGATGTCCACAAAGGGCAGCATGGAGGAAAAGGCCCTGGTGCAGCCATATAATGGAATGCCGCACAGCAATACAAAGGAGCGCACTGCTGCAACGTGCTGAGGTGTGTTCGGGACCCAGATGCATTGTACTGAGTTAAAGAAGCTGCACAGTAGAGAGTACATACTACGTGGCTCCATACGTATAAAATTCTAGAGTGGGGAAAAACTAATGTATGGTGGGAAAAAAAGCCCAAACAGTGGGTGCTCTGTTTGGAAGTGGATGCCGAGGTCCCTGACCTTGGTGGTTTGGGGAGCTAGTTGTGGTTCCAGGACATGCTCCTCACGTACGGGGTAACTATCTAGGTCAGGGGTGTCAACCTCATTTTCACCCGGGGCCATGTCAGCCTCAAGGTTGCCTTCAAAGGGCCGAATGTAATTTTAGGACTGTATAAAAATAAACTAATTCTTAACTAGGGGCAAGGAGCTCGGTGCTGCCGCTGGGTAGGAACAAGGTGCCGGGCCGGATAACACAAGGTGGAGGGTTGGATTCGGCCCGAGGGCCTAGTGTTTGCCACCAGTGATCTAGCTATACACAGCTGGGAGTGGAAGCACCTGGGAAAGCCACAAGGACAGGGACCATGCCAGTTTGACTTACCATCATTTTCCAGCGATTGCCACTGTACCTGGCTCATAAACACGTACTTGTGGAATAAGAGAATCCACTCACAAACCGGCTATGTCTACATGTTGATGTTCGTTATCTCTGAATTCCTGCAATTTGTGCCACATGATTTAGCACTTGATTATACACCACAGGGTAATGTTCTGTGATGTGTGTCATTTTATCTATGCTAACATAGACAGTGAGCAAGCGGGAGAGGGGAAGAGACAGAAGGTTTACAAATTCGGAGTTCTGAGATTGCAGAGATTGTGTAGCGAACTTATATGATGGCCCTGCAGACTCTGCCCTGCTGGTTCTAGAACTGCTAGAAATTTGGGATGCAAGTTTAAGTGGGGAGACTTAATGTATCTAGCACTGCGCTGGGGGTTGGGGGTGGTAGTTCAGGAGAAGCAGAATACATGGTCTGGCCTGAAGGACCTCATAGTCTCACTGGAAAGGGAAGGTAAACAAGAATGTAGGCAACGTGCTGCCGGGAAATGTGGTAGGAATGTAACTCTCACCTCCTGGGCTCAGGGCACATAGTGCACCACTCAGCCACGCCACTCTGTCCTCCTAAGGCCAGCACTGGCTCAGGATGTTCTCCCACTCGGTCCCCCTAAGAGCCACACTAAACAGCTGGAATCCATAGGTAAGATGTACACCAACGTCTAAGCAGTTGAAGGAAGGCAGTCATGTTAAAATTAATGTATATTTCAGAGGTCAGGTGAAGGCTTCATGGAGAAGGTGAGTGGATCTGAACCTAAAGCAAGGTTCACACACAGGGGCCTGTATGAGATGCTGCCTGATACTGAAGGCTCAGAGCCTCCACGGAGACTTCAGCCTTGGAAGCTCGGATGCAAGGCTGTGCTGTGGTTGGCTCCATCCATACCAGTCATCTCACACACTGACCTCTCCTCCAAACCAAAGGTGACCCTCAGTGAGGCATGATTGTTCCTGCAGGAGAGTGGGAGGCAGGTGACCATGGACCCTGTGGAGCACAGGGCTGGGTAACAGTGGCTGGTTACAGCACAGCTAAGGTTTCTGCCTGCCCATCGAATGGGCTCGAGCAATGACTCCCCAAAGAGAAGCATGTCTGAATGGGGAGAAAACCATGGTGCTGCAGCTACTCCTCATCCCGCAGGATCCCCGGGGTAACGGGAGCTCCTCTGTGCCCAGAACAGGGCCTAAAGCTGCGTGGTGCTCACACGGTGCCTACGCTTGAAGGACTGAGCCTCCTGCTGTGACTGACTGCTTACCGTCTAGGTCTTCCCAAGGTGGAATGTGGACAGATGGTACCTTCACTTAAAAAAGAACTGTTGTACTGGCTTGTTTCGAGGCACGTCTGCTAGGAAAGGTGGAGAAGAAATTCAAAGTTCCGGCCTTTACAAGCTTTTGTAGCTACAGAACCTTGTCAAACAAGGAAAAATGAAGGCTTTTCATTTCATCATTGAAAACCAGCAGCTGTCTTTGTGCTCAGCCAGCACCAACCCTTAGTCCATAGTTCTGTTTTGCATGTTGCCTGCTTCCCAGAAGCATAGAAGGTGGCCTGATATGAAAACAAATGTCAAGGTTGTTGAGAAAGAAATGAAACTCAAAGGCGAGAGGTTTGTCTCAGGACTGATTTTCTTTCCTGCTCTTTGGTGACCCTGGGGGAGTACCCCTGCTGCCCAGCGCCACAGCCTCAGGGTCCCTGCAATGCCCTGCACTTCCACCGCTTTCTTTCGTTTTCCTCTCTGACATCCTCACAGAAAATTTACATTTTCAAGTAAGATGCTTGCTGATCTAAATCAGATATTTCCTATTGTAGTCTGAGGTTACGCAAAGGTCAGGGAGAAAGAGATTTTATTGGTAGACTCTTTACTAGACCAATTCTCCCGGCCCAGGGCCACAATGTATTATGCTGATGGATAAGATGACTTTGATTTTGAAACTGCTCATTCAAACTTTTCCAGTAAGGTCAATGTTTGTAGTGAAAACGACTCATTCTCCGCAGTAAAACCTCCCACAACTTTTTTTTTTTTACTGACTTAATGACTTTTTCTAGAAGAGATGATAGATGAAGCCAGAGGACATAGTCTGGCTATAAAAGACATTGATTTGATCAGATTTGCCAGAACACAACTGCAGGGTAAAATCTAAAAAGTGACTTGAGAAATCAAGATCATGCTGAGGCAACCACTTGGCTAGGAATCTTTTTGGCTCCTTCTTGTTTTTAAATTCTTTCATTTTGCATTTCGGGAAATGATTCTCAAATTAAAGCCAAACTCCTGAATGCAAAAAGATAAATCAAATGCCACTTGCTACAAATTCTGATGATTTTCCTTGCATGAGTAACCAAGAGCTAATTTCTCATATAATAGTAATTTTGCCTCTTAATAAGAAACATAATTAATTGAGTTCTGTGGAAGCCAGTTTTAGTTGAATTAAAGGAAGAATGTTTTAGAGTCAGAAAGGACCTCCAAGAACATTTAGTGTAATCCCTTTATTTTATGGCACACGAGGAGCGTGATGATCTGCAGCTCACCCAGGGCTCTCGCAGGTGTGTCAGTTCTACTGCCAGCAGCGCTGTCTGCCGTTACTTACACAGGCTATCCCAAGAGTGAGATTTGATTCCTTACAGCTAAGAGATGAAAACACAGAAATCACACCACATGGGTAGCATCAGCACCCAAAGGACCTCTTTATTTAAGTGTGAAAGCCAGTGAACTCTTGGAACAAATTCACCTGATGGCCTAGGCAGCTTTGTTTTTAGAAGAGATTTTTGTGCTTTTTCCAATGGTGTGGAAGTCTGAACCAAGAGACGGAACCCAGAGGAAGGCCCTGTCAGAATGAAACATGGAAATGCTGTTCATTATTAGCAACAACACTAAGAAGCAAACATTACAAGGGCTTGCTGCAATCAGATAGCCTGTGTGGTGATGGAACACAGCCGTCCACAGCCAGGCACGCCTGCATGCCCCAGGGCATGACGCAGATGACCCCTCAGAGCCAGCTATAATGCCACGGCCCCACCAAGCCCTACACTGAGCCCGACTGCTCCTTCCTCCCCTGTCATTAAGGAATTGCACGTGGTCGGGGTCTAAATCGTGGCTAGCCTTCCGGGCTGGTCTGAACTGCAGCATAATAATTCAGCTAATGGATTAATCTTAGAATGCTGCAAATAATCAAAGTCATGTATTCATTTGCATTTTTATAATAGAGACTAATTTGCTCACTGCTCTGTAATACAATAATCTGATTGCAATATGCAAAGGTTTTTTTTATTATTTTCCTTTAAGGCTTATATTAAAAAGTCTATTATTGTTCTTCTCATCTATTATTTAATGAGTGTATTCCAGCTGGACAGAGAGACAGATCTATCTGTTTTCTGTCTGACTCATTGTTGCTAACAGTTGTCAGGGAAGCAGCAACCTGCTCAGTCAATTGATGTGTTCCAGCTGTGCAACTTTGAAAATCATATTTCCACTGAAAAAAGGGTTGGCAACATTTTGTAATGCCCCTGCCATTAAAAAAAGGGTAGTTTGTTGTCAAGAAATACCAATTTTCATTTTTTTCAAAAAGATTTAAAGGTGTGATGAGTCATTCTCTTGCAAACACTACTGAGTTGTACTGAAAGGAGCTTCAGATCCGCAAAATAATTGCCAGCCTTCATGCAGAACCTTCCTGGTGGCTCCAAGTACCTACTCCCGCACCCTCCTCCTCCTCCTCCTGCCTGTTCTTCTCCTTCCTGAAAACAGCTTTGTCGATATATACTTCACAAACCATACAGGTTCCTCATTTAAATTGTACAATTTAATATTTTGTATATTTACAAGAGCTGTGTAATCATTATCATAATTAATTTTAGAACATTTTTATCACCCCAGAAGAAAACTTTGCTTTCCTTAACTACCAACTCTCTTCAGTCCCCTAGCTCATCCCTGCCCTACGCAATCACTAATCTACCTTTGGTCTCCATAGATTTGCCTGTTCTAGTCATTTCACATGAATGCAGTCGTATGATATATGATCCCTTGCGACTAGTTTCTTTCACTTAACAGTGTTTTCAAGTTTTCATTCCTGTCATAGCTTGTATCAGTACTTAATTTGTTTTAATGGCTCACATAATATTCCATTGTGTGGATGTGCTATAATTTATCTGTTGCTCTACTAATGGACATTTAAGTCGTTTTCATTTTGGGCTATTATGACTAAAGCTACTGAGAATATTGATGTACAAGTCTTTGTGTAGATGTGTTTTTATTTGTCTTGGGTATATACCTAGGAATGAAATTGCCGCATCATATGGTAACGCTTTGTTTAACCTTTGGAGAAACAGTAAAGCTATTTTCCAAAGTGGCTACACCATTTTGTGCTCTCACCAGCAGTGTCTGAGGGTTACAATTTTTTTTGTATTTCCTCTAACACATGTTATTATCTGTCTTTTTAAATTATAGCCATCTTAGTGGGTGTGTAGTGGCGAAAGTACTTAAAGCTATTTAAAAAGTATTTTAGTGATGTCTTTAAGCCCAAATGGATTCTGTGTCAGTGAGAAAGGAAAGTAGGTAACACCAACCCAGTATATTTTTCCAAAGGTTAGCTGCAGGAAGAGAGTGACTCTGTTCATTGCTCTATCTGTGTGCCTAGCGCAAGGTCTAGCACACAGCAGGCTTATAAACATTTGTGGAATTAATGAGTTCATGGCGAGCCTTCTGTGTGCTAGCATCGGCGCCAGTGTAGAGGAACACTAGCCATTATCCTACTCCCAAGGAGGTTACCTTTTTGAAGGAAAAAGATTGAAAAGCACCTAACGGAGGAAAGGGGAAGTGTACTCATTTTTACACCACTGACGCATAAATAGTAAAAACTGAGCTTCTCTCATCTTAGTCTGAGATCTCTCCAGATGGTATAACATTGTACGTGTTCTCCCCTCCCCCTTCCTTTCCCCAGCTCTGGGCTCGGAATATAATACGAGTCTTCCCCTAAAGTTCAGGCTTTTAGTGATTTGCCCATTTTGGTAATTTGTTTTCTACCTCCCCTCCCTGCTTCTTTCCTCCCTATATCCTTCTTTTATCTATCTTTCTATCTATCACTCATCTGTCTACCTACTTACCTATCTCCCTAGCTATCAGTTATCTACACCATCTTTCCTGTAACATCAATCTTATCTTACCACCTTTAAGGTATATTTTCTCTATTTTTTCAAATTTAATACATAATAACTAATTAAGAAAATATATCATCATTTACTTAATTATCTTCCTATTAAGGTTGATTTTCATTTTTGTTTTATATAATATTTTAAAGGGACCTACCTGTTCATGACTATTTCTTTACCAAATTTGAATTTTTAAAAAAGATAACACTTCAATTGAGTTCTTGCTCTTTAGGTTTCCCCTCATGGTAATTCACAAAGCCAGGCACCTCCCATCTGTAGCGGCCCATTCCCTAGGGCCTGTGAATCTGCTTCTAGGTAGCAGAAGGGGCAAGAGCATAGAAGATACTTGCTTCCTAATCCCATGGCCCAGAAGGGCCACTCATCCTTTCTGTTTTCATTCCATTGACGACACCTCACCACTTGGTCCTGCCTGCATGCGGGAAGTGCTGGCCATGTAATCCCTGGCTGGGCAGGCACTTCCCAGGAAGGCTGTATGTGTATTCTCAGAGAAAGACTGTGGATTTTGAGTGGACAGTTAGTCCTTTCTGCCATTTTGGATTGTTAGTGATGTGATCATTATTCATTTTGACAAATAGGTACAGTACCCCTGCCCCCATTGAAATATTTTTGTTTTATTTATTTCTGATTGTGAAAAAAGACATACATTTGGTCTTAATCAATTTCAGTAATCTGTTCATAAGGCTTGTTTATTATATGTAGAACCAATGTGTCTACTACTACAATTTTATGTTTTTTCTTGGACTAATTCTACCTGTCACTTTTTATTTTAATGCTTACACCATTCTGGTTAATTATTTTGACTTCTGTTACTATGTAGAGCAACTGGTTGAGACTTTATCTATGATAACATGTGAAATACCAGACAGAAATTTGCTCAATATATTTTGAAAAGATTAAGAGGGAGCCAGTAACCAAAGAAATTGGTTTTCCTCCAAGGGGACTGCAGACTGCAAAAATATATCAACTTAACTACAGGGTATTATTAAAAAAATAACAGTATTATCTGGAAATATTTTTCTTTATCACTTTTTCCTGAAGTACCTATAATATTTTGTATATATCTGCTGTTGCTTTCACAAACAATTATAATTAAGAACTCGCTATTTCTAAATGAATTCTTTGGGGGCTCCTTTTTCAAAGTCTCTAAGACTTAAGCTTTGGTTCAAAATATTTGCTGCAGCCTCTCCCACCCTCCCCCTACCAATCTAAAGCAACAAAAGAAAAGTGTTTTAGGTGTTAATATTACTGTTGTAATGCAGTTAGAGACATAGCAAAACATTTTCTCAGTCAAAATGAATCTCAAATTTAGTTCATCCCATCCTTATGTTTTCTTTGGGAAACTAATGAAGTATTAAGAACAAGAAATTCTGATGTCAGCTATAGATACTTAGTTGGAATATCTCCTAAGTGATGGACCAGGTAACCTTCACAATGCTAGGAAGGGAAGTTGATGAGGCAGAGTAAGAAAATTATGCAAGCTTCATTCATTCATTTAACATTATTAAATTACTTATTATGTGCCCAGCAGTGTTCTAGTTGGAGTCTGTCTAGATGCCTCTAGATGCATCAGAGAACGAAACACAAGTTCCTGCTTTTGAGAGGCTTACATTCTAGTGGGGTGTGACAATAGAATAAGTGAGCAAATCACATAGTTGAAATATGATGTATCCTACTTTGATTCATAAAGAGGATTTTATTAATAACTTGTAGTTACATTATAAATGTATCATCTCAGAGTAAAAATTAGCATGGGATAGGGGCTGAAATTTTAAATGAGATAGCTGGCCAGGGCAGGCCTCAGTAAGAGGGCACATTTAAAACCTGAAGGGCAGGAAGGAGCAAGGCAGACACCTATCTGAGGGAGGCAGTTTCCAACTAAACAGAACCAGTGCAAAGGCCTTGAGGCTAGGGTGTACCTATGATTTGAAGAACAGCAAAATATTCGGTATGGTTGCATTGGAGTTGGTGACGGGGGAAGCTCAGCGGGTAGAGTCAGAATAGAAATGAGATATGCTGGACAGATAACACAAAGTCTTGCAGACCATTGCTCATGGTGAGGACTTTTGACTACTTTTTTTTTTTTTTTTTTTTTTGAGAGAAATGAAGACCCATCAGATGGCTTTAAGCAGAGGGGTGACATGATTTGAATTACAATTTTGCGGAATTATCCAGGGAGTTGTGTTAGGGAATAGGTGGTAAGAAGGCAAGGGCAGAGGCACAAGGACCAGGTGAGGCTACTGCAATGTTCCAGGCACAAGATGGGGGCATATTGGACCAAGGAGGTGGCAGTGAATGTGGTGAGAAATGGTTACATTCTGGGTATTTTTTGAAGATAGAACCTACAGGAATTTCTGATGCATTGCTTATGAGGTCTGGAAGAAACAGAGGAGTCAACAGTTCTTGTATTATTACCAAAATATTTGCTGGCCCTTCTGCTGGGCCTATCCCTTTAGGAGAGTCATCCTTGATCCCCCTCCCCCCACCCCTGGCATCAGGCTTGGACACGTGACTCCCTCTGGCTAGTGAATTAGGAATGGAAGTGAGGTTCTCCTTCCTAGCAGTAACTCTAAATGCCACTATGTGGGACCTCTGTGTCCTTTGCCAGGAGAAATGCAGGGTCTCAAAGCAGGCTGCTCCTTCAGCCTGGATCCTGGAGCAGAAGATGTGAAACCGCCCACCCTCTGCTGATATGTAACATGAGCAAGTAATAAATATTGTTTTGTAAACTGCTGAGATTTTGGATTTTTTTTTTAGAGTAACATAAAGCAGCAAAAACTCAAGGATACAGATGCCTTCAAGCATTTAGTCCTGATCAACGGAAAGGATCACATTCCCACCGACTACCATGGGAAGATGATGGGAGGAGAAGGTATTAAAGGGAAAATTGGGAGTTTAATTTTGAACCTGTTAAATCAGAGATGTCTGTCATAGCATCCAAATAAGAATATTGAGTAGACAATTGAATATAAGAAACTAAAATTCAGGAGAGAGGGCCAAGATAGAGATAAAAATTGGGGGTTCAGCAGCACAGGGTTGGTAGTTTCTAAGGCCATAGGATCAGCTGAGATTGCCATATACATGGTTGATAAATATGCAGAGAAGAGAAGGGTGCTGTGAGAAGTCGTTATGACCTCATCAAGAGTGTCTTCTCTTGGTGGGGGAGCTTGAGAAGAAATGTGAGGAAGGAAATCACCTACAACAAATATCGTTCATTCTTTTGTGCTTTTTTTTTTCCTAAGGGGAGCCAAGAAATGGGCAATTAAAATTGGATTCAGAAGTTGGAATAACTGAGGGCTTTTCTAATAGGATAAAAACCTCAGGGCAGATGTTTTTCTTAAACAGTTGAGCACAATCCTTTTATCTCCTGTGTCTTGTTTCTCAGGTTTATTGAGTGGAAAGAAACTAGCATTTATCATGTATTTAAAATATGCACACTCACATATTCATTTACTCTTCATGACAGCATTGTGAAGTAACTATGATTACCTTTCGGGGTCTCTGAAAGGTGAAGTGACTTAGTTAATGTCACACAACTCATACATGGCACAGCTGAGATTCAGTCCTTCATCTCACTTTTGACAATAAGCCTGCATTTTTTTCTCCATGGAAATTGCTTTCCAAAACAGGGAGAAAATTTCATGAATATTTCCTCTATTGTTTCTCTACTAGCAAAGTACAATATGAGAGAAAATTGCTGATGGCAGGTGACTCTGCATTCCCTATGCCATTATCCAATGTTTACCAGTAAGCCATGTTCTGCTACCATTGACTCCAAATTAAACATTTTTACTCAACCTGAAATGTGAATTGTAACTCACCACTAGTGCTGTCTGGAAAGCACCAGCAACAGCTGGTTGGATCTGGGCACCAAATATCAGGTGAAAATGTCAGCCTTTGCTTTGCTCAGAGGCAGGCAGCCAATTACCAAACGAACAGATTGCTTTAAAGTTTGGGAGAGATTTCAGACATTCACAGTAATGATTAAATATGTGTAATGTAAAGCTTAAAGTGATATCTTAGTGCAAAGGCCACTTCTGTTCTTATTGTTTATTAAAAAAATCCCTACCACCCACAAACAGCAGATAAATCAAGTGGCCGTGGCTGGGTTCTCACATTATCAGCCTCTGTGATAAATTTTTTTTTAAAAAAGACAATGAATTGTGCAGCTGGAGGCCTAAACACTCATCAAGCACTGTCTTATTTTAAAAATTACAGCAATACCCAGTTTCTGTTGAAATATAAAGAAATGTGTAAGGATATAAATGAGAACATTTTTGAAGGTTATAGTAACTTCTGCTATTTTAATATCAACAGTGATTTCTAATGGCCTGCCAGTCGACCCAGGACTTATTAAAGTGGTATGGCTCACTGGGGAGCCTAACCTGGCAATGTGGACATTTGTGTGAAGGCTAGTGAGCTATCAGAAAATGGGGCTTTCTTAAGTTCCTCGCATCCTAAAATTACATGATATACTTAGGCACTATGAGAGAATGAATAAATCTCACATTTGTAGTGGACTGTAATGGCTAATTGGATCTGTGTATTAAGCCTTTCAACCCCTCTTCTGGGAAAGATTCTGACCACAGAAATGGCCATGTGACCCAAGCGAGGCCAGTCAGACGCCTTCCTTGGGACTACACTGGTTTTTGATGGCTGGAAAAAACACATTCTTTCTTTGTGGTAGGGTTGCCAAACTCTCGGTCACCCTGTTTCTGCCGCTCAGGGAAGGCCTGTCTGTGGGAGGAGATAAGGAGATTGGCCAACACATAAAAATAAGCTGAGATGAGATGAGATAAGAGAGAGGTATTGAGTTCAGTCCCCAATTCCAAAGGCTTCTGAAACTCATCCATACATCCTGCAAGCATCAACTTTTCAAAATTGCTCTGCTGTATAAAGTCCACTAATTTTTGTACTTCACTGTGATTGAACAGATCAATTGCTGCTATAAATTGCTACTATAAAAATATCAGTTTATCACTATAAAGATGTTTGGTTAGTTTGGTGATTTAGTGCAGGCTGCTGTAAAAAGATACCATAGACCTGATGGCTTCCGTAACAGACATTTATTTCTTGTAGTTCTGGAGGCTGGCCAAGTCCAGGATCGAGGTCCCAGCAGGGTCGATGTCTTGTGAGGTCTCTATTCTTGGGTTGCAAATGGGCACTCTCTTGGTGTGTCCTCACGTGACAGAGAGAGATAAGACCTGGTCTCTTCCTCTTCTTATAAGGACACAAATCCCATGAGGTGGATGACACCCTCATGATCTTATCTAAACCTGATCACCTCCCAAAGCCTTCACCTCCAAATACCATTACATGGGAGGTTAGGGCTTCCACATATGAACTTTGGGTGAGTACAAACACTCACCTCTAACACTTGGGGAGAGATCTTACAGTAAAATAGAGGAGGGCAGGAAGAGGGAGGGAGTAAGGAATGAACAAAGGGAAGAAAGAAATAAAACAATGAAAATTTCTGTTCCCATCAGAAATTTTCCCTTCAAATTACATGGATCAGTAAATTCTCTTTTTTTGTTTCATCTATTTTAAATTGGGTTTATGTTGCCAGTAAATGGTTAATTCACTATTCCTTTGAAGGTGCTACAAAGATTATTTCATTGCATGGCATTACATAATTAAAGAATTAGGGATACTTTTTTCTTTTTTTTAAATTATATTTTATTGATTATGCTATTACAGTTGTCCCATTTCTTGCCCATCAGTCCCCTCCACCCTTCACATCCCCTCCCACACACATTCCCCCTTTTAGTTCATGGCCATGTGTCATAAGTTCTTTAGCTTCTACTTTTCCCACACTATCCTTGCCCTCTCCCTGTCTGTTTTCTACCCACCGTCTGTGCTACTTATTCTCTGTACCTTTCCCCCTCTCTCCTCTTCCCTCTCCCCTATTGCTAACCCTCCATGTGATCTCCATTTCTGTGTTCCTGCTCCTGGTCTAGCTGTTTGCTTAGTTTGCTTTTGTTTTAGGTGTGGTTGTTAATATCTGTGACTTTGCTGTCTTTTTACTGTCATATTTTTATCTTCCTTTTCTTAGATATGTCTCTTTAACATTTCATGTAATAAGGGCTTGGTGATGATGAACTCCTTGAACTTGACCTTATCTGAGAAGCACTTTATCTTCCCTTCCATTCTAAATGACAACTTTGCTGGATAGAGCAATCTTGGATGTAGGTCCTTGCCTTTCCTGACTTGGAATACTTCTTTCCAGCCCCTTCTTGCCTGCAAGGTCTCTTTTGAGAAATCCACTGACAGTCTGATGGGAATTCCTTTGTAGGTGACTCTGCCTTTATCCCTTGCTGCTTCTAGAATTCTCTCCTTCATTTTAATCTTGGCTAATGTAGTTATGATGTGCCTTGGTGTGTTCCTCCTTGGGTCCACCTTCTTTGGGACTCTCTGAACTTCCTGGACTTCCTGGAAGTCTATTTCCTTTGCCAGGTTGGGGAAGTTCTCCTTTATTATTTGTTCAAATAAGTTTTCCACTTTCTGCTCTTCCTCTTCCCCTTCTGGTACCCCTATAATTCAGATGTTGGGACATTTAAAGATGTCCTAGTGTTCCTAAGCCTCTCCTCATTTTTTTGAATTCTTGTTTCTTCCTTCTTTTCTGTTTGGTAGTTTCTTTCTTCCTTCTGGTCCACTCCATTGATTTGAGTCCCAATTTTCCTCCCATCACTTTTGGTTCCCTGTGCATTTTTCTTCATTTCATTTATTGTAGCCTCTATTTGTTCCTCTAATTTGTGACCAAAATCAACCAATTCTGTGAGCTTCCTAATCACCAGAGCTTTGAACTGTGCTTCTGATAGGTTGACCATCTCCTGGTCACTCAGATGAATTAGCTCCGGGGCTTGGTCTGTTCTCCCTTTTGAGCCATCCTTGGTGTTTTTTTTTGTTGTTGTTTTTGTTGTTTTTGTCTGGTCGCAGCTGTTACATAGTGAGGGGTGGAGCCTTAGGCATTCACCAGGGCGGGGCAGCCCAGTAGCTGGGTTGTGATGCTGGATGTGGGGGTGGGGTCTGAGAGGGAACAATAGCACTTGTTCCACTCTCTGCCAGATTTCAGTCTCTTCCACCGCTTCCCCCAAGCAAACTGGACCCCTCTGGTGCTGTTTCACGGGTGGGTGGGCCTTTGCACACTCCAGGACCCTGTGGGTCTCCCCAATGAACTCTTTTGTGAGGCTGGGACTCCCTCCCGGCACCTGAGCCCCTACAAGTATTTTCAATGGGTGCTTTTAGGCTTCACTTCCTGGCACTGGGGCCCTGTGTTGCACAGTCTGTCTTGCTGCTCATTTTCGCCTGGTTTATCTGTGTGTGAATGTGTGTCCACGGTCCGCTGCCTTGTGCACCCCGCTTGGCCTCCTGGTGATTGGCAAAACCACCACCTGTGGGCCTGGGGTGACTGTCCGCCCAGGACCACCACTGGCTTATCCTGCCATGACCCCTCCCCTACCTCCACTGGCTGCTGACTGCACCCCTCTTACCAGTCTGGGTGAATTGTTGTTGTCCAACTCCCATACAATTCACTTTTCTCTCTGTCCTGGTTGGGTTTTCTTTTTTTTGGTTTTATATTTTTGTTGTCCTTAATCTTAGTTGTGAGTGGATGCACAGCGTGTCCAGCTATGCCTCTATCTTGGCTGGAAGTTAGGGATACATTTCTAATGGGAATTTCTCTAAATTGTTAGTACTCTAATCCAGTGATTCCCTTTCATAAAATTTCATAAACCCCAACTGTAATCTTTGTCCTAATTGGGTAAACATTGAAAATCCCAGAAAAGAGCAATGGAAATTCAAAATGAAATAAAAGGAAATATTAAAACTTAATTACTAAGTAAAAATATGGGCCAATATAGGTTTTAGAAGATGTTGATTAAAGATGAAAGTAGTAAAAGTGTAAAAAATGTAAACTTTTAGGGAAAGTTCTTCATTTTTTATGAAGTTAATTTTACATTCCACTTCAGTACAACAGGACTCTTTCTCCCATATTTCTCTTATTATTTTTTCATGTTAATGTTCTACTCTGCCTCATGGAGAGGATGTTATTAATAATTTGTAGTTACATTATAAATGTATCATCTCAAAGCCTGGGGTTTGATTAATGTCCCCTCTATGGTTAAAATCCTGCCAGCTGGCTTCTTGCTTAGGCAGGAGGAAAGTAAACTAAGAAAGTAATGAATGAAGCAATGCAATTTTAAAAATGACCACATCGTTCTGGCTTTAATTTGAGTTAAAAATGAGACAAAAAAATTGGAAGTGTTAGAATGTTTAGAAAAAATAAGCAATAAAGGAAATAAATTTCCAAACAAAATTAAAGTGTATAATCTAAGTTGACAGATGCAATTACAAGAAAAAAATTAGACTATTCCTCATTTGGAGAACACTTAGTAGAGTATATGCTGATTTCTCAAAGCATTACATTTTTCTAACTCTGTAAAAATGATAGGAATCCTTCATGCATATCATTTCTCATAGAGATGAAGTTAGCTGTTGTTTGGTTACAAATAAAAAATTGGAATCCTCATGCACTGCTGGTGGGGATGTCAAATGGCATAGATATTGTGGACAAGAGCTTGTCAGTTTTTCAAAAAGTTAAACATAGTTATCATTTAATTTAGCAATTCCACTCCTAGGTATATTCCAAGAGAAATGGAAATGTGCACACAAAGCTTGTACATGAATATTCTTGGCAACATTATTCATATAAGCTGAAAAATGAAACAACCAAATGTCTATTAACTGATGGATCGATAGCCAAAATGTGGTGTGTCCATACAATGAAATATTATTCATTTATAAAAAGGAATGAAGTAGATACATATGACATGAATGAACCTTGAAAAGATTATGCTAAGTCAGCAATTTTCAACTGGTATGTTGCAAGAGGCATACTGATGTGCTGCAAGAATTTTTAAAATGTAATACCTGACTGTTTAGTCAGGGGCACTGATGTCTTTTCCCTTAGACTGTCAAATTAAAAAAGTGACAATACCCTACACAACAAAAGCCACCCAGTATGAATGCCCTGTCTTGAACCATAAATATATAGGTCATATAATAGAGTTGCATCCTATTGGTCATGTTGCATAATAAGGTTGTGTTTGATTGGTTAATTCTCGGTACCAGAAATCCTTATATACAAGTATAGATACCTGATTTTTTTAAAAGTTACCTTGGAGCAAAAAGGGTAGATAATTACTATTATAATTTTTTCTTGTAAATCAAAATTATACCTGTTTTTTATCAGATTGGCAAAAACCATATTTTTTGGTGTGCTGAAGAATTTTAGTAATTAGTTTATGTGTTCTGAGATGAAAAGTGTTGAAAATTTTTGTGCTAAGTGACAAAAAGCCATATGAAATAGCCAAATATTATATGATTCCAGTTTTATGCAATGTCCATACTAAGCAAATCCATGGAGCTAGAAAGTAGATTATTGGTTGTCTGGGGTTTAGGAGATAGAGAGAAGGAAGAGTGACTGCTAATGAGTCCGAGGCTTCTTTCTTGATTTACTATAATTAAATGGTATAAAACATACTGGTATTTAATTGCAGCAATGATAGCACAACCTTATGTTAAAAGCCACTGAATCATATACTTTAAAATGCCAAATAATATGGTATATGAATTATAGCTCAATAAAGAAATAAACTATATAGAACAGAGTGAGGATCATTTTTGAGCTCCCACAAAATTTACAGGTGCCACATTTAGCAGGGACCTAAGTGAATAACAATTATCTGTCACTAAAGTTCATGTTCTGTTCTGACTCATAACAAAAGGGCAAGGCTGTATATTATCTTCCTTTTACAGATGAGGAATGGAGCTGGCTCAGAGAGAATATGTGACTTGCCTGGGGTTTCTTGGCTGCAGACTAACTCTAGACCTGAGAAAATGAATTATGCTTGGGAACACAGATCTTGTGAATTGCACCCAGGGTTTCCACTGCTCCCTATTGCCTTGGCCCTGAGCTCAGTAGGATCTCAATCACCACTGCAGGATGTTTGGTCTATTTGTGAACTTCAGTGCCATGATCAGAGTCATTCAGTGTTATAGGAGAGGATCATGAGAAATGAGAATGGCATCACCCATACTGACCTATGCCAAACCCACTCCTTGACCATTTTGTTGGACTAGGGAATGGGAATTCGGTGTGGGACAATGAGTCAGAAAGGCATGAAAGAACATAGTTCTGGGGTGCCCTCTCTGATGGGGGTGAAGGGTTGGAGAACTGAGCTTGCTAAAAAGAGAGCTAGAAACCTGCTTATGCACCCCTTTCCCACCTCATGCACTGAGGCCTCCTGCCTTTTGGGATCACCCCTCTGCACATGCCCAAGCCGAGCTGCCTACCAGAATTTCTGCTTTCAGCAGATGATCTGTAGGAGAATTCTTAAGTTGTGTGGCTATTTGCTATATGGGAAGTGAAATGCTGAATTGACTAATTGTCATGATGGATTTGCTAGATAGAGAGAAACTAGCATCGGGGTTTTATTTAAGGGAATGTTGAGCCAACATGATGCCTGCCAAAATTGCCTTTCTCTAATGAAAAGCCATATATGCCTCTGGGTAGCTCTGAAGACTGCAAATTATTTCCTTCCCTTTGAGGTACCTGACAAAGTTAAAATGTTCTTGGTTTGCAACATGTCAATAAAGTACATTAGTTGGATGATGAGTACCTAAGTGATGAAAGATAATTTCAGCTATGAGAAAAGCAACAGAGATGGAAACAAACTTGTATCAGTGGGGCACTAAAGAGGTGAGATGAGTATCTCTGAGGTGAGGAAAGCAAAGCTAACGGCATACTTTTCCGATAGTTCTTCTGTCCTCTCAGATACCTGATAGTGTTCACATTTCTATAATAGCAATCAGCTCCCAAGTCTTGTGTCTCCACATAAGATTCCTGAGACTTCCTCAAGGAGAGAAAGAGCCTGAGTAGGAAGGAGAAGGGGGCGGGTCAAGCCAAACACCCATGGTGATGGCTTAGAAAAAAGGAAATATAAATTAGGATCTTTTTATAACCCTTAAAGGCAAAACAGGATAGAGTAACCTGTGGGTCTTGAATCATTCATTCATTCATTTATTCACTTGTTCATGAAATACTTATGGAACTATGCATCAGACATTTTTCTAGCCATTGGAGATACAATTAGGAAGACAGAACAAAACCCTGGCTTCAAGATCTCATAGTCTCCAGGCTCCATTTTTAGAGATTGTTTGTTTTTACAGTTGCCCTAAAGTTGGGCCTTTTACAAAGTGGGGCAAAGTAGGTTTACAGTTGTTCATATGGAAAATAACATAGGCAGGAAAATTTCAAATATTTCATGCAGCAACATTTTCACTGATATGTCCCCTAAAGCAATGGAAATAAAGGAAAGAATAAACAAATGGGATCTCATAAAAATAAAAAGCTTCTGCACGGCTAAAGAGAACAGTATTAATATAAAAAGAGAACCGACTATATGGGAAAACATATTTTCCAATGATACCTCAGACAAGGGTTTAATCTCCAAAATATATAAAGAACTTACATGACTCCACTCTAAGAAGACAAGTAACCCAATTAAAAAATGGGCAAAGGACTTGAACAGACACTTCTCCAAGGAGGACATACAGAGGATCCAGAGACACATGAAAAGATGCTCAATATCGATAGCTATCAGAGAGATGCAAATTAAAACCACAATGAGATACCACTTCACACCTGTTAGAATGGCCATTATAAACAAAGCAACAAACAACAAGTGTTGGAGAGGTTGTGGAGAAAAGGGGACCCTAGTGCACTGTTGGTGGGATTGCAGACTGGTACAACCACTATGGAAAGCAGTATGGAATTTTCTTAGAAAACTAAAAATGGATCTACCTTTTGATCCAGCAATTCCACTGCTAGGATTATATCCTAAGAACCCTGAAACACCAATCCAAAAGACCTACGCACCCCAATGTTCATAGCAGCACAATTTACAATAGCCAAGTGTTGGAAGCAACCTAGGTGCCCATCAGTAAATGAATGGATCAAAAATTATGGTACATTTACACAATGGAATTCTATGCAGCAGAAAGAAAGAAGGAGCTCCTACCCTTTGCAACAGCATGGATGGAACTGGAGAGCATCATGCTAAGTGAAATAAGCCAGGCAGTGAAAGACAAATACCATATGATCTCACCTTTAACAGGAACCTAATCAACAAAAGAAACAAACAAGCAAAATATAACCAAAGACACTGAAATTGAGAACAGACTGACAGTCACCAGAGGGGAAAGGGGAGGGAAGATCAGGGGAAAAGGTGAAGGGTTTACAGGAACAAGTATAAAGGACACATGGATGAAAACTAGGGGGGTGGAAATGGGAAGGAAGTGGGGAGGGCTGGGGGGGTGGGCTGGGATGGGAGTAAAAGACAGAAAGCTGTACAAGAACAACAATTAAATAAAAAAATATTAAAAAAGAATTTAAAAAAGAAAATAATACAATAATTAATAAATAGTAGAAGAATAAACTCTGTGTTTGGTGTACTCACAACTATAAACCTACTTTTTGCTTCACCCTGTAATTGAATCTTCAGTTAAGTACATTTTTGAGAAATGAGAATTTGACTTTATCAGAAAAGTGAAGAGAGAGACATACCTATAAAGTATTCAAGAATGGAGGGTTTGTGTAGGCAGATAGAACACATGAAACATTCTGCATGAAGACACAGAGGACTGGTGCGTCAGTGGGAAATGTTAAGCAAGTCCTTTTGGCTGACAAACGATGGATGGAGGGGAGTCGTGGGTGATGTGGCTGGAAAGGTAAGACTTGTGGTGAAAGTCAACTACACATACACACTCACACATATACATACGATACATACATACATACATACACACTCGTGCATGTGCATATAATACACACACACAGACACACACACACACACACACACAAACTCTCCTTTGGTGGAAAGGACAAAAGTAATGACTTCACCTCCTGTGGGAGGGGAATTTTCTGTTAAAAGCACATCTCAAGGCATTACTGAAATTTACTTCCAAATTCACATTTATCCACCCACTTTTAGTTTTCCATGACTGCCAGCTGGCTGTGAAATAGGTTTTGGCAGGAGTGAGAGAGCTGTGACTATAGAAATCCATCACTATACTAGAGCAAAGGAATTGCTTATGATCACAAGGATATATATCCTTATCCAATACAACATGTAGTTTTTATACTGCAGTTTTACTTATGGGGGAAAAAAGCCTTCCGTGGAGCTCAGAAAACGAATGTGTTATGAAGGGAAGTTTACTTCAAGGACATGCTCAGAGTGCCTAGCAGTGTCCTTTTTGAGCATCTGTTGGAGAGTCTACCCTGATAATCTGCCCCACCTCATCCTAAATGTCAGGGAGTGGCGGCAGGTCTGGATTTATCTGAATTGCTTACTTGCTTTGCTTCTGCTTTTGCTTACCTCTAATAAGGAGGGCTTGAGGCACTGGTCTTTTGAGTAGTAATTACACACTTATTTATTTAGTCTTCTTCTTGACTGTTTCTATTTCTTGTGTTACGAGTATGAACTCAGTCCATAAACCCAACCTGAATGAAACTGTAAACTAAAATTGTATTAACTCTGAGCCTGTAGGTCTGGGTGGGGGGGGTGTTGTGGCAGCAGTGGGGGGGGGCGAGTCATGGTGGAGGATTAAACTTTAGAACCTGCTGGGGTTCTCACTTTAGGGAATTGCCTACTGACCTGGGCCCTCCCCTGCTGCTGGCCTTATTTGGGGTATGAACATCATTTCCTGCTGAGAGCCCCAGGGAAGTGCTAGGAGGGGCCCCTCTGCTCCTTAGGCTCAGAGTCTAAGTCTTTTTCCACTTAGCCCTTGCCATCCCTAGAAACAGGGAGTTAAGAATTACCTTTCTAGGTGTTTTCCTCAGAGACACTTCCTGTGTTTCTCTCCCCCTAGAATACACAGCATACCTGACAAATAAGTTTAGGCTTTTGAAAACAACAACCGGGAAAGGAAAGGATCTTATAGGCTCTTTTGCTTTCCCCTCCACCACAACCCTCCTCGGGGTAGAGAGGGCACAGAGCCCCTTCCCCTAATCTGATCTCTGAAGGCAGCAGTCACAGCCAATGGGGAGCCATAATGCTTGCTCCTTTTCTAAACGTTGGAAACAACCCAAATTCCATCAGCTGGTGGACAGATAAACAAATGATGGTACATCCATACAGTGTGAATGATATATTCATCCATGAAAAGGAATGGAGTACTGATACTTGCTATAATGTGAATGCACTTTGAAAAGATTATGCTAAATGAAAGGAGCCAGTCACAAAAGAGCTTAGATTGTATGGTTACGTTTAAATGAAATATCCAGAATAGGCTGATCTACACAGACAGAAAGTAGGTTAGTGGTTGCCTAGGGCTGAGGGAGCTGGGAGTGACTGCTGAAAGGTAAGGTTTTCTGTTGGGGTGGGGGGATAAAAATGTTCTAACATGGATTATGGTGATGGTTTCACAACTCTTTGAATATATTAAAAATTGTTTAATTGTATACTTCAAATAGGTGAATTGTATGGTATGTGAATTATATTTCAGTAATACTGTTACCAAATAAAAGGAAGGTGTCAACTGTCATTTTCTGACCCTGCTGTTTGCACTATCATCAAAGAAGTGGACGTTATCCGTTGGGCACATGTTTCATTAATGTTCATGTTTTTTTGTTGTGAATTCCTGGTAACTGACTGTTCTTCCAAGCAGATCACTTCTCCAGGATGCAAAAAAATCTCTCAGAACAAATTGTGCCACTAGTTTTCTCTCCAGGCTCTGAAAAGAACAGAGGGAGCAACCTTTCCAACTTAACCCATAGAGCTTACTCTGAATGCTAAGGGGCCAACTTTAATTTGCTAAAATTGTGTGACTTTGATAATGTCTACATCATGGATCTATGAATGTTGCAGTTGGAAGAGATCCTGGAAACAATACGCCCAGTGGTTTTCAAATGTGTTCAGCAGGTAGCCCTGGCTGGGTAGCTTATAGCTGGTGAGAGTGTTGTCCTGATACACCAAGACTGTGGGTTGGCTCTCTGGTCAGGGCACATACAAGAAGCTACCAATGAATCATAAATAAGTAGAACAACAAATCCATGTCTCTCTCTCTCTCTCTCTCTCTTTCTCTCTAAAATTAATAAATAAATGTGTTCAGTAGAATCTATTGCTGAAGAGCAGGGGCCTCAGAGGCAACCGTGGGAGAGAACTGGGGGCTTCTAAATTGGGCAGAGTGGGTCCCTACGTCTGCCTGAATCAAGACAGCCCTCATTCATCTGATATAAACACTGGGGTTTCAGTGAGATTTTGTCTGAAGAATTCAGCACCTAACACATGTTTGAGACTTTTCCAGTCTCTAGTTCTACAGGGAAGGTGAACAAGGTCCAGGGGCGCAGAGTCCACGTATCCATTTGGTGGCAGAGCAGTGTCTGGAATCATGCACGACTGAGGATGAACAGGGTACTTAGTGTCACAGAATCTGGCATATGAAGCTTGCTTTCTCAAGACTCTACTGCTCCTGCACAGAGAAGGCAAGGGGGCATGACACATGAGTGCATGGGTCCCGGAGACAAGTGGTCTGAACTTGAACCCAGCCCCACCTTATGTCAGCTGTGTGATCTTAGCAAGAAACTCATTCCTGCCCAACCCTGGCTTCCTCACGTGTATAACAGGGCTAATGAGAGTGCTTACCCAAGAGGATTAAATGAGCTGATGTCAAGTGTTTAGCATATAATTGCAGCCTAATAAATAGTAGCTATTATTATATCATGTCAATACAGACTCTCCATGGACTTTGGTCTCCACAAGTTCACTGGCAAAGAGCCTGCACCCCTGTGAAACTTTCATCCCCAGCCTGCCTTGACTAAAAATCTGAGTTGATTTCCCATGGCCTGTCTCTCCAGTACTCCTATAGCTAGAGGATTTGACCTAACTGTAAGATTTTTCATTTGTTTTAGTTGAATTTCACCTACCTTTTTGGATCACTTATTTAAAACTGTTGTGCTAATATCCAAATCCAAATGGAAATGCTGTGGCCAAGAGTGTGTGACAACAAGGTCCCATTAGGAACCCACTCCCAGTCTGGGAGTTTCCCAGGGACCATGCACAGGATGCTGTTTGGTGGGTGGTGCCAAGTCACCCTTTTGTCTGTGTTTCAAAATGTGGTTTGTTGCTTGCACATCTTTTTTTCATTTCTCTCCTGCTTTGCTCCGCCCCTATGAGGCCCAATTCCAAGTATTTTCCTTCTTTTTTTGCTTTATTTTCCAAATAAGCTCTGGCTTTCTCCTCCTTGAGCACGTAGCATCTTACTATAGGTTTCTTCTAAGTTGGCTCCCATTAAGCTGAACACCTATGAACTTCCCTAGTAAGGCATAAACAGCCCTCACCCCACCTGCTGGCCACTCACCTCCAAATACAAGTTGACTGCAAAAGTCAACTCCTATGACTTTTTAATATTCAAAGTTAAGCCACTGACCTACTAAAATATGTCCACTATTTCTTGGCTTTGAGTACTCTTTAGTGCTAATATCTAAACATTTCTTGTTTGATAAGATAACACATATACCTTTGTGAAAATACAAAAATCATCTGTTGCAACAAGACCAAGGTACAGCCAGAGTCATAAAGCAAACGTAATGCACTCACTGGGTTCACCTTGTAATTTATGCACTTGCATGCGTACACACACAGTTCGGTTGAGTTTTTCGAAATAAAAATGGAGGTAAATCAATCTTTCCCCTACTCTGCTAATGATTTTGTAGTTAGTTCCCTCTGCCACTGAGAATGTGCCCATTAAATGACTTAAAGCATTGCTTTTTTTAAAGGGCACCCATTGATTTCCTTAGCATCCTGATGATTGACTTTGTTAGCTGGACAGACAATTAGATTTGGGGCAATGATAAAGGGCATGTCATCACTTCTCTTATTTTACAGATGGGAAAAACAACTGCCAGTGAATGTAAAATTGATCCCAAATTACAGAGCATTAAGCCTCAGGGTTGGGACCAAGTCTTCTTTGTCTCATTCAAGCCCCAGAAGATCCCATATCTGCGTCTTAACCACCTGGGAAGTGCTTTAAAAACAACATCAATAAGCAAACAGATGCCCTGGAAAACTGGACAGATTTGGAATGAGAGCCGGTCCAGAGTGGGGCTGGGGAATCTGTGTTTTGGGATGCTCCCCGGATGACTGTGAGGCACTCTCAGGTTTAGGAACAACCATTCAGAAATGCTCTCTAGAGCACGTCACAATGAAATTCTGCTCATGTCAGTAATAAAATATGTTTTTCAATTGTTGTTTTTCTTCCTTTATTATCAGAGCTGGAGGTAACTTCGAAAAATTTAACCACTCCCTAATTTTACAATTCGAGAAAGAAAAGTGAACCCCTGAGAAGGTGTCTCATCCAAACAGTATGAATTTCTGGCTTACTGACTCCTAATCCAGCACCTGTTTCCTCTTTCTAATGAAGTCTCCAAGGAAAAATAAAATAACTTAAAGCTTTGAAATTCTGTCAAATGTTTGTATAGAACACAGTGAAGAGTATTTATTTTGGCAGCACTAGCAAGTTTTAATTTTTCTAATTTTATCTTCTAAAGTAATTATATTACATTCTTTATTTTGCAACTGGGTCAGCTAATGTTTAGAATGAGCAGATGTTTAGAGGCCTTTGAATATTGTTATACGGTCCCTAATTAGCTTTGAAGGTGGGACTCTTTGGGCTTCACTGTTTTCTCTTCAGGAAAGTATTAAAATAACAGATGATGAAAAATTAAAATTGGTGTAGATTGCACACCTTTACTAGAGACTGAGACTATAAAATTCACAGTGACTATGTATTGTTACCTGTGAAGAAAATTACACATGCCCCAAGTGAATCTCGAGGTCATTTGAGCTTTGATATGCATTTATGCCCAAAGGAATGATGGTGTTAAGGGGGGAGGCCTGATTCATCCAAAAGGACTCCAGGTATCAATTTCTGTTCGTTTCCAATAAGTTATGTGGAGAGCATGTTGGTTTTTGAAACCTCCTTTAATTGTAAGGTTTTGCAGAGGTCAAAGTATATATTATGCATCTTTGGCTGGGTATGAGATTGGAGGCAATCTGGTTATTGGGTCATGTTATCAAAGGCTTTTAGTTACTTTTTCTTCCTCAGCTTGGCCTCATACAGTGATGGGTGTTTATTAGATTCCTAAGGCCTCTAGGAGAAAAAATTCTATTTTCCTCCTGCAAGTCGCTATGTGGTCTGACCATTTTTCTTCAGAGAGTTCTTCTGGGTTTTGGTGTTATTTTTTTCATCAGCCTTATGGAGGTTTAATTGACAAAATTGTGAGATATTTAAGCTTATAACATTATTTGCTATATGTATACATTGTGAAAAGATTCCCATCATCAAGTTAATTAACACATCATTGACCTTGTATACTTACCTTGTGTGTGTGGGTGTGTGTGAGTGAGAGGGGGAGAGAGAGAGAGAGAGAACTTCGAAGTTCTACTCTCTCAGCAAATTTCAATTATATGATTCAACGTTATCAGCTATACACACCATTAGGTCCTCAAATGCTATTCATTACACAACTGAAAATTTATACACTTTTATCAACCTGTCCCTATTTCCTCCACCTCCAGGTCCTTGGCAACTACTTTTCTACTCTGTTTCTATGAGTTTAACATTTTTCTTTTTTAAAAAGATTTTATTTATTTATTTTTAGAGAGGAGTGGAGGGAGGGAGAGGGGGAAAGAGAGGGAGGGAAACATTGATATGAGAGACATTGATGGGGACCGAACCTGCAACCCAGGCCTGTGTCCTGACTGGTAATCAAACGGTGACCTTTTGCTTTTCAGGACGACACCCAGCAAAGTAGCCCGCACCAGTCAGGGCGCTTTTTTTTGTTTTTCAAATTTCATTTTATAAGTGATATTATGCAGTATTTGTTTTTCTCTGTCTGGATTATTTTACTTAGCATAATGGCTTCCAAGTTCATTCATGTTGTCGAAAATGACAGGATTTTCCTCCTTTCTTAAGACTGAAAAATATTAAATTATTTATGTATACCTATATATCACATATTCTTTATTCATTACGTATGTATGTAAATATATTGCACACATTCTTTATCCAGCCACCCATTGACAGACACTTAGTTTGTTTTCACAGCTTGGCGGTGGGGAATAATGCTGCAGTAAATATGAGGCTGCAGATATCTCTTTGAGATTCTATTTTCATTTTCTTTGGGTATGCATCCAGAAGTGGGGCTGTTGTATCATGTGGTAGTTCTCCTTTTAATTTTTTAAGGAACCTCCAAAATGTTTTCCATAGCGACTACATCGATTTGCCTTCCCACCGATTTTCTCCACATCCTCGCCTGCACTTGCTGTTTCTCGTCTCTTTGACCTTAGCCTTTCCAACAGGTGTGAGGTGATAACTCACTGTGGTTTTGATTAGCATTTCCCTGACGATTAGTGGTGTCAAGCACTTTTCCATGTATCTATTGGCCATATGCACGTCTTTGGAAAAAATGTCCAAATACAAGTCAAATTCTTTGCCCATTTTTAAATCCAATTAGTCTTTTTGCTATAGAGTTGTATAATTTCCATATATATTTTGGATACTAACCCCTTATTACATGTGTGGTTTGCAAATATTTTCTTACCTTCCATAGGTTGACTTTTCATTTTGTTGATGATATCCTTTGATGTGCAGAAGCTTCTTAGTTTGCTGTGGTCCCACATGTATGTAGCTTTTGCTTTTGGTGTCAAATACAAAAAATCATTGGCAAGGCCAGTGTCAAGGAGCTTACCACCTGTGTTTTATTCCAGAAGTTTTACAGTTTCAGTTATTATGTTCAAGTTTTTAATGCATTTTGAGTTGATTTTTGTGTGTAGTGTGAGATAGTGGTCTGGTTTCTTTCTTTCCTTCTTTTTTTTTTCCATGTGTGGATATCCAGTTTTCTCAACACCATTATTTTCTGGAAGTGACCCTTCTTCACGATTGTATATTTTTGGCTTCTTTGTTGAAAATTAAGTGACCATATATGTGTGGGTTTATTTATAGGTTCTCTGCTCTGTTCCATTGATCTATGTATCTATTTTATGCCAATACCATATTGTTTTGATTACTATGGCTTTGTAATATAGTTTAGAATCAAACTGATGCCTCCATCTTTGTTTTTTTCTCAGAATTGCTTTGGCTATTCAGGCTCATTTGTGGTTCCATACATTTTAGAATTGTTTTTTTCTATCTGTGAAAAATGCCATTGGAATTTTGATGGGGATTGCACTGAATCTGTAGATCACTCGAGATGGTATGAACATTTTAACAATAGTATTTTTTGCAATCCATAAGCATGGAATCTCTTTCCACTTATTTGTGTCTTCAGTTTCTTTCATTAATATCTTATAGTTTCCAGTGTAAAGATCTTTTATCTCCTTGTTAACATTATCCCTAAGTATTTTATTCTTCTTGATGCTATTTTGGGATTAGTTTCTTAATTTTTCTTTCTTATGGTTTCTTGTTAATATATAGAAATGCAACAATACTTGTATATTGATTTCGTATCTTGCAGCTTTACTGAATTCATGGGTTAATTCTAGTAGTTCTTTTATGGAGTCTTTAGCATTTTGGCAGGTATTGGGTTAAGGTGTAACTGGAGCACCCTTGTGGGTTGTGGAAACCACTACAAGGCTTGGCGTTGGCACCCTGAGATGCTCCCATCTGGGAAAAAACTTGTGCAATGAGGGTACCTGCCTCACCACAGAGAGTACCTGCATCCAAGTCACACATATTCAAATAAACTCACGAGTTATGTGTGATGATAGAGCCCAGGTATTTGGTTATGCTTTAGTTTCCTTGGTAACAGTTATAAAATGTTGGGCAATTTAGGTAGGGCAGCAAGCCCCATGGCCTACCCCATTTATGCTTTCACAGTACAGTGTCTAGTGGAAAAAAATTTAATGATAATAAGGATAAATAAGATACATATGTAAGTGGCATTAAATTTAACCTTTTTTAAAAAATATTTTATTGTTGTTCAGTTACGGTTCTCTGCATTTTCCCCCTACCACTCCCTCCCACCCCAACCAAACCCACCTCCCTCCCTTGCTTCCACCCTCCCTCTTGGTTTTGTCCATGTGTCCTTTATAGTTGTTCCTGGAAACCCTTCCCCCCCCATTACCCCCTCCTACCACCCCTCTGGTTACTGTCAGTTTGTTCTTAATTTCAATGTCTCTGGTTATCTTTTGCTTGCTTTTTTCTTTTGTTGATTATGTTCCAGTTAAAGGTGAGATCATATGGGATTTGTCCCTCACCTCCAGGCTCATTTCACTTAGCATTACGCTCTCTAGTTTCATCCATGCTGTCACAAAGGGTAGGAGCTCCCAGAAATTTAACCTTTAACACAGAATTTTGTGTTTTAAAATACCAGCACTCCATTTTGCAGTATCGACTATAATTTAAAATGTGCGTAATTTAAGATGTGGGCATTCTACTTCTCATTTATTCTCAGAGACCAGGAAGAATCTACAAAGATGTTCACTGCAACATTGTTCATCATAGTTAAAAGTGGCGAAATAGGAAATGTCCATCAATAGAAGGATGATTATATAAACCATGACATAGCAATACAATGCATAAAAACACTGAGGTAGAGTCATATGTACTGATACAAAAATATCCTCAAGATGCTGTTGAGAGAAAATAGCTTACTATAAAACGATATAAACTATATATACAACTATAAAGCGGTAGGATGATTTTCTTTTTAAAATGCACCACATGCTTTAAACATATATATGTATATGTTTGTAGTAAAAGATTTAGAAGAATAAATGTCACATTATAAGGTGGAAATCTCTGGCAGTTGTGGCTATTGGTCAGTTAGGACTTGAGCCATTTCGTCATGTTTTAACTTGACAAAGAAAATGCTGGAGAGAATTCTAAGATGGCTGCTGAGATCCCTACCCCCTTGCATACACATTTTTCATTATCCCTGGGATTATGAATTTGATGGATTTCATTCTCATGATTTGGTTATTTTCTATGGCACTGTTGATTAAGAGAGATTTTTCGGGGTGGGCCTGACCTAGCCTTATGAGTCCTTTCAAGCTGGGTCTAGAGGTCAGAAGCAGTAGAAGGTAGGGATTCAAAGCAAGAGGGAGTATTTCACACTGGAGAAACTCTGCGTTAGAAAGGCGGCCACATGTCAAGGAGTGCAGGCAGCATTTAGGGCGCTGAGTATGGCCTCCAGCTGACAGCCCGATGGGAAACAGGGACCTCAGTCTTACAACTGTAAGGGACTGTATCTGCCCCAAATTTGTGAGCTTGGGATAGGAACGTGAGTTGTAGCTGGGGTAAGCAGTCTGGCCCACACCTTGACGTTAGCCTTTGGATACCTGGAGTATTGAAATGTATGTAACTTACTCCTCAGACATTTGACTTGTCATTGATTCTCAGACCCCAGGAGAACACAGCCATACCATACCCAAACTTTCAAATACAAATATTGAGGTAACACATGGATATTGTTTTAAGCCACTATATTGGTACTAATGAGCTCTTCAGCAATATACAACAACTATAAATGTATTTGAGTATTAGTTGTTTAATTAATTTGATGTTATAGCAAAGTTTAGTTATCCTTAATAACTTTCTTAGTATTAGTTGTATTAATCTCACTTATAAAGTGAGCCATGCATCATTTGCCACAGCAAAGGGTAGATGACCCATGTGTATGATCAGTTTTAGGCTGTCAGGAAGACCCTCCTGGCCTGCCAGCACCATGGAGCATCCAGTCCAGGGCCTTGGAAATTGATTGCAACCTGTCAGTGGGCAAATAGTTGGATTGAACATCTCAGTGGTGACAGAGACTTACCACTTCTCCAAGGACCCATCCCATTCAGGCAGCTCTGGCTGCCATCAAGTCCTCTCCTAGAAGTATCTTCTTGCCACGTGTGCTCTGGGCCTGGCTGGCCCTCAGGACCGCTGGAGCTCTCGTCATGGTGGTCCTTCAAATGCTCGAAGGCTCGCTCATGTTCCCTAGGAACATTTTCATATTTTCTTGTTCTTAGTCCTCAAAATAAACAGACAAAACACACCACATTTTCTTATCCAGAGCTCTCATGTTCATTGGACAAATAGCCCTAATTTGTAAGTTGAATATTAATTTTTCAGGGTCTTCCCTCAGTAGAAAGTCACATTTCCTAAGTGTTCAGGGAAGCTGATCATCAAAGTCATTGCGTGGCTGGAAGATTGATAAATCAATAATGATGATGCACTTTCAGTGGCATCAAAATAAGGGAAAGCAAGGGTTTTTCCAAAATAAGCACAAGATGTTTCCATTCTACTTAGCAAATGTTTTTCTTTTGACTGCTTACTCCAGTGATTTTGTGTCCACAGCCACAGCATAGGAATTTAAGTACCTCAGAAATGGAAGAAACTAGAAGATTTTATAATCCACTTATGTTCCCAAGAGAGTAGTGCTCCCATGTCAACGCCCCGATGTTCTGCAAATATTAAATGGAAAATTCCAGAAATAAACAATCCATATCTTTTAAATTGCCAGTGTTCTGAGTAGCCTGATGAAATCTTGCATGTCCTGCTCTGTCCCTCCCTGGATGGGAGCAAGCCCTTTGTCCAGCATCTCTGTGCTGTCCACCCTCCCTGCCCGTTAGTCTCCAGTAGTGGTCTCAGTTACCAGATCCGCTGTCCTGGCATCACAGTGCTTGTGTTCCAGGAAGCCCATTTTTACTTATTAATGTTCCCAAAGCACAAGGGTAGTGATGCTGGCAATTCGGATATGCCAAAGAGAAGCCTTAAGGTGCTGCCTTTACATGAAAGTTGAAAGTTCTTGACTTAATAAGGAAAGGGAAAGAAATTGTGTGCTGAGGCTGCTCAGATCTATGGTAAGAACAAATATATCCATGAAATTGAGAACAAGGAAAAAAGAAATTTGTGCTGGTTTTGCTGTCCCACCTCGAACTGTGGAAGTTACAGCCACAATGAGTGATAAGTGCTTTGTTAAGATGAAAAAGGCGTTAAATTCATGGGTGGAAGATATGACATAGTCATGGTTAGATGATGTTTCTTCTGACGTATCATCAGCTCAGTAGTAGCCTAACGCTAAGCCACTCTGCCAGCGTCACGCACCTCACTTCATCTCTTCACGTCATCATCTCACATCATCATCTCACATCATCACAAAGGAAGGGTGAGTGCAGGCAATGAGGACTTTCATGAGAAATGACACTCACATGACTTTCATTACAGTATGTTACAATTGTTCTATTCTGTTAGTTATTGTTAGTCTCTTATTGTGCTTAATTTATAAGTTAAACTTTACCATATATATGAAAAAACAGCATACATAGGGTTTAGTACTATCTGCAGTTTCAGGCATCCACTGAGAGTCTTAAAATGAATCCCCCACAGTTAAGGGGAGACCACTTTACTTTAATTCTTTTTGAAACAACACCAGCTTTTGCTTGAACATCTGGTGATAGGGAACTCACTACCCAGTGAGTCATCCAGGTCTATTTTTTTTCTTATAGTTAGAAACATTTCTATATTGATTTGAAATCTGTGTTGACTTTTTAAAAATTTATGACTGCACTTCTGTCCTCTGAGTCTAAACCTAGGTTTGTTTAATCCATCTTCCTTTCAGATGCTTGAAGCTGACTGTCACATCCCCCAAAGTTTCCTGTTCTCTCTAAACATCTTTAATTCTTTTGCATTTATTTCAAAAACCCAAAGATGACAGGAGGTTTTATTGTGTGTGTGAACATGTGCATGTGACCCTTTCACATTGTCTCTTACCCAGTTGTAGTCAGAAAAGGACCCTCGTCCTTCACATCTGAGCTGATAATAGGACAAGGCGGAGTCTTTTTGGCCTCCTGGTTTGCTGCACGGAGTACAGGAAAAGTGCAAGGTGCATGGGGTTAACAATTTATCAAACAATCCAAAGACATTTAAATGACAGACATTTCATTTTCTTTCCAATTCCTGCAAAGACCTTATGGCCTACACCATTTTACCTCCAGAACCTAGAGTTCTAGTTTCCAGAACTTCTAGAAGCTTCTAGTCTATGGCAAAAACTTACTCTAGATAATATGTATCTGCAATTTACTCTTTTTTTTCCATTCTAACTGTATATATTCTAAAAGTTTCTTAATATCAGAATATATAAAGTTGCTTTGTTCTTTTACATATCCGCATAGCATTTCATAGCATAGATGTACCCTAATCACTTGATGGACATTAGGTTCTTTCCTTTTTTCAAAAATTTTGTTTTGCAATGATAAACAGCATTGCAAAAATACTTTGGTATATATCTGGTATATATCTTTTCACACAGGAATGAGAATACATCTAGACCAGTAGTTCTCAAACTTTAGCCTGAGCAGAACCACCTGGAGGGCTTATAAAAACATAGATTGCTGGGCCACCTGCCTGAGTTTCTGATTCAGTAGGTCTGGGGTGTGACCCAAGAAATTATTCCCCAAACAAATGCCCAGGTAATGCTAACATGAGTGGTTCAGGGAACCACACTTTGAGAACCTCTGATCTAGAATAAGCCAGTGAAATTGCTCCATCAATGGCTATGTGCTGTTAATTCTCTTCCTCCGTTTCCTAGTGATCTTGTTAAATGTGGAATATGTGTGTCAGGTAGTTCCAGGTAAGTGACTCCAAATGAGACCTGCCTCTGCCCCAGTGATGCAGGGGAGGACAGAATAACAAGAAAGAAGCACAGGGCTTGGACTCCCCTCGCCAAGTCTAGAGACTTTATCATCCTTCAGGGCTTTCAGTCCAGCATCTGTAATATCAGCTAGAGCACCTTTGCACGCAAGCTCTTGAAAGCTGTCATTAGCTCTTTAATTATCTCCCTGTTTGCAAATGTGGCCTAGGAAAACCACCCTGGGCACCTCTGTTTACTCTGGGCTCAGGGGCTTCCCACAGAGCCAACAGAGTCAGACCCTTATAAATTCTTTTACACTGTATTTGCATTGTAAAAGTACTTGGGGGTAGGGGAGGATGGTTTTATTGCTGGGAAGACAGGATGTTTATCCAACTGCTTTCCTTAATTTTCCATGACTGTGTGTCACCAGGTCCCAAGACATATTTCTTCCTCTCTTTTTCTCTGACCTGGGTCTTGGCTGCAGAGGAAACAAATTGTTGAATATCTACTGTGTCCTGAGCACATAACACAACAGGATAGCTGCGTGCTATTGCCTTCATTTTATAGATGAGGAAACTGAGGCTGGGAGTGGGAGGCTAATAAGTGGCAGAGTCAAAGTTTAAACCCAGGTTCATTCAACCGCAGAGCCTATAATGTGCTGTCTGTTCTTCTCCACTTTCTCTCACAGTAGAAGGGGTAAAGGTCAAGGGGATGGGTGGGTCTGGGTGGCTTAAATGCAGCTTTTGTGATATGTGGGTTTGCATTGTCAATTGGAGTTGGCATAACCAAGGTGCATCCCTGGGAGCCTCTCCTCATTTCCTCCAGTGTGACTCTGTGAGTCAAGGCTGTGTCATTGAGGCTTGTCATGGTAACTAGTATGTCACCCTCGGAAAGAAGAGAATTTCAGATGAAGAAGGACATTCTATTTTGATCTTTATGCTTCCGTTTCTTAATGGAAGGGAACCAAAGGAGATGGAGTGGGCAGAGAAAATAGTAGACTGAGGCACAGAAAGAGCTTGCCCTTGGCTCACATCCTTGTTTTATCATTTATTGGTTCTAAGACCTTGGGTCTTCGTAGCTGTCTGGCACCTCTTTTCTGTAAAATGGCTACCAGAATGAAAGGAAGGATCCCGTAATGTAGGGTTTCCCAATTTGCATGATAAGATCATTTAAAATTCAGATGTCTAGGTCTTTCCCTTAGAAAATTGTGCTCAGAAGATAGAAGGTAGGTCTGGGAATGAGGGTGGCCAAGATATATCAGGAAGATGACTTTACTGATTCCGGAGTGCCCCATAGACCTCAGAGTTAGGTAATCCAGCAGAACAGTAGGTCTTGCCCATTGCACTTCACTCAGGCACAGAGACAGTCGTTGCTGAAGGTCCTCAGCACCCTCCTGCCCCCAATTCCCAGACTGGAAGTTGCTCAAGGCCAAGTCTTTTTCTGAGTTAGTTGCTACAGAACCCAAACATCTTTGGGAAATATGTGGACAGGCCTTAGACCAGCAGTGGTGCCTGTCCGGTTGACATGTAATTGGGAATCTGAGACTCAGTGGGCACCACGGAGAAGAAGGGGGCCTGGAACTGGGCTGGAGGCCCTGACCAGGTGACAGTGCTAGCAAGCACTAAAGCCAGACTTTTATTTCATGACCTCATCTAGGACTGGCTCTGAATGTTAAAGAAAAGAAAGGAAATAGAAAACTTCATAGTGCTGTTAAGAAATTATAATAATAACAATAATTTACAAGATTTATTGAATACTTAGTCATTGCTGAAATTGATTTCCACAATAGGAAGGATTTTTTTTAACAGTCAAAATTAATTCATTCCATAGCTCTCATTTTCACTGATGATGCCCCCAAGGGAAGCTGGCCTTCTGCGTCGATAGAAAGAACTGATCTTAGTCTTGCCCTTCCCAAGGCGAGCTGGCCTTGAATTTTTCTGCATGCAGTTTGCAGTGCTCCCTGTTTTTGTGGCAAAGGCTTCCAGAGGAATCTCTCCAGGGCATGACCTTTATATCATCTGCTCATTCTCAGAGAACAAAACACCTCCATGATGACAAAAAAAGACCCAAATGCAATCATTTCATAGCAGATACAAAGTGGACCACACTTGACAGCAGATCATGGATTGGGACAAAGAGGGACTGTGTTGGAAAATAACTTGTCTGACCTGTGGTTCTTGCTGCCACCTCAGCAAGAGAAATGGGAGTGAATCACAAGAATTCTAATGGCTGTGGGGTGACATATTGTGTCCTGTGCCTGCCTCATGTTGGCGCTGCACTTGCAGCTGAGGCCTGGAGGTGAGTGGTAGCTCCCTTGGCATGGAGACGACAGCGTCGGGCCAAGGATGCATTTAGGTACTTGGGTATTAAGCATAAGAAACATTTTAAAACAGAATGTGAATTATGAATAAATTATAAATAAAGTAGAAGAGGATTTAAAATTATAAACAGTCTTTAAAAGGAAATAACTTTGATAAATAGCCTGGAAATGGATGGCTCCTCTCCCTCGGAGGGCTAGGGAGAATGCTCCTGGGAAAATGGTATTTCTCAGACTACTACTGGGGTTGGTTGCTGCTGAATAAGAATCTTGCAGATAGTTTAGATTCTTAAGGAAATGTAAAAGCACTTGAGAGCATCAAATTTTAAAAGCTCCAAGCAGTTGTAGGTGGACATCAGAGGTCTGAAGATGAGGGAAAACTGCCTAAGTCCTATTTGACTCCCGTTGTAAAGAATGACCAAAAGGCCAGTCCCATGGGTTCCATGAGAGAAAACTGAAGATCCAGGCAGGAATGATTTTCTGTTGAATATTCTTCTGCCCCAATTAATTCAAGTCTCCTGATCAGAAGAGATGACCCTGCAGGGCACAGAGAGAATTTGGCAATGAGAAGCATTTCTGTATCTTGAAGGACCTCTATAGACAGATGACCTATGAAAAGACTGAGTCTCAGTCCACTCAGGCCGCTGTAGCCAAATACCACAGACTGCGTAGCTTATAAACAGCATAAATGTACTTTTCACAGCTCTGGAGGCTGGAAAATCCAAGATCAAGGTGCCAGCAAGGTCAACTGAGTACCCTCTTCTGAGACATAGACTTCTCCTTGTATCCTCACATGGTGCAAGGAGGTAGGCATCTGTCTAGAGGCTCTTTTGTAAGACACTAATTCCCTTCAAGAGGGTTCCAGCCTCCTGACTTAAGTGCCTCCCAAAGGCCCTGCCCACTAATACCATCACCTTAGGGGGTTAAGATTTTAACATATAAATTTGGGGGAGAGGGGCACAAATGCTCAGAACATAGCAGGCTGGAAAGAAAGCAACAGATTAATTACTTTTTTTAGAAGGAAGAAGGTATTTCTCTTTTGGTGAGCTTGAGATCCTTCCAAGGCACAATTCTGGAATGAAATAATACCAAACAGATGACTCAAAAAATAAGATAATCACTGAGAGTTGATATGGATTCAGTGTGCTCCACTAAACCAATTCCTGATCTGGATAGTTTTTTTTTTTTTTCAGAAGAGTAGATTCAGAGAGTGCTTTGATATAGTATGTCTGGATGTTAATGAGGTGATTGACAATGTTTATCTTTCTCTTCTTGTAAGGACTGTGTTATAGTTACATGAAATTTTTTATTGGTTGACCAATAAGGATAAACTTGGAAAAAGCCTCTGGTAATTTGCCACAGGACTCTGCCTTCATCCCTGCCTGAATTATCATTTTGTTAATGATTTAGCAAAATATATTAATGGAAGGTCAGTCAATGGGGTAAGAAACTAAAAGGATATTGGGTTGGCTAAAAAGTTCGTTTGGTTTTTCCCCATAAGATGGCTCTAGTAGCACTTAGATTTGCATGCGTAGAATGAGAAAGGCAGCCCAGGGAGAAGCCGCAGTGACACCAAGGGCAAGGTGGTGCCAATGTCGTGCTGGATTTGTAGGGAGTAATAGTGCAGTGGGAGCAGAGCTCCACAGTGGGGAGTAAGGGGCTATCTAGTTGTATTTAGAAGAACGGAGCCATGCCATGCACCACCTTCAGCGTCTATCACTCTAGTGTTTGTCTCTGGAGTCAAGGCTCAGTGAAAGCACTTCAGTAACACACCACCTTGGCCCATGGCCTGCAGAGGAGCAAATCCTCAGCGTATATTCTCTTCCGGTGTTACAGGCAGTGAGTTTATCCCAGTGAACATGTCCTCTCTTTCTTCCAGCCTATTTCTTCTTCTCTGTCTCTCTTTATTCCCCTACCCCCGATTTCTCCCTCTTTCTCGTCTGTGCCCATTATCCTCCTCTGTCTCAATTTTTGTTCTTCAGAGCCCATGGTGATCTTGTTCCAGCAAGGGCAAGATAAACTTCTCCAGCTGACAGTATTTGTCATTTTTTGGTGTGTGTCACAGTGGGAATCTTGTTGCTTTCTTTGTTTCTCAACAGAGTGTGCAGTGACTTTGCAAATACATCTCACATCAAAGGGAGGTGGGGAGCAATAGGTGTCAGGACTCCTGAGGGTATTTCTCTGCTGAGCCCATTCGTGCTGCCTTCTGAAGAAACATAAAGTTAAATGGCTGCTCTGCCTATTTTTATTTCATAAAGCTTAGAACATACATTTTTAAGGTTACAGAACTTTTTTTTTTCCATTTAGTGCTATAAATTGTTGGTTGTAGGAAATCCCAGGGAGAAAACAAGTTTGAAAACAAGTAGTTTGACATCGCAAAGTATTAGGCTGGCGAAGAAGAACTCGGTAAACCTCAAGTTCTTGTGTTCATCTGTTTTGTCACTGTGCCAGTTGGGATTCCAGAAAGTCCAGGGAGAGTGTCACAGACTGAGCTGTGTGTGGTTCCAACAGCGGAGGGATGGGTGGCAGTGATATTTGGGGTTTGGCACAAACAGCAACAATTATGAGAAGACCTTCTTGCCGATATATGCATTGTTTTTGAAAGTAAGATCTTTATAATGCTGGAGAATTTATGAGCCTTCTTGAAATAACTAGTGATTAGTGATAATCTTATGGTTAAAAAATGACAAGTTCTGCCATCCTCATTTCTTATCCAATATTTCATTTATCTGTTAACCTTGAAATCATAATGCAAAGATAAATCTATCTTCCTGTTAACTAAAATTGTCTTATATTTATTATAACCATCTTTGATGAAAATACTCTAAAACACTTGAAAAAAATGCCATGATTTCTAAATGAAATATATTACTTAGACTGCATATCTATGAACATTATGGAAAACCCGTATTGTCTTAAATAGTAATTGGAATTTAATGGTTCTTATAACCAAAAAGTCTAGGGTATGGGCACATCAGTCAGGAATTGATCCAACGGGTCAGTGATATCCCTGAGCACCCAGTAGTTTTCCGTGTCCCTATTTTGCTCTCTATGGTTCTGTCCGAAGGCCAGCTTGCTCCGTGAACACAGGATGGCTGCAGGTAGCTTGCAGGAATGCATGCTGCCTTGTTTGCTCCAGTGGGAGTAAGAAAATCACTTTCTACTACTATCGAGCAAAATGCTGAGCTCCAGTTTGAGTCGCCTAGTAGGTCCTGCCTGCCCATCCCCCAACCAAATGGTGTGGCTCTGACCTAGATGGCGGTCATGGTGAGGGGGGCAGAAGGCCATGCCCTGGCTGAGGCCTCCAGGACACTCTAGTCCTTGATCCAATCGCTGTGGCTCTGGAAAAGCGCTGGTTGCTATAACACACAGGTGCTTTCATACTTGTAGTTTAGGTAGTCATGACAGTGAGGGCATCACAATGCTATCTACTGGTAAACAAGTTACTCTTTAAAATCTGCTGGGAAGGGAGAAGGGTAATAATTATTAAAGTGTGGGAAGAGATACATGAGGGTTCACGTCACTTTCTTGGGTCTTGTGTGTATTTGAATATTTCCTGTACAACAAAAAGGAAAGATGTAAAGAAATAAGCTTCTCTGTGTGTGTGTGTGTATCTTGAAGTTGCTATAGTTTTTGGTGGTCTTTTAATATTATCTGAAAAGCCCAGTCAACTAGCATTTTAGCCTGTGTCCCCTCAAAAGGTGGAGGCTCTATCCAGAGCTTAGGTGGAGATCAGACCTGGACACGAGGGAGTGACTTTCAAGGACAGATGGGAGCGGGAGTCCTGGAAGAGTGAATGAACCTCTGTCCTGCCAAGACCCCCCTGAGGTGCCATGTAGCCTGCACCTCAGAACTGTCCCCTCCAGACAGGGAAGAGAGCAGCACTTAATTTATCCAGGGAATTCTATTGGTCCAGGGCAGCTCATACTCCCAGGTGTACACATCATCAGAACGACTGACAAGGTTCCAGCAGATGCCGAGGAGCCCCATGTGCAGCCAAGCAAGGCGCTGTCAGGTTGCATCTTCCATGCACAGCTCGTTGCCACAGCTGGAATAAAAGGGGCAGGCAATGAGGCAGGTGTGGTGTCTGGCTCAGCTGATGTGGTCTGAATACAAGTGCAGATCTCTTCTGGCTGCCCCCTGGAGCAGAGAAACCACACCGGGCCTTCTCTTCCTTGACACTCAGTGAAGGGACTCATCTATAATGAGGCTTTCTCTGAATATAGAAACATTCGATGTAGTAATTTTTTAGCCTCTCATCTCCCTTGTCCCACCACTACCACAGACAAGAGTTCACCTTTTGAATTTCACTGAGGGGCATTCCTGTTCCAGGACATACCATGAGGCAAAAAGGCCCAGCTCAGTGGTGGAGGGACAATGCATTGCCACCAAGTGAGGTGGGGGGCGGTGAGCTGCTGCTACTTAAGACAAATGTCACATCCCAGTTAGGATGTGACTAACCGGGTATTCACTCAACGTTAGAACTGACACCCAGAAACCATAAGTCATATATTTCACAGTTCCCCTGCCATTTTTCTCGTTCCCCTGAGGTATGTAAATGACAAATGATATATTTCTAATTATTTGGTAAGACAATGGGTAGAAAATAATAGGATTATTTGGAGCCCTTTATTTAACTCACTTGTGTTGAAGGGTAGGTGTTCTGACCCCTTAGCACTCTTCCCATCTGGCTCTGACTGGTAGAAAACAGACCTAAGGAGTCAACGGGGATCAGTACATCAATTTCAGGAATGGTGACTCAGTGGTCCCCAAACTCAGGGCTTCTTGGGAAAGCAGGACTGGAGAAAGTTGTTGAGACTGAGGTCAACATAGGGGCAACTTGTGTTCATCCTTAGACCCTGTGGCTCAGGGGTGGAGGTATTGGAGCAAAAATAAACTGTGAGTTCACTCACCTAAAAGTGAAGTGTCACAGCATTCTTCTTATACGGAGCTTTCGACAGATTCAGAAACCCCAGGGCACAGAAGCTTTCAGCCTTGTGTCTAGAAGACAGGCCATGTCCAGATGGGCTTCCTACCTGGGAGCAAGAAAGAGAGGAGGCCCACTGCCCTTGCAACTGACCGGCGAGGCAATGATGCAGAGCAGGCGGAGGAAGGTCCATAGTGCATCTTCAACATGCTCACCACCAGGGTGGTGCAGAAAGTGAGCCACCCACCAGAGATCATATTTTCTCTCTGTGGTGCAGACAACTGTGGCTGGGCAAGCCAGAGACTACATTTCCCAGCACCTCCCTCTGCAACATTGCCTATCGACCTGTGACCATGTGACTAGTTCTCACCAATGGAATGTGAATGGAAGTGATAGATTACTTGTAGACTGACAAGGTGATGAAGCTGGTGTGCCTTGTCTTTCCCCTTCTCCCCATTTGCTTTCTGGTAGTGAAGGACTTTGAGGCCCTAAAGGAAGGTGGAGCCACAAGATCAAAAACACCCAGTTCCTGAATTGCTGCCTGCCCTGCACCAGCATTTGCATGAATTAAATGAGTGAGAACAAAGTTCTATTTAGGCCACTGAGATTTTGCCATTTATATTCTACAGTGTAGAGTATCATTTTAATGAGTAGGGTCATCTATGTTTGTTCCTGAAAACAGTAGTAGGTGCTCAACCAATGTTTTTAAGTAAATGAATGAACAAACGTGGTTCTTTGTAGAGGTGTATTTGATGAATCTGCATATAAAACTGCAGATGTTGCACAGAAAGTTTTGTTGGAAAAGCCACACAGGAATTGACTTCTGAATAGTAAGAGACAGCATTTACAGATGGCACCCATGTCATGTCAGAAGTTACCATTTATCTGACAATAATCATGGCATTCAATAAAATTTACCTTATTCCATGGAGAAGAAAGCATGCATGTCACCTTCAACAGTCATTTTTACAATACTGGAAAGGAGTTGCATTTTTAGCATGAAGCAAAACAAAACAAAAAAACCCAAAAACAAACAAACAAAAAAACAGGCAAAAACAGCTAAAGCTTTAGACAAGGCATTCAGCAACCCTGAAAAAGACAGGTTGGTGATTCTCTCTGCAGCTGGTCATACTGGAAAGAGACACCAGCCTGGTACAATTCAGGGCAAGCCCTTTCACATGACGGCCACTTTGCCACCTGCCAAAACGCAGGATTCCCAAATGTCCTGTGCTGCCACAGGCAGCAGGACCTTTGCACACCTTGTTCCCTGTACCCAAACACATGGAGGGTAAAGGGCGTTCCAGCCTCACCTGTGAAGTCTCGTGTGTTTCCACTTAGCCTCCCTGGCTCAGTTGGAATGTCACCTCATCTATAAAGCCTGTCTGGCATCCCTTTGCTTCTTCCTCTCTGTGTGTTCATAGCACGATTTCATCCTACTGGTAGGGGTCTGATCGTGCTGGAGTTTTCTGTTAGTAAACGGTTTCTGCATCATACCGAGCTCCATGAAACTCTTTGCTGAGTTTGATTTATCACTACAGCCCACAACACAGCACAGGAGTTTAACTCATAAGAGTTAAATTATGTTTCCATGTGAACTGATGAATAAATAAGAGTTTGGAGGATATATCTGAGAATATCTCAATTTATCTTCACACACAATAGAATTTGTTTACTTAAGCTAAATATGAATTATTTTGAAGTGTTTCAGTGAAAAATGTTAGTTTGTGTTTGTAAAACCATACAATTTTTTTTTTTCCAATCTGGAATACTTTCCCTTCTTGTAACTCCTAAGTCATGAATTCTTGAAAAAAAACACAAAATGAAACAATGAGCACATTCTTCTTTCCTGTTTTTGCCAGTATGTTGATACTTGCTTTTTTAAAGAATATGTTTTAGAATTTTTAGATTTATAGAATAACTGTGAAGGGAGTAGTACAATGAGTTCCCTTCTGTCCTCACCCCCAGATCCCCCTATTATCGGCACCTTGCATTACACATTTGTTACAGCTAATGAACCAGTACTGATGTGTTACTATTAACTAAAGATCATAGTTCATTCAGATTTCCTTAAATGTGCCCAGTGCCCCGTTTCCGCTCCAGAAGTCCTCCCAGGGCACCATAGTGCACAGAGCTGCCCTGTCTCTTTCGACTCCTGTTGGCTGTACCCATTCTTCTAACTTTCCTTGGTTTTTATTACCTTGATAGTTCTGAGCAATACTGCTCGAGAATTTTGTAGGCATACTACTCTATCATAGTTTGTTTGATGTTCGTCTCATCAATAGACTTGTGTTATGGGTTTTGGGGAGAAAGGCCACAGAGGTGAAGTGCCATTTCATCATGTCATATTAAGAGTACTTACTGTCAAAATGAGCTATCACTTGATATTGACCTTGATCATCTGGCTGAGGTTTCTCCACTGTAAACATATTCTTTCCCCTGCTCTCCATACTGTCCTCCTGGGAAGGAGGTCTCTGCGTGCCTCGTGCATTTAAGGAATGGAGAGTTGTGCGCCTCTCCCTCGAAGGTGGGATGTCTCTCTGGAATAAATTATCTGGAATTGTTCTGCATGGGAGACTTATCTATTCTTCTCTGTCTATTTATAGAAACATTTATATCATTAAGAACTCATGGATATTATTTATACTTTGGGTTGTATTGCAATACTACTGTATTTATTTTGTTTTTCCAAAATTCCAGCTTTGGCCATTTCATCTCTGTCAGTTGGCTCCTGTGTCCCTTTGACCCGCACCTACATGGGAAGGGGGGTGGGGTTTGTTTTTTGTTTCTGAGCACCTCCTTACTTTATGGCACTTAAAAATATACTCCAGCCTCCTCTTCTGTATGTCCCATTCCAGTCCTGGAAGCACACATTTCTTCAAAGAGCGCTGTTTTTTTTTTTGTTGTTTAATCAGAGAATGATATTAGAAACCAGAATTTGGGTGCTAGATGTATTCATTGTTACTAGGGTATAATTGCTAATATATATGTAACTAGCATATATATGTACATATATGTCTTTATTAAGTTAAATATGATTTATTACTGACATCTTCGACATAATTCATTACTGCATGGATTATTCTAGTCTCCTCTCCTTGATCATCTGTCAGTTCCCGCTCCAGCAGTGAGAGCTGGCTCCCGCCATCCGTAATACATATACTCAGTTGTCCTCATGCTCGTGCACAGGAGCATGAGAACCCACACTTCTGTGGGAAATAGCTTCATTAACCAGAGCACAGTGCTTATGTGCAATTCCTTTTGCCTTTAGTTTTATAGACTCCCCTCATTTCTAAACTTACAAAGATCAGCACTTTCTGCCTCATCTCCTTCAGTGAAATAGTTTCATTTTTAATATAGTTAGAGTTTCTTCTCACAGTCTGCATTCTATCCTGGATTCTCCTACCCACTCAATGATTTTTAAATTTGCATACATCAAGGTTCACTCTCTTTGCTGCAAAGTTCCATGGGTTTTGACAAATACATAATGTCATGTATCTACTATTGCAGCATCAGACAGAATAGTTTCACTGCCTGAAAATATCCTGTATGCTTCACCTATTTAAACTTCCCTGTCACTGCCAAACCCCTGACAGCCACTGATTCTTTCTCTCTACAGTTTTGTCTTTTCATGAGTGTCATATCATTGGAATCATATATTATATAGACTATTCAGACTGCCTTCTTTCACTTAGCAATATGCATTTTAGATTAATTCATGTTTTTTGTAGCTTGATGGCTCGTTTCATTTTCCCTCCTTTCAACAAATGTTTATTCAATATTTACTGTTATAACATATTGTGATAAAATATAAATAGCATGAAATTTACCATTTTAATCATTTCTAAGAATACAATTCAGTGACGTCGGGCACATTCACGTTGTCGTGCAGCCTTGGCCACTATCCACTTCAAGGACTTTTTCGACATCCCCAGCTGAACTCTGCACCCACCGCACAGCAGTCCCCTTTCCCTCCTCCTCAGCCCCGAGGAGCCTCTGTTCTACTTTCTGTTTCCTGTCTCTATCAATTTGCCTCTTCTAGGAAACTCATGTAAGTGAAATCATACAACTTTTGTCTGCTTATGTCTAGCTTTTTTCACTTAGTAGAATATTTTCTTTTTTTATTATTGTTGTTCAATTTCAGTTGTATTTTATGGTATATTATGCTGAAAATACAGCACAGTGTTTTCAAGGATCATCCATGCTAAAGCGTGTGTCAGAATGTCATTCCTTTTCCTTACTGAATAATATTCCACTGTATGCATATGCCTCATTTTGTTTATCCAATCATCTGTTGATGCACATTTGGGTTGTTTCTACCTTTTTATGCTATTGTGAATAATCTTGCCATGAATGATAGTGTTTATTTCACTGTATTGCTGAATGGTACTTCAGTGTCTGTTTTCATCACATTTTATCCATTCACCTGTTGAACGCCATTTTGGTTGCTGCTTCAGTTTGGCAGTTTTGATTAAAGCAGCTGTGAACTTTGCAGCAGGTGTTTGTGTAGACATGGGTTTCCACCTCAGTTAGGGGACTACATAAGGAAGAATTGCTGCATCATGTGCTAAGACTGTGTTTAGCTTTGTGAAAATAACCAAACTGGCCATACCATTTTGCATTCCTACCAGCAATGAATGAGAATTTCTGTTGCTCAATGTCCTCATGGGTATTGATTTTGTAACTGTTTTGGATTTTAGCTTTTCTAATAAATATATAGTGGTATCTCATTGTTTCAATTTGTAATTCCTAATAATAATGATGATGTTTGATATTATAAGTATTTGATAATTGTTCATTATCAAATGCATATTTGCCATCTGTGTATCTTCTTTGGTAAGGTGTCTGTTCAGATTTTTTTTGCCTATTTTTAATTGGATTGTTTTCTTATTGTTGAGGTATGAGTTTTTTGCATCTTTTGTACCTAACTCTATCTCCTATATCAAATATTTTCCCCCAGTTTGTGGCTTATTTTTCATTCTCTTTCACATAGTAAATATTTTTAATTTCAAGAAGGTTCAACATATCAATTTTTTTATGGATCATGCTTTTGATGTTGTACCTAAAGACTTGTGGCTAAATTGAAGGTCAACCCGATTTTGTCCCGTATTTTCTTCTAGAAGCTTTAGAATTTTGTTTTATTTTTAGGTCTATATTAATTTCAAGTTAAATTTTGTAAAAAGTATGTGGTCTGTGTCTCACTTAATTTTTTTTGCATATGAATGACAGTTGTTCCAGCATCATTTTCTTGAAAAATCTATTATTTCTCTACAGAATTGCTTTTGCTTCTTTGTTAAAATCCACTTTATTTATGTGGGTCTATTTCTGGGCTTTCTGTTGCATTCCATTGATTTATGTGTATTCTTTTGACAATGCTGTGCTGTCTTCTTGATTGCTCTAGCTTTATAATAAGACTCAAAGTCTGTTGTTTTTATTGTCCTCCTCTTTTTCCCTTTCCTCCTCCTACTTCTTCAGTACCACTGTGTTTGCTCTTCTGGGTCTTGCCTTTCCATATACACTTTCAAATCAGTTTCTCCATATCTACAAAATAATTTGCCATGATTTTGATTGGAATTTCATTGACTCTATAGATGAAGTTGGGAAGAATTGCCGTCTTAACAATGTTGAGACTTCTAACCCGTGAATATAAAATATATGCCCATGTGCTTAGATCTTCTTTGATTTCTTTATCCCTAGTACTTTTTTTTGTTCTGTTTTGTCTGGTACTAATGTAACTACTCCACCTTTCTTTTAATTAGTATTAGCATTAGTGTTAGCATGTTTCATTTCTCTTTTTCTACCTCTTAATTTTTAACTGATTTATGTTGTTATATTTAAAGTGGATTTTTGTAGACAATATCATTATTAAGTTTGTTTTTATCTACTCTGACAATCTCTGACTTTTAACTATAATATTTAGAATATTCACATTTAAAATAACTATTGATATAGTAGAATAGTATGTACCATATAGGAACTGTTTTCAGTTTGCTGCCCTTATTCTTTATGTCTTTTATTTATTCCCTTCTTTTTCTGCCTTCTCTGGTATTAATGAGCATTTTATATGGTACCACATTCCTTTCTTAGCACATTGATTATACCTCTTTAATTTTTTTTAGCAGTTAGCCTAGAATTTGCAATACACATTTCCAATTAATCTACATTTACTTTTGAATAAATACTATACTGCTTCTTAGGTAAAGCAGGTACCTTGTAACAGAATATTTGCAATTCCTTTCTCTTGTCCCTTATAAAATTATCATTTATTTCATGTAATCATATGCCATAATCACACAGTATGTTGTTACTTTTATTACTTTTGTCTATTTTTCAAGTAATAATATGAAACAAAAGATTTTATCAAAATGTTTGATGTTTTACTTCTTTGATGTTTTATTTTTTTTAATGCAGAGCTGAGTTTCTGATCTATATCATTTTGCTTCTCCCTGAAGAACTTCTGATGATGAATTCTGCCAGTTTTTATTCTTTTAATGTCGGAATTTTTTCATGTTTGTTGGGGTATAGCTGACAAAATTGTAAGATGTATAAAGTGTACAAGGTTATGATTTTATATACATACACAGCGTGAAAGGGCCCTCTGCTGAGTTAACTCACACACACATCACCTCACGTGTTGTCCCCTCCTCCTTCCAGGGGGTGGCGACACTGAGTTCTGCTCTCTCAGCGAGTTTTGCTTACATGACACAGTGCTATCCGCTAGTCCCCATTGCAGACGTTTTATCCTTTTACCCTACTTATTTTATAACTCTAAGTTTTCATACCTTTAGCAAAATCTCCCCATTTTCCAACGCTCCAGCCCCTGGTAACCACTGCTCTAGTCTCATTTCTGTGACTTTGGCTTCTTAGGATTACACATATAAGGGAGACAGCCCACTCTTTGTCTTTATCTGACTGATTTCACTGAGCACCGTGCCCTCAAGGTTATTCATATTGTCACGAACAGCAGGATCTCCTTTTTTTCCAAGCGGCTAAATAATTTTCCATTATAATTTTCCACAAAAGTTTCTTACCTTTTTGCTTTTCTCCCTGTCCTCCTTGGGTGAGCCAGGAGGCTGGAGACAGCTGGGGTTGGGTAGTCGCTCTCCTGCCTCTGTGAGATCGGGCTCTGCTGAAGTCTTTTCAGTGGACTGTAGCCCTTTGTTACGGAGAACATACTGACCATATTTTTAAAAGATTATTTTCCCCTACTTTTACCAAAGATTTGAGGCGATTTTCCTTGGTTTTTCATTGTGAGAACCTGATTTGGTTCTTGGAGGTAATATCCAAAAAACTGTGGGTCTCTCTGAAACTGCAGCCCCCAAGAATTTCTGGTTCTCATGCTTGTCTATGCTCAGCCTCCAGCAATTCAGCGAAAGAACTATTTAAGTGCCTTTATTAATTTATGGATCCACTGGCTTTTGCTCTAGATAAGATGATTTTTTTTTATAAACTGATCTTGATTGTATTTCTTTGTGTTCTCTTGTCTCTCTAGATTTCAGAGTGGCTGTCCACTGTGCGACTTCAATTATCCAAGAAATTCATTGCATTCTGGTCCAGCTTTTTCTTATTCTAAGGATGGGAGTGAGAATTTCTAAGCTCTTTACGTGTCGGAGGTAAAACGAGATTTCTCTTAATGTTCACCTTTTAGATTTTAAAAAACTTCTTCAAACAAGCAGTTTTGATGAATGGCCCTCTATATTGTAGCCAGGGTACAATTATTGTTAAAATTTTGTGAATTTGACAGATTATTGTCATCTTAGAAAAAGAAGAAAGGAATTTCTCTTTGAATGATGAAAGAAGAGATTTATTTCTGATTCCTGGGTGGGTGTGGTGAAGATACGCCCTTAATATAGATCACATTTAAGCCTTCTGAGTCTCAGGTAAAGCTAATTGGAAAGATGTGATATTTTATCATAATTAGATTATATGTCACAGCACAGGTCATGTATCCCTCTGCTGGATGTTGGCAGAGAGAGTCCGTGAAAAATCTTTGGCAAAATGTATAGCACTGAAGTAGTCCCTGGTCCTTCCCTGGCCTGCAAGCATCAAACAAAGAGAACTGGAAGTGGAAAATAACCACATAGCTGAACTGTTGGAAAATATACTCCAGTTCATTGGCTGGAAAATTACAAGGGTGCACAGGCAGTTTTAGGGAGCATTTTATCAGTAAGCAGGATTGCTCTAATTTGTTTCAAAATGTATCAGCAGGCCTACCAGTGAAAACTAAAAGGCATCCACCTAATGGGATGAGTGGATATTCAACTAGGCTGTGATACAAACCATGAAACTCCAGGATGAGAAAGACCTGTAGGGGAACAAGGTAGCCAAAACTTCTGTTAGATTGTATCTAAAGTAGCCAGAGGGCTGCCCAGCAGTTTGGTTTGAAATGCCAAGAAAGCATTTAAATGGGCTCTCTGAATGGATTCTTATGCCTAAGAAATGAACTACAGATGGTGTTTCTTATTCAAGGTTCACAGATACCTCCCACTAACACCAGACAAAGATATAGTCAGGCATTCAAATGAGAATGAGAATAAGAATAAACATCTAAAATTCAGAGAAGTTGTCTGAAAAAAAAAAAAAGGCAAAACTTTGACCACATGATCACAGCAGGTAGCAAAAGACTTGATACATAGAAAGGAGGCAGATTTATTATATAGCACCCTACTCAATAAAACCTCCAATCTTAATCAGAATGGAAATCCCTTACATGAGTTAAAAAAACAAAATAGCTATTTTTCCATACAATTTTTTAAAGCTCACTGTCCCAAACACTGTTTAGAAGCAGTTTTAAAATCTGTCCAGATTTAGTCCATTGACTTGCACTGTCTGACAGTGTATTCTCAGAAATAATCCCTGAAAAAAATCAGATAGAATGATGACCCTGAACCCATAAAAGGAGATGTAATTACATTCACCATATTTGTACTATTACAAGTGATTCATACATTCCAGAAACTTTATTTTTGCAAAAGTTATTTCTGCCTAATCCTTAGGTAATCATAAAACCTGATTAACATGAAAACTCCATTATCATTTAGTATTTTAGTTAATGTATTTCTTTGATCTATTGTCCTTTGGCCTGGACCATGGTCAGATAGAAAGTCAGTTATATTCAGTGACATGTTAGGCTGTAACATTCAGTGTATGAAGCAAAGTAGGTTAACATCAAGATTAATTCCCCCATTGTTTATATAATATATTTAAACCAAACTAACAATCCTATTTCATCACCCCATAATCATAAACTATTTTCCAGGAAGTGACTTGATCCATAAATATATGGGCTATTTATTTCTGAACCCAAAGTCAGGGTACATGACAAATATGATAATACTTTTGTGGGCAATGAGAAATAGTTCAAAATGTTGGTTCTCCTAGTGAGTTCAGGATGGAGAGTCATTATGCCCACCATTACTCTTCTCCACTGGCTTGGAAAAGTTTGGAGACCTCACTAAGAGACTGCCAAATCCATTCATTCGTTCTCTTAAGGTTCAGCCTTCCCAGATGTCCAGGCATTCAAATATAGCAGGTTGTCTGGTTTCAGCTGCTTGGTTTCTGCTTGGCACATGTGCAAAGCACTTTCCTAATTGGAAGATGGGTCTCTTCTTAAATGTCACTGTGATGGAGAAGTGTATTTTTTTCTTTTTTGACAGATGCCTCAATTGTCTGTGTTGCATACTTTGTACAAACTGTCCCTGACCCCAAATGAACTTTTGACCACCCCAGGAGTTGTAATTAACAAAAACAAAAAACTTTAGTTGCTTCTGATTCATGCTAAGGTCAACCAGTGGAAATAATAGCTCTATGCCAATTTATGAATATCCCAGAATATCAGTATTCATTTTGGAAAAGAGATCAGATAAAAATAACAAAGATAGAGGCAAGTGTTCAAGCCTTGGTATTTTTGGGTTTTTATTAGTGTTTTTTTTTTTTAACTTTAGGAAGAGTTGGGGGTGTCCTGCACTTTTTCAAAACATGAATGTGAAGACAAGAATGTGCTTAATTTGATGACGTATGAAAATCTACTTGTGATCTTTAACATTTTGCATTTTAAAGTGGACATTATTAAAAAATACTTTTATTGATTGATTTTTAGAGAGAGAGAGAGAGAAAAGAAGGAAGGAAGGAAGAAAAATAAGGAAAGAAAGGTTGATAGGTTGTTCCACTTATTTATGCATTCATTGGTTGATTCTTGTGCATGCCCTGACTGGGTATTTAACCTGCGACTTTGGCATATATTGGGGTGATGCTCTAACCAGCTGAGCTACTTGGCCAGCTTATGGCTGATATTATGAATAATATTGCCACTATTAGGTCTGGCATCATTTTTCAGATATTGGATTCTTTTGTTCAAAGCATTGACAGCAGGACTGCATTCCTCTTCCCCTTCTCACCCATATGTCCTTTACAGGTGAATCTTGATAACCACTAGTCATTTTGGGCATTCATTATTAGCTGTTAATACCAAGTGTTGACTAATAAAGTATAAGAGAATATAAGCCTTTCTAGCTTGAGCCAGTCTTGGGCACAATCCTGGGTCCAAAAAGTGTGTGTATGTGTGTGTGTGTGTGTACATTGTGCATCAGTCCACCTCTACTGTGGGATCCCTCAATCCACCCTCTACTGGTATCCCGTTTCTTTTTCCTTTCTTCCTGGGATGTCTATATCCCAGACAGAAAAGGCTTTACTAGTTTTTCCAAGATGTGAACCAATACTGGTTTAGCTGTTGTCACCCAAAGGACACTGTCTATTCATGGATAAAAAATATTCAAAATTCAAAGCATTAAGTCTCTAACAGTAGAACAGCAGAGTGCTTGAGGTCTTCTAGGTTGAGACAGATTTCCTTTCGGCCAATGGATCGCCTGACGCATATTGTTTCACACCAAGCGATCCATCACGTACTCTACTCTAAGGCTCAATTGACCCTCTTTATTTACAGAATTTGACAGCTGAAACTTTTTCAGGCTCTGGACTTACACCTTCTGGATGCAGTCAGTATATTCAGAAAGATGGGAGAGGAAAGGAAGAATTTACTAAAGTATGCTTAAGAGTCCAAGTGTTAATTAATCCTCTTGGTGGCAGATTCTTTTGAGCTTGGGTTCTGCACTATCTCCAGGTTTGACATCTGGGAGTTATAGCTCATGTAGTACTTTCAGAGCAGAGGTTGTGTCTTATGAACCTAAGTATCCTTTACTACACTTACTACAAGTAGGTGCTCAATAATTCTTTAATGATTGAGTTATGAAGACAATCGCTCTGTTCATCAAAGAGAAATATATCTGTCCTAATTTCTGTGTCTGTTTAACTCCAAACAACAAGCACCAGTAAACCAAAACGATTGCTTCCTTTCCTAGGAGTTTAGAGCCAATAATGCAGAGTGAAGAAGACAGATGAGGATGAGCTTCCTTCACTCACCGCTTTGTGAGACTGGACTACTTGAGAGCTAAGGGGAGGCAAACTCTTTTTGATGGATCCTGGGCAAAATCTCAGTGGTTGCTAAGTTTCTGCTGAATGAACTGTGAAAGGCTTTCATTTTATAGAGAAGGGGTGTACTTTTGCTATCTGATCCATACTAGGATGTCCCCCCTGTAAGTTATGGAATAGGTTAAAGAGACTCAATAGCATTAATAAAATTGTCAAGCACAATTATAAAAAAATGATTACTTTCAATTTATTAGAGACAATGGAAATTATTTTTGGTTAAAACTTAAATATTCAGAATAGAGTATACCAAGGGAGTTAAAAATTAATGCACTTAAAACAAACTGCTTGGAGTTTTAACCTTTTAGAAAAATATAAACCAAAACAAAAAGTCTAGACAGTGATGGTTTTGATGTAGTAGAATCTTATATTCTTCTGATGAGAATCACTTATTTTGTTTCTTTCTGGTTATGGAAATAACAGTCATTGAAGGAAAAATTAAAAATACAGAATTTTTTTTTAAATTTAGAAATAACCATCACTAGTATTGTGCCTTTTACTTTTTCAATGAAATGTATATCCTTTTTAAAAGTTTTGTATAGGTAGTCATGTTAAAACATACAGTTTTGTAACTCACCTTTTTGGGCTATATGTACTTGGCTTTGAGTTTTGATAGATAGCAATCTAGATGACTACATGGAAATTCCATGACACAAATTTACAGGTAGTAATGGAAATTTATTTTGTTGTAGTTTTGCTACTACCATCACATTTGTTAAAACTTCTTTCTCTTGGCTGCTTCTGGAATGTGTTTTCAGGTGTCTGAAGTGAGAATGCTGAGTGAACTTCATCAATCACTGAGCAATCGCAGGACATGCTGCGCCAGGGCTGCTACTGAGTCCGTTGCTGTGAAATTCTCAGGCCCCCTCATTCGAAAAGAAATATACTGCTCCTCATAAATAGGGCAATGTTCTTTAAGAAACTGAAATTAGTTTTTCAGGCAGCTTGAAGAAATACGTACCCTATTTTCCACCCCCTCCTTCATATCCTGCTTACCCTGCGGGAATTAGGAATACTTTTACATTTATCAACATAGCTCTTACTTTCCCTGCAGAAGCATTCCACTTTTTAGAAATGCTAAATAAATATTTGTTGAAATCCATGTCACAATGGATTTTCTGTCTGCTAATGATCATGTTATCTTATGTGCAGGAGGAGGGGGACATTGCACATTTAGGAACAAAGATTTTTCTGCAGGAGGACTTTACACGTGGGTTCAGCTTGTGGGCTGTTCTTCAGTGTTCTCTCTCTCTCTCTCTCTCGGAAATAAATCTATTTGCTGATTTAACTCCAACTTGCAATATTCTGATTTTGCTGTTGATACAGAAGGAAAGATTAGTTTCTCTAAATATTTTTATAAATATTTTATTAGATTTAACTTTGCCATCACAGAATTCTAGCTTCTGGAGTCAGAAGGATTTTTAGAGTATGTAGATCCTTAGCCTGGAATACCTGAATGAATTTAAGGAGTCTATAATCCCCAAGAAATATTTGTAAATGTGTGTTTATGTGTATTTTTCCTGTAGGCAGTGCCCAAAGCTTTCATTAGATTCCCAAAGGAATCCCTGATAGAAAAAAAAATTGGTTGAAAAATCACTCAAAGTCCTTATTTTAAAAAGGAACAAACTGAAATAAAAAAGTAGGCATATATGCATAAGTGTAATTTTATTATGGACTTTATTAGTATAAAGGATATATATCATACCATGTACAAATAATAGCATAGTACAATATTCTTTATTATAAACTCCATGTACCTATAGCTTCAATTTGACATTATTTCTTGCAAAATCTGCTATTGGTTTTTATAATGCTGTTGTCAGTAATAGTATCACAAAACCAAGCTGTGATGACCATTCATTTTAGCCAAAAAGTTACTCACCTCATTGACAATCAAGTGTAGTTTCAATGTAAATATTGAATATGTAAAGGTGAAATGACTCGTTTGACAATGAGGTAAATGATTTCTTGGCTGGAACTGATGGTAATTTTCAAATACTGTGATATTGACAATCTCATGACTATAGATAACCAAACTTTTTAGTTCAATATGCATTTTCAACATTTTCTTTATCACCTTTTTTAGCCTAAACAATCAACAAAACTATAAGTCAAGCCCCAATTTGTAGCATTTATCAGTTCTCTTTTTATTTTAAAGATTTTATTTATTTATTTTTTAGAGAGAGGGGAAGGGAAGGAAAAGAGAGGGAGAGAAACATCAATGTGTGGTTGCCTCTCATGCATCACAAACTGGGGACCTGGCCTGCAACCCAGGCATGTGCCCTAACCAAGAATTGAACTGGTGACCCTTCAGTTTGCAGGCTTACGCTCAATCCACTGAGCCACGCCAGCCAGGGCTATCAGTTTTCATAACATAAATGTTCTCATCGTGACTGATTTCAGGCTGCCAATGAAACCGCACTGGGACAGAGGCTGGGGAGAGATGCCTGGTAGCATACTACTGTGTGGTGTCATCACCAGTCAGAAACAATAGACTTGAATAATGTTAACAGCATATAACAGCAAGATATAATAAGATGGTTAGGAAAGATCTTCTTTGAGTTGTTATCTTTATTGCTAATCTAATTTATTTAATTGTAAGTTTGTATAATTTAATTTTAATGGCTAAGTCTAACAAGCTTTCAGAATTCCTGAAATTTTAATAACCGGCTCTCCTGAGATAGTTAAAGCCACACCCAGCTCACCACTGGTTCTGTCCCTGTAGTTTCCTTGGCTCTGAGCTGAGTGTGGGGAAGAAATATGGAGCATGAGGGAACAAGACATAGTTTGCGTGAGAAAGACAGGATCTAAAACTAAGGAGACCTAATAAAATGCCTTATTCCAAAAGGTTATTAAGAGAACAAGGTAAATCTATGCATACTAAAGTAGAAAGCTGTCCTTGATTTATTAGTAAATGAAAAAGTTTACTTACCAGTAAAAACACATTGTTTTTAAGTGTCTATGCCTGTGTGTATGTGCTTGTGTGTTTGTGTGTAAATGTTTACATACAGATACACTTTGAACTAGTAACTGTGACTAAATGGAGATTGGGTTAGGGAGAGGGAAAACTTACTCTTTACTTATTGTAACTCTTTTCCAATGAACGCTTGTATGCAAAGAAATGGCAAAATGAAATCAAAATGGAAAAAAAAGGACTAGACAAAAATATAAGCAAATAATCTTCTGTAGATAAAAACTATGGAAGGCGCGAAGAATCTATGACCAAAGCAAATCCATAGGGAGTAAGAAAATGAGTAGATTCTAAAAGACTGCAGGAGACAAATCCTGAGGAAATTTCCTTGGCACAGGAACATAGATCCAGATTTCTTTCTATCAAGAAGCCTGTAGCCTTCTTGCTGGGAGGAGAGCGACTTGTTAGCAGTAAAATTTCCTGTTACGGTAACCAGCTGCTGTACTTTCTTGGTTCTTTTAACCATTTCAACAAAGAGCAATGGCATTGGGAGTGGAAGCTCTGTTGCACATCCCATGGAACAATTCCTTTTACCACAATTCCCAGATAACTGATTCTAGTGAGATAAGGAACAGATGCCAGAGAACAATGAAAGTTGCTAGGGGTTGTCTGTGATTGGGAATTTACATGGCTAGAGCCCTGCATGTTTGAGATAGAAGGGAGTGAATTAAAACAGCAGCAAGTAGTGAGAAAAACAAATGGTGGGTAGGATGGGGGGAGAATCAAGCTACTTCCCTGAGCAGGGTGATTGGAGGAAAGGGAGAGATGTCTAGGAACAACTTTTTAAGGAAATGTTTTGGGATGCTGCATAAAATCCCCCTCTGCTTGTATAAGGAAAACTGTAATGATGGACGTTGTTCCTTGAGGCCTCTGGAGTTCGATTACTGTTTTTTCCATGTGACTCTATTCAAAGGCTGGACCACAATGAGGACAAGTGCAGGGATTACACTTTGAGCCCAAAGGCATCAGCCAGTGCTGTGGGCTTTCATATCTGTCTGCATTTTAGGTTCCTAATGGCTTGATTTTCTTTTGCATTTATTTTGTCTTGACTCCTTTATTCCACAGAGGGTGTTCAATAGATGCATGTCGGCTCCCTGGGCAGTGCACAGTGACAGCTGGGGAGAATGTAGGAAACATCCGTCTCTCCTCACACAGAGGCTGAGGAAAAAGGATATGCGCCTTCCACAAAGAGACTGTTTCGTGCTGACACAAAGAAGTTTGCAGTGTCTGCAGTAGCTCAGCTCACTGTTAACTGGCATTGTATTCCGGCTTTGAGTAAGCTTCTAGAGCTGTTTAAATTACTTATAGTAACCAAACTGAAAATAAACTTGGTGTTCCCAATGCACACCACTTTGGTGTGCCGAAGGAGCACTGGGATGGGAGCGAGAAGTCCTGCCTTTGAACCCTGGTATTGGCCTGTTCTTTGCCAAATCTCTGAATTTCCATGTCATCATCTATGATGTAGGAATTCAAAGCTCCCTCTTAGCAGATGAATTTACAATGGTAAATGGTACAAATTCACAATAACAATATAACTATGAATCTTTTGGAACAAATAGCATCACTATGGAACATTAACACAAATCTCAAAATCAAAAGGGAAGATGGCGTAAGATGCCTGGACATACAATCTACCTGTGTCCTCATGGTGCTCGGCAGATTGTGACACTGTGATTCTCTGCTCAGGCTCAGGAGGCAGACAGCCAAGGACCACATTCTAGTTCTTCCGCGCTCAGCTCCATGATGCTGTTCAAATTCTCTAATGCCTCTAACTTTTTTCCTATCTAACCAAAATGGAGGTGATGACAATATTACCTACTTCATCAGTTACTGTTTGGGTTTAATGAGGTTATACACGTCAAAGTGCTTGGCATTTAACAAGCGCTAAGTAAAAGTTAGATATTTTTGTTTCAAAGCATATGATAATAACCTTTTTTTGAAGGTTAGTATCTTTTCTCCCCAAATCTTGTTTCTGGCTATCTTGGCCATTAGGGTGGAGGAAATGAAGGGTTACATTTTTCACTCCCCATACTGCAGAATTCAAGACTCCCATCTCATAAGAGTTTCTAAAAGAGCAACTTGTTCTTCTTTATAATTTTATTAAGCAAAAATAAAAACAAAAAACCCCACTTTGTATCTGATAACTATGGCCCGCCTCCCCCTGCCCCTGATAAACTATTCTGTCCTATTTTGATCGTCTCATTATGACAAATTACAATTAAGTTTTAATCAAGATATCTAAATCCATGAGGCATAATAACTGGATTCCTTTGTCCTTGTTCACTTTATGTTACCTGGTTAACAGAACAGGTGAAAATCAATTAAGGGCATAGAACACCCTAACTTTTGAAGTTGGACTCAAGGCAGAATTCCAAAAGCCATAAATTAGAATTTAAATAACTTTGTAATCTTAGTTTTACCTATTTTATGCACTAAATTATTTGAAAAATATTTCACTGTGAAAATGATATAACACCTTTAAATGCTTCATTGGGAGTAGCATTTAAAAGGCTAATGACAATTATTCTTTTGTACTTCACATTAATATTTTGAAGTTCCACCTGTGAATCAGTGCTAAATGAATTCATTATCTTTGGAGAATCACATATGGGAATTAAAATGCCATCATTTCATTGCTAGATATAACGTTGTTGACTCTCTTATTTATTTATATTTTGAGATCTATTAAGCAGTCTATGGAGACATTTTAATTTGAGATAAAACTTACATTTACATTCACAAAAAATTAATTCCATAGTCTATGTCCAGCTTAAGATCATTACCATTATTAAGGAAAAGGAGTCTTAGATTTATATGAACTTGATTTTTCATGCCAAAAAGATAAAAACTCTGGGCAACTGATACTGGTGATATTTAGAAATGTTATTCCAAATTAGGGTACCAGAGTCATATAAGTTAAAATATTTATCTAAAATTGATGTTGATTCATTTTCCCCTCTTTTTATTCTTAGAAGCATGAATGAAAACTTAATTTTACCATAACAAATTGTCATATGCTTAGAGTGATTACTTGTAGAGCTTCAAAGAAGTAATTGTCTTCAATAGATTGAATAGTTTTGGTGCAAAATACTATTCAGTAGCCTAGACAGCGCTGAAAGTGAAGAAGGGGAAAGCAGCTGGTGGGGAAGGAGAGATTAAGATTTAAGAAAGCTTCTAGTGTACTAAAAAATTCAGCACTTAGAATAATCAAGGTCTTGTATTTTGTGTTACATAAGAGGTAAAGAAAATCAGTGTGATCAGATTTTATGTAAATTTGGAATTAAACAATACAAAATTATTAATAAGATTCATGTTTTTCTCTCCAAAATTAAAAAAAAAATGTGTCCAAATTTCACAGCTGGTTGTCTGGATGAGCTGTAAATTGTGTTTTGTGTTTTGGCTGTGGTAAAATGTTGGACCATTATCAGTGGTAAATAAAAATACCCAGCATTCCTTGTTAGAGTTGCACACTATTGTTTATATACATGTGATTTTGGTGATTTCTGTACTATTATTATAATTTAAAATGTTTTTCTTCTATAACAAAATCATCTAAGTGTTCATTATGTGGTTACACCAGTATAAGTGCTAATGCTAACATTAAAAAATACCTTGCCTGGAAACCAAGCTCTTTGAAAGAATAATTGAAGATAATGAATAAAACACATGAAAGAAGTTAAAGAAATTTCTACCCTCCAAGAATTTCTTCTAAAGATGAAAGATAATAGTGGAAAAAATAAGCAGAATTAAAGCAAATCTACAGTGATTATAGATTTATACATTAATTGTATGTATCTCCTCAGAGAGAATATCCATATGAAAATATATGTTTTGAGTTATGTGAGGTCTTCAGATATACAGTCACATAAAATATGTTTGATAGGACTCTAAAGACTCATAGGGAGGATGGTATATCTAAAAAAGGCAAATCTGTAGAGACAGGAAATAGATTAGTGGTTCCTGGAGGTGGGGATGCAACAGTGGTGAATTTCAAATGAGCATGAGGGAGCTTATTGGAGGGATGAAACGCCTGAAGTGAGCCTGACCAGCTAGAGTCAAGCTGTTAGCAGGGCTCTTTTCCTTATGCGGATTCTAGGAATAAGTCTGTTTGCATCTTCCAGCTTCCAGAGGCTTCTCGCATTCCTTGGCTCCCAGTTTCCTCACTCCAATCTTCACTTCCATTGTGATGTCTCCAACCCCCCCGCCCCCAATCCTTCTGCCCCCTCTTATGAAGATCCTGTGATTATGTTTAGGCCCATCCTAATAATCTACGATACTCTCCCCAAATCAAGACCCTAAACTTCACCACATCTACCAAGACCCTTTTGCCATACATGGTAACATATTCACAGGTTCTGTGGATTAAGACATGAGCATCTCTGAGAGCTGTTACTCAGTCTATAACAGGGTAGAGAGGAGAAGGTAGGGACTTTGATTTATTCATTTTTGCTCTCACTTTCTCCACACTTAGCATTATACATAGTGCTTGGTGAGCATGCATTTGGCAAATTGCATTTGATCAAATTGCATTTGATCTCCTCAGTAGGAGACATGAGGAACGGTACAAAGGTGGGAATGAGCATATATGTCCTGGGGACTCTGACGATATTATTAGGTGTGGACTGAAGGACTATAGCATATTGTGTTGTTGAAAATGGAGGGGCAAGACAGGTGGGGGCCCCATTACCGAGTGCTCCAAATAGCAGGCTGTGTGTTTAGACTTAAACTAATACGGAACCATGAAAGCTTTTTGATTATGGGATAGAAATGATTATATGGAGTTTTGGTGAACACTGATCATATATGGTGACTTGTAATTGTTGAGTCACTATATGGGGATGTATAATTTAAGATTGATTGTATTTCTGCTATAAGGAATAGAAATTTCAAAATAATTAATATTTTCTCCTGTAACATGGAGAGTGAAGGTAGGTAGCTGTGAATTCACATAAAGCAATTTTTCCTTTGATCTTATAGAAAAATTCAGGTGGAAATATTAGGCTATTGAGAGTAAGACTGATCTTTTTAAAATAAAGAAGAGGGAAACATAAATACAAAATAAAAAATGTTTCCTTTCCAAAAGGGAAGGGGCTGCCAGAATATTTTCCTTAGGAAATTTCAAGTGTTCCTCAACAAGAAGTAATAACTGGCTAGGTGCTCGCCGTTCTTTGAACGACCTTGAGAGAGGACAATCTGTGAAGTCAGAAGCTACACAAGCTTCACAGCCTTGGACCACTTTTAAGTCCTTTGTTGTCTACTGACTGTATCTGCAGTTGGAGTGGGAAGATGTGAGGAATAGGAAATGCATTTTGTAATGGCTATTTTGTGCCTATTAATATACTGATTTTTGGCCATGACCGTATCTCCTTTCGTTGTAAAATCTTAAGAAAGAGAGAAGAGAGTCTTTTAGGTCATCTTTGGTGGTCACAAATGGGCAGGAAGCAGAGTAAAGAGCCTTTTTATACAAACATTCTGCCTTTACAATTATACACAGCTGTCTGAAAATCTTTTTAAAGTTCTTATTACAGTAGAAATGACATTGCAGGTGTGGTGAACTCATAAATTCACCTATAAGAAGAGATTGAATACTGGCAATTATAAAAAATGGGAGACATAAACTAGTAATCCTGAAGTTAACCAAGTCAATTATCATTTGAAAACACAGACTAAATTATATTCAAGGTAGTCTAAGTTACGCTAAATGAAATTTTACTCTTCACTGTAACTTGAAAAAGGAAGCTTCCCAGAGCAGAAACTTTGGCTGTGTCTGAACTTCCCAATCATTCCCTTCCTTCACTGAAGATTGTAATTTCATGTGGGAAGAAGACAGGGAAATCTCAGCCACTACCATGATTTAAGGAAAACTGTAAAAAAATTGGTTTTTATGAATAACAAATAAAATATCCACAATCACATGGGGCTCTGCATTGCCTCCCCAGCACCCTAACTAGTTCTCCTTTCTGGGAGGAGCAACTTCTCACCGTGTGAACCTCAGTTAGACCGCGCTTACCAAAGGGGACCATCTTGCAGACTTTTTTCACTCTACCTTCTGTTCCATGCAGGTGAGAGGTAGGTGAGTTGAGAGGTTTTGCTCTTTAGATGTGGACTTCTCTTCTCAGGTTGTGTGAGCCTGCAAATAAGCTTTCTCTCCTCATGTCTGACAGAATTTAGGGTTTAGGTTTAGGAGGCAGTAGAAGACCTGCACCTTTTGCTCCAATTCTGTCTCCTTACCTCTGCCTCAGGTGTCATCAGATACTGGCTCAGAGGATACTTTTAAAATTTCAATCTCATCTTGTCCCTTGAGTAGGAACCTTGCAGGGACAGGAGAAAGATGGTGGTGAGCAAAGCATTGTTGCATCATTTATTGACATTTAATTATCTTCCATTTAAACTGCTATGACTAGTTTGGAGAGCCACGAGTGCCCATACTGCATAAAGATAAATGAGCACATACCCTCTGGCTGGTAATTTCACTGCAAATGGTCAATCATGGCATATTATAGAATAAAATATTATTCAGCAATAAAAAGTGAATGGGCTAGAGTTCTACACCTCTCACTTATAGAAATGCTATGTATTTCATGAAAATAACTCTACATATTTCAATGGATGCATACATATAAATAAAATTAAAAATTGAGTTAACTTTAAATGGAATAGATTTTATTTAAACTGAATAACTTAAATTAAAAATGAGAGACACCAAAATCAGGAAAATGACTATTTCTGGGCAGGAATACCAACAAATAGAATTGTGGAGAGGTACAAAAAGACTTCAATTTCAATATTTTAATTTTTTAGGCATGGGTTGGATGCACATTTACTCATTATGTTATTCTATATACATTTTCATATGCTTGAAATATTTCATTTTTAAAACTCTTCCAAACCCTTGAGAGATGTCAATAGTGTCCTATATTGACCATTTACAGAAAGAAGCTATCTTTTAGATCAAAATGCAAAAGATAACTGCTTTCTCCTGAGGAGCTCTTGTGTTTTATTTTCATGAGCAAGGTCAATGACTCACTAATACTTCCCTTTTCCTTTGCCTACCTGGAACCTCAGAACCAAGTTTGAGCTCCAACTTTAGTAACTACGTAGGACCTTATATGTCTGTACTCTTTCTCCTTGAGCTTGATTTTCTATAAAGATACATACTTTCTCTCATTCTGCATTTGTTTATTTTATTCTGTGGTTTAACATGCTTCTTCCCATCCTTTAAAGAAGAAGAACAGTCGTAAATCAAAATATAATTTTTTTTAATGTTCTAGTTTTCTCTTCGTTCACAGGGACATGTGGCATCTGCATGGGGCAGGGCTGTGCCTTTGCCATGTTAACCTGTTATACCTCCGTGTCTAGCACAGTGTCTGGCATGAGGTATTTCATCATTGGTGATGAAATAATTTAGTAAATTACAAATTTATCCTTAAACGTAGCTTAATTTTTGCATGTTTCAGAGGTGTCCAATTTGTCTTGTTATAAATTTAGTTTTAATAAACATCTTGGTGACTATACTTTTGGATTATTTCCTCAGGTTATTTTTGCCAGGAGTAAAATTATGTGTCACAAGATATGAGCACTTAATGGCTATTGAAATGCTTTTCCAAACTGCTCTCCAAAAAAGCTTTTACCAGTTTCTACAGCCACGAGCAATGTATGAGAATATTATTTCCCCAGAATATAATGTGTTTATATTATACTATGCTTGTGTAGAATCATGTTTTGTTCTGTTGTATAATTTAATAGATGTAAAATTATAGCTAGATGTGGAGTTAATAGTATTTTAAATATTAGTTTAGCTACCACTAGTATCATCATCTCCTATTTTAAACCACTACTATTTTTATAGAGGATTTAATATGTTTGCGAATCAACACACTTGGCTTTACCAGACCTTATCACAAATTTTCTTTATTTAATATGACCCAACAGAGTAAATAAACTGTGGAAACTACTGAGGCTTCTTAATTTTCAATAACTGCTTTTGTGACCTGTTTAGGCTGCAAATTCCTTACCTACTAACTGAAGATGGGGATGTGGACCTTGGGTACCTATTATATTCCAAATCATATGTGTGTGTATATATATTATATTCCAAATCTCATATATATATATATACACATATATATGAGATACCACCATATGGATGTATTCAGTAATTGTTTTAATTATAACCTTTAAAATTAGGTTCATAGGCTAGATGATCATTAAGTTCATTTCCTGGTCTGTGTGCATAAGGAACAAATATATATTAATTCTGGACTTTTTCATAACCCATCTTGAAAAACCTTAAGAAAAAAGGAGGGGTTTACTAATGTAGGGTAGAATTATCAGGAAGAGGAAGGAGCAGTGCTTCAGCTAAGCCTCCAACTACAAGAGCCTTCCATCCTGATATTTGCCAGAATGTTCTCTTATCAATACATATCTCTGGTTGTCCCTCTACCTGCATGCCATTCTCTTTTTCTACAGGTGGACTTTTCCCACACAACTTTGAAAAGCCCCCAAGATTTACATCTTACAAGTTCAGTGTCTGAGGAAGGATAGTCTGCACAGCCCTTCAGATTTTAGTCCAAATAGTTTAGGGAAGAGGCTTTTGACCCAGCTTGGCTCAGGTGCCCCCATCTCCAAGTTCCAGTCAACTCTGGCTGAGATAGAGATGTGGTTGGCTCACCTGAGAATAAGGCGATTTCTACAGAAACTTTTAGGAAAAGGGAAAGTTGTGTTTCCAAAAGAAATGAGGGATGAACAAAAGAGTTAGTGTTCACCATAAATTTAAATGGTCAAGACTCCATTGGGAGGAGGAATTCATTCTTTGCAGATGGGCATAATTCCTTCTTAGTAGATCTGGCATAAAAACATAATTGGAGCGAATCAGAAGATTCTGGGTGAGGAGCACCCAGGTAGTAGTAGGGTGAGGTGGTGGTGTGTAAAGAGGATGCATGTTACCTATGTGTGTATATGTGTGCATGTGTGAGTATCTGAGAGCACTGCAAGTTGTCTTCCCTCAAGTGTTCAATGAATAATTGTTGAATGAAGGAAAGTATTTGCTAAATTGCATAACAAAATCCATGTAACATTTGTTGAATTAATGAGCAATGGACAAGCCTAGGTTTTACTCTAGGTGTAATTCAAAAATGAATATGAAGTAGTAGCCTGGTAACCAGAGGAGAGAATCTGAGAAATGGGAACCACAGTAACCAATAGAATCCATGTAAATAGCACTAGGAAATAAAAAATAAGTTTGGTTAAGAGCCATGGGCCACACTGAGGTAGGTAGTGTATCCAGAGTGGCAGTGGGATCTGTGTAATACAAGCCAGGAGGAACTGAAAGACAAACTCCCTGAGGTCATCACATTATGTGTCTCTAAGAACTTGAGGGTCCTGGCCCCTGCTGTAAGTAGGAGAAATTAACTATTGATGAGTCTTCAGGCAACTATTTGCTATTATCAGTATTAGATGTTTCTTTTGCCCCAGTGATGAAATACCAATAACTACCCCAAAATTTATATTTGAGCATTTAATTCATTCCGTCTTCCCTAGACTTTTGTAATCTAAAGTACATAGATTATGATCTAGGCTACATAGTGTATCATGTCAGTGACTGTTATGGTCCCTTTGGTCCTTCTGCCTCCTTACCTGATACAATCCATGCCTATCCTGGGATACCATACCCCGTATGCCGCTGCTCCTACAAAACATCACACAATAAAATTGGGACCACGCAAAATTAAGAGTTTTCAATTCCAGCTGGGGCTATTGTCTGTTGTATAGCTCTCTTGTCCTTGGTCAGCTTCCCTCCCCATTTTTCCCTAGTGCTATTCTAAACTTTAGCCATTTTCCTCAAGCATTATATCTATGGCCCACCTGCTCAGTCGCATCATATGTCCTAGGGAACTAGCTTCTCCCGGAAAATGGAAGCCATCTACTGTGAAATATCTAAGTATCCTGCTTCCCCACCTTAAAATTACCTCTGTCTGTATCAGTTGTTGTCAACACTAGAAGCGTGTTAGAACTATCTGGAGATTTTTTTTTAGTCTATCTTGCCCAAGATTTGAGTTAATTAGTTTGGGGTAGGCAGTATGGTATTTTTTAAAAAGCTCCTCAGATCAGTCTATCTTCAGCCAGGACTGAGAACCACTGACCTATATTCTTCTTTGATTTTCTCCAGCCTCTGAAATAAATGTCCTATCACGTCAAAGGCAGTTGTTAAAACAGTGTTTTCCTTTGATGACTTTGAACTTACTGTTTCCCTTTTTGGTGGATAGGGAGGCAATTCCTGGCAGGAATGAATGTTAGACCTACACCTGTACCTAAGTCTTATCCTAGGAGTCACTCAGATAAGTTGTTTCTCCAGAACACATACCTGGAGTAGTAAGTGCAGACCGTGCCCAAGGAGGGCAGTTGAGGTACCTAAGCAGCACTTGAGATTCTAGATCTTTCATAGAGTTAAGAACATAGGCTTGGAGTCCATCAAATCAGTTGAGTTCCTGCTTTCCCACCTGCCAGCTGTGTGAGCTTGGCCAATTCTTAACCCTTTACGTCTCTGTTTCCTCTTATGTAAAATGTAGCTCCTTCATTGGTTCTGTAGGCACAACTGAGATACTGCATATAAAGTCCTTTGCGCAGAGCTCATTGAATGTGATTAATGGATGTGGTGAATATGGACAGAGTTAAGCTGAGCATCTTTTTGATTTCTTCACTCTGAGAGCTCTCAATGAGCAATTCCATCTGTTACCATGGTTTCCCAAATGTATCTCTATTTGTTGCCTAAATCTTGAGCCTCCACCCCATCTCTGCTAGGTAATTCAGTCTAAACTTTGAATCTCTAATCTAGGGCAATTAGTTAATCAAGTCATTCACTAATTTGTTCAGCAATTCCCACTAGTAGCCTACTATTCACCAGACACTGTTCTAAGTACTGGGGATATAGAAATGAATAAAACAAAGCCCCTGTCTTCAAGTGTGTATATTTTACAGTTTCCTTTCTGTCTTCACAACCAATGTATTAGCGAAGCCCATGGTACCAGTTCCCTGGACAGCATAGACTCCTAACTAGCCTCCCTGTTTCTGTTTTTGCTTTCCTCCAATCCATTCTTCACAATGATGCGTTAGTCATCATTCTAACCTCTAAATCTCTACAAGCCTATAGACTGCTTAAACTCTTCAAAAATTCCCAAGAACCTTCAGGTTTAAGTTTAAACTTCTTAGAAAGACCTTGATTCCTTTCCTATCTGCTTCTTCAGCCCCATCTCTTTCTAGGTTATCCTGCAAAGTTGACACACCAGCAGCAACACTAAACTTTTGGGGTTCCATTGCATTTCACACTTCTTTGTGGGCTGTATGCATGCCCCTCCCTGTTAGCTCATCATTATCTGGTTTGCCTGACTCCTCTCTCTTCTCTGATAGAATTAATCATTAATTCCTTCCTATAACATTGTGCATTATAAAACTCTACTATTTTATTTTTCCTATTTACCTAGCTGTCTCTCTTCTACTAAGGTAGAATTTCTTGTAGGGCAAAAAGGGGTTTTGTTTTTCACCCACCACAATGCCCACACAGAACATGGGCACCAACATTTATTAAACTTTATAAAAACTTAATCATAGTGTATACATAACAAAGTGTTCAAATGAGCCTCACTCTGCATCAGTTTTAGCTGTGGCTTCAAGATAATACTTGATAAAAACTCCTATATGCGTATTCCTGGACTATTGGTGATAGACTTGGAAAGAGGTAGCTGAAATCAGTTTTGTAGCCCCAGTAAACCCCCTTGAGGATATATGCAGGTTGAAAGTAAAGTGGCTGTGGAAAGGAAATTAGAAATAAAATATCTTCAGAGGGAGATGCAGTATGTTTTCATGAGAAAGGAGAGGAGAATGAACCTCCATGACCATAAAAGATTAGAGGATTTCAAGGGAAAGACTTGAAAAACTTGGCCTGTGACCCATGAAAACTGAAGGCTAATGAAAAACTTTTGTCAGAAAAAGCCTGAGGACTTGAAGGTGAGGTTTGCTAGAAATGAAATTATTACCTTGGAAATGGTCTGCAATCTCAGGGTTTGTCCCGGTGAAAGACTCGTGAGAAGTGGCTGTCTTGCTAGACAGGGCAGGCCTGGAGCCATTGTAAAGGGACTTTGGACATGAAAAGCATTTCAAGGAACCATAAAGCTCTCACTTTTGCATGATGTGGCCCACCAAAAAAACAAGGGCTGACAAAGAGTTTGCGATGATTAGTTTTAATATGTCAGCTGGAGTTTGTCACTGGGTGCCCAGATATTTGGTTAATCATCATTTCTGGGTATGTCTGTGAGGGTGTTTCTGGAAGAGATGAACTTTTGTATGGGCAGCCTGAGTGAAACAGATTGTCCTCCCCAATCTGAGTGGGATTATCTAATTTATTGAAGGTATTAATGGAACTGAAAAGTAGAGATAGGTAGAATTCTCACTCTCTAATTATCTCTCTAAAGCTTGAGATGGAACACTGGTCTTCTCCTACCTTCAGACTGGGACTTACACCATCTGTGCTCTGGGTTCTCAGGCTTTGAGACTCAGACTAGAACTGCACTACGAGCTTTCCCAGGTCTCCAGTTTGCAGATGGCACATTGAGGGGCTTTTCACCCATCAATGTATATTGTTAGTTCTGTTTCTCTGGACAACCATGGCTAATACAGAGTAATAAGCAGCCAGCTATAGGGGAGTGTTGCGTAAACACGAAAAACTCAAACATAGGACGAGATTGCTCTAGAAATGGAGGGGTTTCTGAAGAACTTGTATGTGGCCTCCAAGAAAGTGAATCCCTTTAAGCATTCAGCAGTTCAGAGATAGTTACTTAAACTCTCCACTACAGCCAGAGGGAGCCAACAGTATGTATCTCTTTGTTTTAAGATGTTGTTTGCCCTGTTTTTATTTTTTTAGTTGGCTTCCCACAGAAGCAAACTCTGAGACATAGACGTGAGGGCATACAGTTCATTAGGGAGGTGATCCCAAGAAGCACAGGGAGCAGGAGGGTAGTGAGCTAAGGAAGAGAAGGAAGACAGTAACTCGTAAGAAAATGAGTAGGTTCCTGCTACGGGAACTGAAGCTCCATCCTGCTCTGGACCACAGTAAAGAATGTACCTCAGAGTTACTCCAGCCGAGGGTGCTGGGTCTCTGTCAGTTCTTATTAGTCATTTGCTGAAGGCTGCTCCTTGGAACATTAATTCCTCAGAAGTTCTGCCCTTCTCTGGACACATGTGGAGTGGGCCAAAGAAAGTCCTGCAGTGCGGTGTCAGGGCACTTGCACGTAGGAGCTGTGGGCACCCTGGACTGAGTGTGAGGGCTGTAGGCAGGGCAATGGCTGCAGCTGCAGGACTTCTTCCAACCCTGTTTGAGTCCTGGAGATGTCAACAGCAGCCTTGTAAGCAGGGAGGGAGGAGCAGAAACATCCTCCTGGAAAATAAACTCATCCCACTGTCTGAAGCCTCCCCATCTGGAGCATCCCCAAACCAGGGAAGGGAGAGGCTCTGCATTTGAATAGTGTTTTGAGTTTCTACTTTTGCCAGAACTGAGCATTTTAGTGCTTTAAATGAAGACTCTTGGGACTAAAAGTGACCAGAGGATGATTTGTTCTCTGATAATAACCAGGAAAGTTATGGGACCTTCCCTAGATTTCACTGAATAAATGGGAATGAACTCTAAGAGGAGAGTTGAGCAGATAATGGGGAGTGTAATGGAGAGTTGGTTTTCTCATTGCATGAGTCCCACTCATGCACTATTCAGCTGAAGAAATAAAAATTCAATTAACTTTTTTTGATCTATAGAATAACAAATACTCAGAACTAATGAAAAAGCATTTATTAAGAAGGTTCCATCTTACCTGCTCTTTATCCATTTTAAGGCAATTCATTGGATGTTTCTGAATCTCCATTTCCACACCTGCAGAATAGAGATAGTGAAATTGGAAGCAGTGCCCCAGGTTCTGGTCCATGGGCTCTGTGTACCTGTAATATTGGGATGATGATATCAGAGCGTAAATGGATTTTTGACCTGAAGGGAAGAGGAGTAAGACCCAAAGTTAAGAAATGAACTAAATATCTTATTCTTTTTGGTAACTCCAGTCTGCAAGATTCTGATTCAGCAGGTTGAGAGGTAATCCAGGGAATTCAAGGTCCTTGGTCATTTCTGATAGGCAGTCATTTTGAAAAATACAGAGTTAGGGGGAGATGGCTACGAGGAACTTTCTTCAGCTGTCATATGGGTATGAAAATGGGATCTACATCAGTTCTAAGATCAGGGTAATTTCCTTAACACGTGGAGTTGCACTCAAAGCACTTAATAACCATGACCATCTGTGCTGACTGATAAATCTGACTGGGAGATCTGTGTAGGAGAAGCTACACTCCCCCAAACTAGTGCAAATAGTGCTCCTGAGATCCCCTCAAAGTTTTTGGGATGTAAATATGCTAACCAACAGGAGCACAGTATCTCCACTTGCTCCTACCCTGGATAAAAAGAACTCTGAAAGGTTTAATAAGTAGTAAAGTGTTGTATCACAACACTTGGCAGTATCAGCCCATTGTGGGGTACAGCGGACTGAGCTTTAGCATTTGTCAACCAAACAGTCATTGTTAATGTGCTATAATAGATTTTTACTTTGCTGAACACTTGTAAATTTGCTACAAGTTGAATTGCATTGTTATCCCTATTTTTTATATATAAAATCCAAAGTGAATGAGGCAAAATGTCTTGCTCACTGTCACAAAGCCAATAGGGAGCAAAGTCCATGCTAGGGTAAGACTCCAGTTCTCGTTGTTCTAAATCCTGTGCTGTTCCCATTTGCTCAGGAAAAGGACTTGGCCACTTCCAAAAGCAAAGTCAAATGACTTTGCATATGAAAACAAGAGTGAGCTAGGTTGCCAGAGGGTGAAGCATGCCAGAGATTGACAGTCACGTGGGGGACAGAGAAGACAGACAATGCATCTAAGTCATCAAGACTGATAGTAAAAAATGAGGGATAAGCCAAAATTTTTCTATTATTTAAGAGAAAAAGTCCCCAAAAAAAGAGCTGGAAAACCTCAGGTTGTGGTTTCATGCATGAGCAGATATGCAGCTTGACACTGAAGAGGACCCTTACCCTAAAAAAGCAAAAATAGTCTCCTTAACCTTAATTACTAAATTCAACTGTGTTAGAGGAAAATGCCGGTCACCTTATTAAACAGGGATTGTGTGATAACCAATTGAACTAACCTACTTTTTCACTTTAAATTAGATTCTTGGTGTTAGGTAGTTAGAATGTATAGGTTTAATACAAATAAGATACTGAATTGTCTTTCCAGCTCCTCAAGAAGTAATATTTAAATGACACTATTTTGACCACAAAAGTCAGGCCAACCTTAACTATTATCCACATCTGATGTTGTCATGAATGCAATCAAAGCCCAATGTACAATTTGGTCCTATTTCACACTCAGAGAGGAAATAGGTCCAGAGATATTCAGCAATTTATCCAGAACCAAGACTTTAACCTACATTTCCTGATTCTCATTGTTAACTAGACTGTAATTCTTTTAAGCCAATTAAATACAGTTTAAAAATGGTAGATAAGTTAGTGTTTTGGATTGTTCTAAGAAAATCTTTTTAATATAACTAATAAATGCAACTGAAGGCAAATGTGCTTATTATAAATGTGCTCTGTGCTGGGCATGGTGATTCATAAGCTCATTTGCTTTGTGACTCATAGCTCTTGGAAAAGAACAAGAGTCCAAGGGAATACTGGCTTCTATTCAGAACTGGTCAGTTGTTTGTGTCACTTTCCTCTCCTTCTTTTTGAAAAACAACAACAAAAATACTATAGCCAGGTAAAATGCTTAAAAAAGCATCAATATGCAAATCTTCATTACCTAAATGATACAACAATAGAATTTCTTTGCTGTGTTCATACATAGGAAAAAATTGATAGCAGTTATTTCTGGAAAGAATAGCTACAGATGAGAGGCTTATAAAAATAAGATTTAGAGGCATATTATATATAACAGATCGTGATTACTCATTATAAGCTTTTCCAATGCTATGATTCAGTCTTAACACAGGTGTCATTTAGAACCTTCAGATTATTTTGAAGATTAGATTGTCATAACTCAAATTGGAGAGGGTATCTTAAAGTATGAGAATTCATTCAAACCAAGAGTGCCCTAGAAGATGGGATGAGTAATAAAATGTACAGGAGAAAATTCTCTTGAGATAATAATCCTCCTACAACAGTTTCAAGGCAAAGAAAAGCATCTTGCTGAAAAACAAAAGATATCTTCTCATGGTTTCCTAAGTAAAAGATTATTTGAAGAATACCTGCTTTTGACAGCAATGCAGAATCTTTCCTTATCCTCTTCATATTTCTTTTTCCTTTGTTGGCTTCCTATTGTAATCCAGGATGAAAATAAATAACTTGTGTAAATCAGGTCAGCCGCAAGTAAGAAAAAAATCAACAAAAACTCAGCTCAGGCAAGATTAAAAAGGGAGTGATTTATTGGCTTATATAACTAGGAGGTTCAAGGGAAACCAGGCATGGTATGGTTCAGGTACTCAAAGGATGCTATTATCTTTGTGTGTCCATCACACAGGTCCTTTGTTCCCTGTATTGGTCTGATTCTGGAGCAGACTCTTCCCTGAAAGTGAGAAAGATTACTGCACTCAATTTTTGATCTGCCAGTTTAGCAATATGAGGAAAATGGGGGAAATATCATTGGATCTCTTCCAGTACATACAAAGAAACACTTGGGCTCTCACGGGACCCCCTTGCATTGCACACCCAACCCTCAATCAACCACTGAAGCCCAGGGAATAGTAATGGTCAGTTTGATCAAACACCCAAAACACGAATAGCGAGGAGTAGGGCAAAAACACTGTGGCCAGCCTGTGTGACCCACACAGTCTGAAAGCAGGGAAGGAGAGCCATGCTTTCCGTTACTGGAAAAAGAGATGGGCAGACAAGAGCCACTGCACAGCCTGCCAGTTAGCATTTTTTGAACTCAAAATGTTACCCTGGAGCCCAGAGCAAACTCTTTTTTTTTCCTGACATTGACATTGACGTTGCTCCAGAGGGGAAAAATGGACCCTGGAAGCCCTCATTCTCCTGTCAGCAGCCTCTGCTCTGCCTTCATCTTAACCAACTCTTTGGCCCACATTCTCTCTTGTTAGTCAGCCCCTTGCTGATTTCATCACAGCCCATTCAATCTTCAAAAGGACCGCTTTCTCTACCCTGCCTGGGCTGCACCACTATTAAGCTTGAGAGGAAAGAATTTAAGTAGAGAATGAACAGGAAAAATTATCCCCACCCTGACATATTACAGGGTTCATGTTGATTACATTTCTTTTTCTCAGAAAGTCTAATTCGCTCATCAGTCTGGAGCTGCCGACACAGTACAAGTGGCCGCTGTGGGAAAGGGTAATGGATGGGATGGCAGCGTGATTTACCTGTTTACAGCCCTGACATGCCAGGCTTACCTTTGTCTGATAGGTGTTGGAATATTTCTCTCAAATTTAAAAGAATTACATCCTTTCAAGAAATGTTGGAGCTCAAAATCGAATGAGACAACAAGTGGAGGAGCCAAATTAATAAAAGTCTGCTTAGGGTTATGCTTTTACTCCTAAAGAATTAATGGGAAGTTGAAATTCTCAAGTCTGAAAATAGAAAACAGTTTGATGAATATTGACATTTATTTAACATCTAGTTCATGTTTTCTGGGCAAATCAGAATTCAGCTCACTGTTCACTAAATGTCTGCTTTGTTACATTCCTGCTGTTTTCAATGTTTGGGAATTGGATTGAATTCACAATGAAGGTGCTGAGGCATTTTGCGTATCTGGAAACAGAATACAAAACTGCAGAGGTGGCAACTTTTAACTTCTTTTGGCGTAGCACCCAAGATTGTCATGTTCTGTGCATTCAGATGCCAAGTACCTTCTCCCAAGTAAAGGATGAACTTGGCAGGTGGCCAGAGAGGGCTGAGCTGGAAGACTCTCAGTTGGGTTGAAATGGGGCCCAATCACTGGCATAACACTGGAACTTGATTTGAGTGATGACTTATAAAAAGACAGCATTAAAAACTGACTCACCAAGTGAGTCACCCTTGCTGAGCCGTGTGCTTTTATTATCCTCAGAAAGCTATCAAGAAATGATTGCTTGCCTAATGCAAATAGAAATGTCTAGCATATTGATTCCACTCCCAGTTTACACTCTGGATAAAGACCAATTTACACCTGGGGAGTGTGCCAGGATCCTGCTGGGGCAAAATTGTTAAATAGGCAGAAATTGACATTCAGCAGCTCTTCTCAAGCCCCCTTTCAGTGTATATTTACCCCTACCTCTCAGGAACCAAGTGTTTCCCCTTCCTTTCCTCCTCTTCCCTACCTTTTCTCTCCACCGTCTCCTCTTCCCTCTCTCTCCCCTCCTCTCCTCTTCCTCCTACACAATTATTTCCTGGGTTCTGATGATGGGATATTGTGACTCTCTTCCAGCGTGACATCCTCCGCTCCCAGAATTTCGCTGCTCCCAGAATTTCGCTACTCCCATGTTCCCTCCCTTGCACCAAACTAATCTGTTCTCTAAGTTCCTCTCCCTTGGGCCTTGCTAGATGGTTGAAGTTAATTTCATAAAGATAGATTTGCATACATGTATGGGACAGATTACTTGACAAGATATACTTACATAATATCAGAGAAACCTAATTTAATTTTTTAATTTATTGATTTTAGTGAGAGAGGGAGAGGAAGGGGGAGGGAGGGAGGGAGGGAGAGAGATATTGGTTTGTTGTTCTACTTATTTATGCATTCATTAGTTGTTTCTTGAATGTACACTGACCAGGGAACAAGCCCGCAACCTTGGTGAATTGAGATGATGCTCTAACCAACTGAGCTACCTGGCCAGGACCCAAAGAAACCTTATTTATGGAAGACTGAAAACTTTCCATCACGCTGATATGTGCACAGTTGACACCTGAATACTGCTCTTTGGGAAGGCAGCAGGGATTGATAAAATGTATGGACCAAGAGTTAGAAAGATTGTGTTTTCCATCTGGGTAATTTTGAGTAAGTCTGTTAACATTTTTGAGATTAGGTATGCTTACCTATAAAAAAGGAAGAACAAATGCCTTTCTTATTATAGTGACCATCTGCTGGTTTTTCCTGCTTGGTAGATATTTCTCATCTTTCCCAATTTTTCTTTGCACAAACACCCCTCCCCATGCTCAGCCCATGTGCTTTGCTTGATGGAATGCTGGACTGCACTCAATTAAGAACAAGTAGAGTTAGTTTTGGGGCTTTTGCTGCAGTTACTGGAAAACAGATGAGCTCTTCCCACTGGTAACTTGACATGCCTGATGGCCATCTTTGTCACCACCGGGGAGAGCTGCGAGCCTAAGACACTCCAGGTTAGCAACACCAGTAAGAGAGTGTGGTCAGCATCTTTCTCTCAGGATCTGACTGTCAGTCACAGGAAAGATCACTGGTTGTCCCTGATTAGGTCAGGAGTCTATCCTTGAATCTGGTCATGCCTGTTACCAAACCTACTCCTAAGCTATATGATCTGAAAAGTCCTTCTGTTTACTTAAGCCATATTTGAGTTGGGTTTCTGTCAGTTACAGACAAGATTTCTAACTAATCCAACCTGAAAGCAATAAAAAGAGTCCCATGAACAACTGGCTCTTATTCTACACTAGGGTTTGGAAAACTTTTTCTGTAAAGGGCCAAATAAAAAATATTTCAGAATTTGTGGGCTCTGAAGTCTGCCACAACTCTTTAACTCTGTCCTTGTAGTAAGAAAGTAGTCATGTGTAATACAAAGATGAATGAGTGTGGCTCTGTCACCCTCATTTTTATAGAGGTGAAATAAATATTTGTTCCTAAATATTATTTATGGACATTGAAATTTGAATTTCATATAATATTCAGCTTTTTAAAAATGATTTTATTTATTTATTTTTAGAGAGAGGGGAAGGGAGGGACGAGGGGAGAGAAACATTGATGTGTGAGAGAAACATCAATCAGTTGCCTCTCTCTTATGCCCCCAACTGGGGACCTGGCCCACAACCCAGGCATGTGCCGTGACCGGGAATCGAACTGGAGACCTTTCAGTTTGCAGTACAACATCCAACCCACTGGGTCATGCCGGTCAGGGCAATAGTCACATATCTTGAAATATTATTCTTTGAAGTTTTTCTGACCATTTAAAAATGTAAGAACCATACAGTTGTTTTATAGCACTTGCTCTACAGGAATAGTTGATTACAAGAATCCTAGCAACTGCCGTTCTGGGAAAAATAAGTTTCAGTTGACAAAGAACACTTCCACCCTGTGTACAATCACTGAATCAGTCATTTTACATTTTTTAGTGACTTTGGGTTTCTGGTTTCTGATTTGTTTTGTTCTCCTCACAGCTAATGGCTTCACAGTTTAATAGGATTGGCTACATAGTGAATTTGATTTGAAGGTTAAATGTTCCAATTATTAGGTTTTCTATATATTTGTCCAGTCATATTTTTTCTTAAGGGACCTTTTAAATTCCATAATCTATAGATGGGAAATTGAAGAGATCTGCAACTTAAGGAACTGATTAATGTGGTCAATAAAAAATGTCCACCTATTGGAGAACACATTGAAGAATATGCACTGGGAGCAATGATTGCAACTGATTTATGGTCAACACAGGAATAGTAAAGAGAGAGTTGCTAAAAGAGCAAGGCAAAGTGTGATGGAAGAAACTCCCCAACAGATATGAAATATCAGCTGTACCAATGTGAAGTGTTCGTTACTCTTATTAACACTCTTCTATTGTATGCATAGGTGAGTGATTATATATTATATGTATATTGAAGTGTCTCAGAATTAAATAACTTAACATCCCATTAGCTCTCTTTTCAGATTGTTCTGGGTATAGTGATTATTTTTTAACAACTGTGGAGTATTACCCAAAACAATTATTGCCCAGGATTACTAAATCAATCTGAATGAGGATAACTGAAAGACATTTCAAATGCTTGAAATGACTTAGAAGTAATCTTTAAGAGCTAACCCTAAGGTCCTTCTTTTGCAAAGAAAAGCTCCTTAGTTACAATATACATTTAGAATGATTTTCTGTGAAAAGAGAGACACAAACATGCCTGGATGCCCAATCACCCTGATGCCAAGATGAAAAGCAATTCCATTTAAAAATAAATGCTATTTATCTTCCTTGCAACACTTGAATTTTATTGAGATAGATATATTCTGTACACCAAATCCAACTTAATCCCATAAATAAAACAGAGTGTGAGAACATAATCCTCTATTTTCTCTTACTGCAGAGAAGGGCTGTTTCCTAAGAACTGATGGTTTTCCATTTATTTTTTTTTTACTTTAGGGTAGCAGAGTTTTTCAGATACACAGACTTATGAGCTTTAATTCCTATTGGGGCAAAGGGACTTCGGAAGGCAGACATCAGCAATATCAGGCTATAGGGTCTCCAAAAGATGATGGCTCAAAGTAAAAGAGATCCTTAGAATAACAACAACAGGCAAGCTCTTTCGAGCAGGATGAAAACAGAGTGATAACATCATTTCCAGGGCAAACAGCTTTCCATCTGTTTTTCTATCATTTCTAGACCTGAGTGCCTGAAGTGCTTTTTTAAGAAAAAAAGTTTAAATAAAGTTTTCTTATCCCTTTTGACTTACTTCCTCCCTTTTCTATTCTACTTTATATTCTAAAATCACTGCTCTGATCTTATTGCTTCCTCACTGAAAAATTTTCAGGGGATCCCAAAGGTTAAAAGTTTGAACATAAAGTTCAGACTTTAGCACAATAGTCAAGGCTCTTTGATGAGACTTAAACTTGCCTTTCCAACCTATTTTCCCACCAGTGCCCTTCAGACATTGTTAAAACGCCAGTCAGAAAATATCACGATTTCTGGTTCATGTCCATTCCTTCTCCTCCTGCAAACTTCAAACTGTTTCCTCTTACACCATCTGCTGAAATTCTGTTTGTCCTTCAAATTTCACCACTTTCTCCAAGAAACCTTCCCAGACCCCTGGGCAGGGTTTTGATATCACTGTGTTCCCACAGTACTGTCTTATATGACTTGTTATGATTTATTTTGGATTATATTTATGCATTTTTTACATGTCATCTCTTCTACTAAAGGACAGAGATGTTTGAGGAAAATAACTAGATTGTTTTTATTATTTGTACCCCTAGGACTTTGTATTAAAACACAAAGGCAGGGCATAATAATATGTTTGCTGTGTTAGAAAATAAAACAATATTCTCTTTCCTTCTCCTTCCTTTACTTTCTAAGCTTTTTTTTTTTTTTTTTTGGCTCTTATTTTCCTCTGAAATTCTACAAACTGCCCTCTTCCTCATTTTCTCTTTTCCTCATTTGCTTTCCATTTCTTCTTAATTAATTTTTAATCCCTTTACTTTTTTCTCTTCTCCTCACTTCCATCTCCAGTATTGTGGATTTAGCATACTTTCTCACATCTATTTATATATCCTATTATATTCTCCTTCTTTCTTTCTTTCTTTCTTTCTTTCTTTCTTTCTTTCTTTCTTTCTTTCTTTCTTTCTTTCTTTCTCCTTCCTTCCTTCCTTCCTTCCCCTCTCTTTCTTTATATTTTATTGATTATGCTATTACAGTTGTCCCCATTTTTTCTCCCCTTTATCCACCCTCTGCCCTGCACATCCCACGCAACAGCACCCTCCCCATTTAGTTCATGTCCATGGATTCTACATATAAGTTCTTTGGCTTTTCTATTTCCTATACTATTCTTAACTTCCCCCTGTCTATTTTATGCCTACCAAGTGTGCTTCTCATTCATTGCACATTTCTGACCCCATTCTCCCCTCCTCACTGATAACCCTCCATGTGATCTCCATTTCTCTGATTCTGTTCCTCTTCTATTGTTTACTTAGTTTTTGTTTTTCAGGTTCAGTTGTTGGTAGTTATGAGTTGTCATTTTATTGTTCATAGTTTTTCATCTTCTATTTCTTAGATAAGTCCCTTTAACATTTCATATGATAAAGTCTTGATGATGATGAAGTCCTTTAACATGACCTGATCTGGGAAGCACTTTATCTGCCCTTCCATTCTAAATGAAAGCTTTGCTGGATAGAGTAATCTTGTATGTAGGTCCTTGCCTTCCTTAAATCTCCATTTCTTCAGAGTCGGTTTCTGAAGATTTACTTTGACCCTTTGGTTGAGCCATGTTTCCCTGTTTCTTTGTATGCTTTGTGGCCTTTGTTGCGATTTGGGCATTTGAAAAAGTAGCCACTAACTCCAGGCTTTGTAGACTGGCTTACTACAGGCGAAGACCTTCACCAGTCAGTCCAGCTAGTGAATCCGTGGCCTTGTAAATTTTTTCAGGTGTGTGTCCTCTCTGAACTTGGGCTTTTAATTTCCAAATTCAAGAGGCTATCCTATTTCTTCTGAAAAACACTGTGATGTCAACTTGACTGGGCCATGGAGTGCATTCATATAAGATCAAACATTACTCTGGGTATTTCTGAGTGTTTTTGGATGAAAGTAATATTAACATTAAGTCAGTAAACTGAGTTAAACAAATTGACTTCTCTAATGTGGCTTGGCCTCATCCATTCAGATGAAGGCATGAATAGAACAAAAACCTGACCCTCTCTCTAATAAAAATGAATTTCTCTAGTCTACTGCCTTCAAATCAGGACATGGGTTTTCTTTTTCTCCCCTTGGATTTTAACTGAAACATTAGTTCTTCTTGGGTCTTGAGCCTGTTGGCCTTCAGACTGGAAAAACACCATCAGTTATCCTGAGTCTCCAGTTTCCCAAATAGCCTTGCAATCTTCAGACTTATCAGTCTTGATAACTGTGTGAGACAATTTCTTAAAATAAATCTCTACACGTATAAGCATTCTATTTTGTTTCTCTGGAGATCCCTAATGCAAGTCTGTGATTTCTTACTCCCCCACCCCATGTCTTTCTGTAGTATTGTAACCTCTCTGGTTATGGAGCAAGCAGTGATACTCATTTGTGTTCTCAGCAGCCCCCACCTGGTGTTCAAAGTATATTACCGTTCCCTTCAGCCCTTCAAGTCAGGCAATTCAGAAACAGGTCTCTTGGGAATTACCCCAAAAGCCAGAATATTGGATAACTATTCGCTCTTCTCATTTCCTCCTAAGGGAGAATCTGGGAGTTGGGAGTTTTCTCTTGGTCACATCACACTGTGTAGGTATGGGGCTCCAGTGATCACATGCAAAGAGCTTTTCTAACCACTTTGATGCAGCTCTTCTTGGCTTTGTGCTCACTTGTTGTGCTGCAACCTCTTAACTGGTATCGGGAGGTCTCAAAAATACAATTTGGCCTGTATGTGATTGGGAAGTTGATGTTTCCTTTGGGGAAAAGGCCTGAGTATTCCTATTTTCCATCTTTCAGATGTTACTCCCCACCTCATTGAGACTTTTAACAGTATAGCATCAATAATGCCTCACATAGAATAAAAATTATATACAAAGATCAAGAAAATGTTTAGAAGAAATAACAAGTAGTGGAACCAGACATGATACACTTGTTGGAATTAGCTCCAAGGTCATTAAAACAGCAGTTGTGAGCATGTTTGAGTCAGATGTAATAATTGAGGTATTACAGATCAGTGGAGTTTGTAAATAGTGATCCAGAGGCCACTTTGAGCTAGCAGGTGTTACACAGCTGGCCACCCAACGATTTTTAAGGATTTTAAGTTAGTTGATGATATGTAAAAACCAGGAGATTTTACATTTAAAAATTTCTGACTTCTCCAGAAAAATTGGAAGATTTGGCTGTTTACATTTCTACATGACAACCACTATGTATAGCTGAGAAGTACCCCGACCTTTAAAGGAGACATAGATTTCCAATTGCTCACAGCCCTTGTTTTCTTATGTGCCTGGTCATTTCTCTCATTTACCTTCCAGCCCTTCTAAGCATTATAATATAATGCTTATATTATATAAGGATTATATAAGAATTGAAATAAACATTATTTCAATCCTTGTTTACAGATCTAGATCTATGACCCATTCAGCCCAATATTCAGTATATGGCAAAAACTCATTTTATTAAAATGAAACTCAGATGTTAGTTTTAGAGAATGTCAGGTCTAACCCTTTTTATTCTTAGAGATGTAAAAGCAAAGGAAGATGCAAGAACTGAAGGTGCTTTACCTAAGGTCTCAGAGCTGCTAGTGGCAGAGCTAGAACAGGAACCTAGGCATGTCTGCAAACTCTTTTCTACTATATTCTGCCAACTTTGTATCTTCCAAGTCCCTTTGACAGCTATGTAAGTGTTACCTGTACCAGTTATTGGAGCTGTCAGTCCCATGTTTGCTAACCCCTGAGTAAAAATGCCTTTTTGTAAATTGCCTATATTTGCCTCTTTCCAAGGATGGTATAAAAGATTTGTTTTATTTTTGTTTTTGTTTTTAAATCCATTTGCAGCCCTGGCCAGGTGGCTCAGTTGGTTAGAGCGTCATCCCATACACCAAAAGGTTGCAGGTTGGATCCCTGGTCAGGGACTATACCTAGGCTACAGTTTGGATCCTCAGCTGAGGCATGTATGAGGGAACTGATCAATGTTTCTTTCTCACATCAATGTTTCTCTCTCTCTCTCTCTCTCTCTCTCTCTCTCTCTCTCTCTCTCAAATCAAATAACATATCCTCTGTGAGGATTTTTAGAAATCCGTATTCACCCCCTCTCTGTGACTTCTTATTTTATTGGCTTTGATTATTTCTCCTCAGGTGTTTGCTTTTGGAACTGTAACTTCTCTGTGGGGCTTGACTTAGGAGTGTTTATAGGTCAGTCTGCCAGGAATTTATCTGTTTTATGCTTTAGGGAGATTCATGGAATATATTTGTAAGATTGTTCTCATCCCCTGTGTGCTCTACCTGCAAGCACCACCCCAGTTAAAGGGCACATCCTTATGGGGAGGGAAAGGTTCAGACCAAGGGCTGTTGACAGTGTTTCTGTATCACCCTGTGTTGGGGTCCACTCTCCAGCTCTACCATTTTTTCCCAATGATTTCTCTAAAGTTTAGCTTTCATTTTCAGGTCTTTATACATAATTTTCCTTAATCCTCTTCATAGTGATTTTTAAAATATATTTTTTACTTTTGCTTTTATATCTCCTAATTCTTGCTCTTAATCCTTAATCTCCTATATTTATGTGAGTTTTATCTAAAATTTTATTTCAGGGATTTTTATCCTTTATCTCTTTTGCTTTTAGATATTTAGTCTTTAATCTCATTGACCTCCAGCCTTTTATACTTTATTTGAAATGCCATTTATTTCTTTTATTATTTTTGGCTACTAATCTTTGGTCTTTGTTGAGTTTTTCATTCTCCTATTTTAACCTTTATTTTATTCTTTTTTTATTTTTTCTCACTTGCAGTGTTTTAATATTACTTGTTCTAATCTCTCATTCTTCCTTAATTATTAAAAATTGATCCTGTATTTTTCCATAATTAATGTTTTTATCATGACTGACAAGGAGTGCAATCACAGAGGTATGAGGGGCAGAGAAGATCTGTATCAGAACTGGGGAAATTGGAAGCTTTTCTCTGTGCCTACCCTACCTTCACAGATCCCCTCTTAATAATATCATTTGCCTATCTTTCTCCTGGACTGTTCATCTTTATTTTCTTATGATTTCATAAGAACGTTGAACATTTATTTATTATACATTTCTTGTAACAGATTTTTTCCCTCTGGGACCTGAATTTTAGGATTAACAATGGTCTTATAGGGTCCCACCTAGAATCAAGAGGAACAAGAAGATTGATTCCCTAGAGAACATTCTCTTATTAATATTTATTTATTTGTTTCAATTATTCCATCTTTAATGTGGAATTTATTATTTATGAAGATGTGGACAAAAAGTTTTTAAAGTTTAATATGATCTTCTGGATGCAATATTATAAGAGAAGTAAACAATTCTAGATTATCTCTTTCTCCCTTGCTTGCTCACTTTTTAAAAATCTTTTTTCTCATTCTGTTATCTGTAAAAATGAATATGAAAATGGCAACTCTATAAGCTTGCAATGAGAATTAAACAAGAAAAATGTATGTAACAATAAATAGCATCATGCATAAACTATAATAGTTTTTCAATTGAAATTTACCTTTCTTCTCTTCCTGGCCAATTAAAAATCCATATGCAATTTTTCAAAGAAAATATTCAAGAAATGGTCATAACTTCTGATTCTTCATTTAGATAGAGGATAACAAAGGGTAGAAAGAATGGAGATTCGGTGAGACTGTTTTGAAAATCAATTTGGAGGAAGCTGTGCTGTAAATCACCCCCCCACACAAACGCAAGATGGAGGTGCTTCCTTCGTCACCCCAAGCACTGCGAGGGACTGAGGGGGAGAGACTGTAGTGGCTTTTATAGTTTAATATTAAAATAGGTGTGCAGAGTGGGCTGGTTCATGACTCACACCCAAATCAGCACTGGAAGCCAACCGCACATTTCTTTTCTTTACAAAGAACGCGATACATTACTCAAGCTGTCAAGTAATAATGTATTTTATTTTTTGAAAAGACATCCTATATTCTGCAAAAATTACAGATTATTACCTTATTACACAATTCATCTAAAATATGTTTCTCTTTTGATTGCAAGTTTGGGCTTTGGAGCCCAGGATTCTAATCAAGGAGCAAATACAAGCTGTTTTACTCATCATCACCTAAATGAAAATTCTTTTAGGACTAATTGCAGGAAGCTCAGTGCTTTTAGCCACTTTTTTCCCTGCCTTTGAGTCCATGCACAGATACCAGCTTTGGGCTCAGTTGATTAGCTTAAAATAAATCCTTTGTTTTTGATACATGCAGACTTAATGTGACTGCAAGTGTCAGGGTTGATTGCTATTTTGATTAATCACATAGCAATTTTCATTTCAGGAGTATGTTCTGTCCATTGTTCCTTTTAATTCAAAGCTTTGCTCGGTCCAGAAACTCCTTTTGCCTGAGATAGAACCATACCTCTCCTCTGTTGAAAGTAGAAAAATAAACATTCTTTGATATGCAGATGTAATGATTTTATCATCACGAACCAGCTGTGCTCCTAATAAGTAACCAACCAGGCTCTGCAATTACTACTAAGAAAAAGAAGGGAGTCAGATCAAATATTTTAATACCAAAGATACAGTTTTGGGAAGATGAGAATTCCCCTAACATTTAACTGTGTTGTAGCCAACACTTCTATATGGCAAATTTTAACCCTTCAGTTCTATTATATTTTGCACCTGCTTTATTTTGGAGGATCTGTCAGAATGCACAATTTAAATATTGTCTGGTTTCCTGACAGTTATATTTTTAATTGCACAGGTGGGTATCTGACACATTAACTATTTTTCAAGCTAACACACTATTTTGGCTATAATCTGTCATGTAGAATTGGGGACATAACTACCTTTTCATGTGTATACTAAAGAAACAATACAGGGGGTATTGGTCATTGAGGGGTATTTGAGGGACTGCTTGGTCATTGTAAAGATTCTTAGCTCAGAAGCTGAGTGATATGTTTGTTAGTCTCCACATTTTTCATAAGAGAAAATTAGCCTTCCTCCATTTTGGTTGGTTGTTAAAATATACTGTTGCTTTGTCAAGCCTTGTTCCCATAGCATCCTTTTTCCTTAGAAAATTACTGACCTATGCCCCCACCAAAATTTACCTGTTGACACCCTAACCTCCAATGTGGTTGTATTTGGAGATGAAGCTTCTAAGGAAGCAACTGAGGTTAAATGAGGGCATGTGTGAGATGTTTATGATTTGGTACTTGCCTATGTTTGGGATGTAGGCTGAAGAAAAGAAGCTGGTCTGAGAGAATAAAGTTAATAGTCTAAGAATCGGAGATGAGAGAGGAAGCGAGTGTAGTAGCAGTTGAGGCTCTGGTTCCAGTTGTTTCTGAGGCCCAGCTGCACCTCTTTTCTTCTGATGACTCCATGGTGAAGCTGGGTAATTAGATCCTGTCCCTTTGAGTTCTATGTCCTGCCTTCTACAGGAGCATGATTTTCAAGCTTAATTCAAGAGTCACACATTTGGTAGAACAAGCAAACTACCTGATGGATAAGCAGTCCATTCATCTTCCCATAAAACCGCGTTCACAAAATTGTGCTTCAGCCTGGAATCAGCTGCCTGAGTTGATGCATGGTTGGCGGAAGCAACCCTCTAACACTGTTGTAATCATCTTGAGAATCTTAGGGAAGTTGTACATGACATGGTGTCCTCTTTCTAAGGATGAACAAGATAACTCATTTCTAGTTGAAGGCATCAGGACAGTTTTGGAGGGATAACATCACGCTCTCGTGAAAGGAGCATAGAATTGTACTGAAATCTTGAGAGTTCAAGTCAGGTTCTGGTACTTAGAAAAGCTGTGAGTACTTGTGAAAAGTAAAGACATTCATAAAGTATGCAATGATAATGGGTGTGCTCTGTACCTGGCATTGTGGTTGTAAGCCAATGTATGTGCAAATTGCCTTGTAAATTAGGAACTATAATTCATAAATCATAAATGTGATTCAACAGTTCCATTCTCACTTTTAACAGGAATTTTAAGGTAACATGTTTGACTTTTGGTCACACTGCACTGCAGCTCCAAACGTGGCTGCCCGGAGAAGTCTGTACCTTAACAAAAGCAGCAGGTTGTGGGTAAAGAGACACAAGCATTATTGTCTCAGGATGATGGAGATCTTGTATTTGACATCTAGCTCTAAACCCAGGATTCTGGGTTCTTTGTGCAGGTAAAAACCAAGGTCAGTCAAGGATTTGACTGTTTACAGCAGAATCATTTGATTTGGCTCATCCAAGAGTTTATTTGGTTGTTAGATGTTGTCTGCTTCTGTTTTAAATCTATTTTGATTCGACCTTTGTATTTCCCTCTTCAGGGTTGTGTGTATGTATATGAGAGAGACAGAGACAGAGACAGAGAAGAGATTGTAATTTTTCCCCTTCTGATACATGTTCAATGAAAGCATTATAGAATATAGAAAAAATATTCACACAAAATAAAATTTACCACATTTTCTCCTATGCAGACACATTTGCTGTTAGCTGTGAATTTCTTTTCTGTGCATAATGTATTTATGTAATTGAACTTAGGCTTACATACAATTTTGCATCCTGGCTTTTTAAAATAACATTATATCTTAATAATTTCCCAAAGTCATTAAAATTCTTAGTAAATATAACTAATAAGTGTGTAATAATCCATAATCTAGATGTGTTTTTTTAGTTCATTACTATCCCATTTTTAGATATTTAGGTGAACTCAGAATATTTGCTCTTATAATAACACTGTGATTAGTAGTTTTGTTCATAAAAGTCAGTGCTCTTAAAAATAACTTTCCATGCATCTGTACCACTTCTTCTATCATGTTTGGAGACTCTTCTACTGACAAACAGGTCCTGCAGATTATGCATAAATCCATTTGCTTCTAAGTCCAAAGAGACAGCAAGAACTAGTGCCATCTGTTGGTGGTAGGCAAAGACGAGGGACACTGCTCTGGCTGGTGATGTTTTAGAAATCTCTGTTTAGGTCTCTAAGATAAGCAGGTGAACTTTCATGCTAAATTCTTAGATATTGTGTTTATTTATAAGCTATTTGATAGAGCTATTCATTTACTCAAATTTATATCTTATTGCTATTCAAATAACATATTCTGATTATGTAGATAACAGCTTTATTGCAAAAATATGGAAAACGGGAAATTCTAAAGAATAAAGTTAATGTCAAAATGATCTGTAATTGTATTGTACTTAACCTTTTGTTGTCATTTTAGTTCAATGTGTGTGTTTGTGTCTGTTTGTGCTTCCCACACACACATACTCACACTGTATATGCATGTTGTTCATGGAAGTCATCTGGCAGTGAGTCCTGGTGGTGTCTGTTTCACATCTGGGTGTACGAGCTACTCTGTAATTTCCTAGGGCCATCTCCTGCACTGTGTCTTCTTGCTTTGCCCAGGTGTATGATCAGGTAGCAGTAATAATGAAGTAGTTAGTTAATGAAGTATATTGTGTGGTCCATGGAAAAGGCAGATGTGAGGTTAAACTCCATCTTGTGTCTATTAATTTGATGACCTTGGGCAAAGGAGCCTTCATTTATAGACCTATAAAAGAGCATCAGTAATAGCACCTACTTTACAAAGTTGGCATGTGGATCAAATGGTACTGGATATAAAAAGCAACATGTGACTTACTAAGTACTGTATCACTGTTGGCTAAGAAGCAAAAGACTGCTTTTAAGTGGAAAATTGTGGGAGGAGCACCTGAAAACAAATATCAGTACACTCTTAGCTACAAAAGCCTCAAATCCAATACTCTGTTCCACTAGGGAGCCAGTTTGACTGTTGCAGTACTTAGTTCATCTCTTAGATCTTGCCCACTTTCAGCCAGTTTAGAGTCTTGTAGAACATTTAGCTCTGTAAGCAGCAGCAGTGGATTCACACAGTACACATTTACTCATTCGTTCATCTACTTGTTTATCAGTAAATAAAATGTTGGCAGTGCCATAGTGTGTGTGAGGCACTATGCACAACCCTAGGGATAAGATGTAAAGAAAGCAAAGAAATTGATCTCAAAAGGCCCACGGTGTGGTCTGGGAAACAGGTGCGTAAGCAGAACCTTATGTCCATAGTGCAAACATCTTACTGAGGGAACAAAGATGAGGCATAAGGCAGAAGAAAGAGGGAATAATGGGTAAGCCTAGAGCAGAGCAGGTGAAAAGGGATTTTGCAGGAAGTAAGAGAAGTCTGGGGTTTGTGTGAAAGTGTTTTTGTCTACCTAGCAACTCCCTGAACTCTCCCCCATTCTTAGTCCAAGCATTGAAGTAGACCTAACCCCATCTCCTGCCTTGAGTGACAATAGATGTGGTTTTGAGTAATAAGTGGGAAGAATTCATTATTTAATAGAAGTATCTTATTGCATTGATAAAATCTTGCAAAATATGAGATTTATGAAAAAAATTAATAAATGGAACTCCTGGCCTTGACAATGTTTGGAAAGCACTAACCTATATGATAAGGAACACACTTCTCACTGTAATTAATATTCAGTTCAGTGTTATCTGAATCAGGTCATAGATGCAGTCTTAGCAGCAAACATGAGATTTTATTGGTGGAAGAGGGAGCATAAGATCATATTAATTTCATAATTGGAACATTTGCTCTTGTGTAGAAGAGTCTTTAAAAGTAATGATCCAACAAATAGAACTTGTGTTCTCAAAGATTACATATTTATTTTGTCAACTGTTTAAATAATTAGGGATAGACTAAATCTTTTCTCTGGAATATCTGTGTCATGGGGTCAAGGTATGTTTCTTGAGTCTTTGCTTAATTTGTGGAGATGGTGAGTATTTTATTGACAGTTTAATAAGGAAGGGAGCAATAAAGGGTGGGGCAAAAGTAGGTTTACAGCTGTGAGTACTGGACACACAGAGTTCATTCTTGCATTGTTTTCATTAATTATTGTATTATTTTCCATGTGGACAACTGTAAACCTACTTTGCTCCACCCTGTATTTCTTGTGAATATTCCTGGATATCCTTAGAATGACATTAATTGCTAAATTGTGGAAGCTGTTTGGTGTTATGATGCCATTTTAGAAGCAAACGACATTGAGTGATATTTTATTGCTACATTCTTACTCTGTTATCTACATTAAAATGTAAAGCCCACCTCCCATCTCTTAAGACAGAAAATGGTGAGAACAGTGGCCAAAATAGCATCAGCAAATTCAGCTGTTAATGGGAGAGAGGATTTTGAGGCACAAAGTACAGACTGGGCGGGAGCTCCCAATGAGTTAGAATTAGGAGGAAGGAGCATCCAGCCCAGAAGACTTACTTTTCCATTAATAATGAAAGTATCAATGTCTTCATTGTCACCTCTCTTGCCATGGTTATTAACCTCAAGGTTTCTCAATTGTCTGCTGCTGAGAAAACAAACCAAGTGATTCTTTTTGTGTGGAACTGAACATAGACCTTAGTTCAGAGCAACCACTCCTAATGCCATCAATTTGAAATCTAGATGAAATATTTTTTTAGGCATCTCACCCAGCAGCTTCGTGTCAATAAAAGTATTTTATCTAAGAGATGTGTGAAGCTAGAAAAAAAGAATATAGATACAAAAAAGACTTTGTTACAGATTTGGGTAAGGGAAAGAGATTCTCTGTGCTTCTGAGTCACACTATCTTGCTGATTTCTTTTAAAAAGGAAAAAATGGGGCATTTTTTTTTAAATCAGCTTGATCCAGCTATCTGAGCATCAGAAATGATTGCAGCTGGCTAACCTCTAATTATAGAATCCCTATTATTGGTGATGTAAGTGGCTGAATCTGTGGTTTGACTTCTATGATCCCTGGCTTTATGAAAAGCTAGGATTTTTAGATAATGTTTTTTCCCTTTTCATAATAAACTAAACAAATTTAAATTAACTCTTGGGGCAAATATAATTAAGGAACTGCAGATGATATTTTTGTTCCTTTTGCTGACCAGACTATGCCCTAACTGTGACTTTGGGTGAAGCTATTAAATCCTTCCATGGGATGCAGTCCAGAGTGTTCAGCTCCGATGTGCTAAGGTATTTGGAGAGGCCAAGGTCAACATCAGCAATTCTGAGTTTCAAAGGAAGTTGATTTCTCTAATGGTTTATGTTTAAAGAAGATTTCAGGTAGAATTACTGCATTTCAACTTTACTCTGAACATTTCATTGATCATTTGCCTTTCTTACTCTCATGCCACTAATTCTGACTGTTTCCGTAGACTGGTTTAGAGAGAAACAGGGACAAGGCTGAATCTATGTAAGTTACCAATATTGATGTACAGGCATACCTTAGAGATATTTTAGATTCAATTCTAGACCACCACAAAAAAGCAAATGTCGCAATAAAGTGAGTCAAGGGAATTTTTTTGGTTTTCTAGTACATATAAATGTTATGTTTACACTATAGTCTATTAAGTGGGCAATAGCATTATATCTAAAAACAAGGTACATATCTTAATGAAAAATACTTTGTTGCTAAAAAATGCTAATCATCATCTGAGCCTTCAGCAAATCATTATCTTTTTTGCTGGTGGAGGGTCTTGCCTCGATGATGATGAAAACACATTCATTATCTGTGAAGCACAGTAAAGGGAATAAAATAAGTTATGCCTGTATTAGTCTACTCAGGCTGCTATAACAAGATATTGTAGACACGGTGTCTTCAACAACACTTATTTCTCGCCATTCCGGAGGCTGGGATGTCCAAGATCAAGATGCTGGCAGATTCCACTCCTGGCAGGAGGCCCGCTTCCTGGCTTGCAGACAACCATCTTCCCTCTGAGTCTTCACATGGCACAGAGAGGAAAAGGGCAAGCTCTCTGGTCTCTTCTTGTAAGGCTACTAATCCTATCACAAAGATCTCACCCACATGACAACTTCTAAACCTAGTTACCTCCAAAGGCCTTACCTCTAAATACCATTACATTGGGATTAGGGCTTCGGCATATAAATTGGGGGCGGGCAGCACAAACATTCAGCCCATAATAGGAAAACCTTGATTAGCTGAGACTTACCATTTTGTAACCCTCAATTTTGCACTTTAAGAGGAGATAGGTCATAGATTTTTTTGGCTAAAAAGATCTCAAGCTGTCCCATGATGGTAAACTGCCTAGCTTCCCACATTTTATGTTTGGTATACTTGTTAACATTACAGGGTATTATGATTAATGGTGGTGATATTTGCTTGAAACACTGAAAAATCTTCAGATTCTGCAGATTCAGTGTGCCATAGAGTTGGCCCTTCATATCCACTTGTTCCACATCTGCAAATTTGAGCAACAGATCAAAAATATTTAAAAAAACGTTATGTTGTTGCTGACATTTATTATATAGTAACACCTACAATAATTGTGTTTATGCTGAACATGTACAGATATTTTCTTTCATTATTTCCTAAACAATGCAGTAGAACAAATATTTACATAGCACATATATTATATTATTAATCTAGCAATGATTTAAAGTATAGGAGAGGATGTACATAGGTTATCTGAAAATACTATACCATTTTATATAAGAGACTTGAGCATCATCTGATTTTGGTATTCCCAGGATAGGAGTGGTGGGCTAATTGAAAGCTTGAAGTTTGAGTGATTCATATTTTAGATCTAAAGCCAGAAAGATTTAAAAGCTTAGAGTTAATACGATAACCTAAACAGGATGGAGGGAATTATTCTCTGGAAGTTTGCTATAATTTAAAATGATAAAATAAATAATTTTTCTTCAATAAAAAATAGTGAGAAAACAGAACCTAAGGCAAAAATTAAAGTACTGAAATTTTATTTAGGAAGTATAAGCCTGGGGTGGCAAGAGTAAGGAAGAAGAGAAGTGAGTCAAAAAAGGAAGATGTGAAGCTGTGTGGTGGGACCCTTTCCATGCTGCTACCATGTCCCAGTGAGCCGCAGGGAGAAAGGGCACTTCATTCAGGAGGTGTGCTGACTTAGCTTGAAGGACACTCTAGCTGGGCTGTGAGGAGGACCTGCACCTCCATGAAGTCCATGGAAGTGGAAAAGGAGGGCAGATGGACATGCCTGGCTCCCTTCCATCTCCCATTTCCCACAGGTCAAGTTTTGCTCTGCAGGAATTTCACACCCCCACACTTCTGAATTGTGCTGTTAGTCCTTGCAGCAGCTTAGGAAGCTAGTGCATGGCATTTGCATCCTGAAGGGCACAGGTGATTTGGCATGAGGGAGATGAGGGCCATGAAAGTTAAGAATTCAACTCACACCTTCCATCTTGGGGACTTCAGTGAAGGTGGCAGCGTGGTGTGTCCTGAAGGTAACTATTGCCTTATGAGCAGGGGAAGTCAGCCAGTTAGAGTTGGCTTCAAAGAGATTTGGAAAGGTCAGTTGTCAGAACATTAAGCAAAATGCAGTTTTCCTATCCTGTTCAGTCATTTGCAGCTACACTATGAGACCAATGGTATTTAGCTTGCCAATTCTCTTGCTGGTTTCTTTGTGATGATTCTCTCAGCACCTCTGTCTTCTTGCTGCAGCTACTTTCTGTCCCATTGCCTTTGTGTGGGAGTAACAGTGTTTGCACATAGATCTAGCTCTAGATGTACTCAACTCTGCCAGGTGTGAACACAGAGAATACATCTTCTCAGATAACGATCATCAGGTCTGAGTATATGCAACAATTATAATTAAATCATGCCATAGATTATATACATATATGAATAATAATCATTATTACTAGTCCAAGTTGGCTTTTGTTATTCCAGTGCAAGAGTATACAAGGTTGATAGGTTTGATAACATTGGCATAAAATAGTAAACTTGAGAAATAGAAAATATTTGGTCATTTGGATGCAAAAATTCCTTTGATTTTTTTAATCCAAATATTCCTTCTCAAGGCAGTTTTATCTTTGATCAGCCAATTTGCTATCATCCTTTTGGGGATGCCTTTGGTGCC